>ML682086.1:1546126-1569008 GCA_007922195.1 Podocnemis expansa
CGGTGCAGGGCTGCCCGCCCCCAGCCACGCACGGCACCTGAGTACCACAGCTAAGGGCCCTCCGCCCCCAGCTGCTCACGGCATCTGAGCCCCGTGGCCCAGGGTCTGCCCCCAGCTCTCACTAAGGGCTGGTAATGCTTGGCTTATACAGCCGTTCCACTCCCTTCAAAGGCAGGGTTTGATGCGGGTGGGGCTCAGCCATGACACCCCCCCCACCAGCAGAGCCTGGCATTTGAGTGCCCTGTGGCGAGGTGCCCTGTGGAAGTGCCACATCCTTTTGTTTCTTTGTAGGATCCAGCTGTCACTGAAGCACTCGGATGTTGGCCCCTTCTCCGTGAGTTCTCCTCCCAGGAACGTCGGCCAGCAACCGCCCCGTCCCTGCTTGGAGGATGCAATGGGCTCAGCTCACACCCCTGGGTGCAGCCTCTACCTAATGCACCAAAGGGAGAGCACCCAGGGGAGGAGTACAGGGTGGCCCCACTGCCTCCTATTGAGCAGGGTGCTTTCAGCTAGGGAAGCGTCCAGTTTCAGCCAGGGCTCAGTCAGGGCTACACCACTACAGCCTCTTCTCAGCTACCTGGCCACAGCCGCTCTCTGGGCTCCACTGGTTGGCTCCAGAGTCCCTTCCCCCTGGGGAAGAGGGGTTGCAAGTGGCCTGTGTATTACAACTCCCTTGCCTCTGTCTTGCTTCCCACCAAAATGGGCTCCTCCAGCAGGACGACTCTAGTGCAGGGGTCTCAGACTCAATCACCACAAGGGCCGCGTGAGGATTAGTACGGTAGCCTGAGGGCCGCACCACTGAAACCTTTCCACAGGCTGCAGGAAATAACTATAGGGGGCCCATTGGCCATGTGTTTGAGACCCTTGCTCTAGTGCGATAAAAGAGGTCATTTTTAGTTTGCATCAGCACTGCTAGGGAACACAGGAGAGGACGGTGAAGCCGGCCCTTGTCTAAGTTCCCGGTCTCCTTTAACCTCCCCTGACATACAGCCAGCCCCTCTCCGTTGCTGCCGCTCAAAGAGTTCCACCCGTTTCATTGCATCCCCAGGTGCAGCTACTGCAGATGCTCATGAACTTCTATGCGTCAAACATCCTGATCCCACGCATTAACAGTAAGGAGCTGGTGGGTGGGGAATTGGTCCCAGGGAGCCAGGGTGCTGGGTCAAACTACAGCCCTGACACATCACTTAGCAGCAGCAGATGCTGAGCGAAAGCTGCCGTGTGCAGAGAACTAGATCACAGAGCCTCCACCAGACACACTGGGGTGGCTGGAGCGAGTCCATCTTGGAACTGTAACACGCAGAGACGAGAACGCAGTGGAAAGAATGTGCCCGGCGCACATCTTAATACCTTCCAGATCCCATCTGCCTAACACGCCACTTCTCGTTCCGCAGCTAGCAGGGCCAGAGAACTGGCACGGGCTCCTGTACTTGTGCAGGGGCAGAACAGAGTCTCTCCGCTTGAGCAGCCAGGGTGTGAACAAGGGCTCAGGGCTGGTGTGTGCCAAGTTGCTTGTGCCCTGTTCTCTGCACGACCCCCCCCAGCAACTGATTGGTCTGCCCCCTTCCATTGCTCTCATGAGTGTTTTCTTTTCCAGCGAGACTAAAGGAAGGTTTTCCTCTCCCACTGCCGTCTGACATCCAGCTCTCCAACCTCATCATACAGTCCTACCAGGTCAGTGAAACCAATGGGCAAAGGGGCATGTGGGCACTAATCTGGGGCACCCACTAATCTGGCTAAAAACTGGGTAGAATTGGATACCTTAGGACAGAGGAGAGCCTGCATTGGCCAGGGAGAGGCAGGGGAAGGCAAGGTGGCCTAACAAATCCTTTTCATCACTAGTGAGCTCTTGTGGAGAAGAGTAGAGGAAACTGAGCTGCTCTTGGCCCTGAGCACCAGAGCCCAGATTTTCACAACTGGACACGTACCCTTGTGCACTAACCCAGAACTGCACGTTCCCAGTTGCCATGTGAATGTATGTGTACGTTTGTGTTTTCTGAACATCTGGTCCTCCATTTCTCATGGCACTTTTTGTAAGGAGCAGAGATTTGCTGTGAGTTTTGACCGTAAATTCCCACTGTCACTTCCACTAACACGCACAGCCTTGGGATGTGCTCTGAGTGGGGTATTGGTTTGCTCACATCCTCCCCACGCCCACCCCAGTAATGGCTGCACTCACACATGTACGGCCAAGCCACCGCACACTGAAATCAGCACAAGGAGTCCTGCAAAAGTCAATGGGGACTGAACCGAGCCCGTCATTTGTGAAGCATTCAGGATCCCTCAGCATGAGAGGAACTAAACCAATGTAATGTATTAACATTGGGTGTTGGCCACGCACATTTTTAAAGCCCTTCCAGATCTAAAATCAGTTGTAACACAGCATGAGAATGTCACTGTGTGTGATTATTGCAGCACCCCCAGCTGCGGGGGAATGAGTAAAGTTCTGATGACAGAAGCAGAGAAGCAGCTGCTCACGCAACGCTGAAAAAATATAAAGCTAAAAAACAATGGCTGGGGAGAAACACAGATTTCCCTCTGATGTGGAGCCAATTCACACTCCACGGACCCTGCACCATGCACCAGACCCACATGCTTACTCACTTGCTGCTGTAATTAGAGCTTTTCGTCCTTGATTAAAGGATGCCTCACGAACACAGGTGGGCTTTGCTGTTCTGTGCCCACTGGCTTATAACATGATCTCTCTTCTAGAACTTTCTGCTGATTGGAGCAGACGTTCATTACCAGCAGGGAGGCCAAGGACAAGACCTTGCAAAGGACCAATATGAAAAGAAAACTTTCTTCTTCCCTGAGCAGCACCTGGTGTTGTAAATGGATAGCTGTCGTCTGCTTTTCCTCTCTGATCCCCTGCACCCGTCCTCCCGATTCTCTCCTTTCTTCTGCAGTTCATTGCTACCAACCTGTGACTTGTCTCCAAACAAATACTAACCCCTGCCAGTCTCAGTCTGGATCATGGGGCACTAGATAGACAGAGGAGAAGCATATGCATGAGGTTAAAAAAACCAAGCAGACTTGGGCTTCCCTTCTACAGGCTTTGATGTTGTATGCTGTACAGCACACAGGAACTGATCCAACTCCCAGGAAAGATCACCACAACCTGCTGAGAGTTGGACCACGGCCTGAGGCAGTCGACTAGTTTATTACCATGTGTGGGGTGAAGTTCGAATTGCTCTTGATAAGCAGTTGTGGTCACTGGCCTCCATAGCAGACTGGTTCCGCAGATGGCGTGGCTCATGGGTGATGCCCAACAGCCATGAAGGGATGTGTCCATTGACTGTACGCAGCAATTCGAGGTGCTGCAGGAGACGCCAGAAGTGAACACATGGTAGAGGGTGAGGCTTCTGAGAGCCACATGTGTCAAGCCCCTATCAGTCATCTGAGTGCTGGCTCCAGCTTTGTTAAATGTTCTGTGCATTAGCTAAAAATACCAACGCTCCCTCCGGGGGCTTTCTCATCCTTTCCCATAGCTGGGAGTGTATTTGTGGACCACTCCCCACTTGCACTCACAATGCTCTCTTGTCTCTGTGGCAACTAGAGCCATCGCTTTAGAAGCGCGGCCCGTAGCTGTCTCCTGAATGCAACTCAGCAGCTCCAGATGAGGAGCCTGCATCACTCTCTGCACGTTTGATACTGATGAGAAAACCAGGGAGGAATATATTGGGGGTGGGGGGGTTTCTCAAAGTGGGACTCCAGGCCACGCCTCTCCCCAAGCTTTTCACTCAGACCATCTGTACCCTGTTGATTCCCACTGCAACTTGCTTTGTCGAAAGGATGATAAAAAGGGGAGAATGTGTTCAAATGTACTGTCAACAAATAAAACACTCAATGATAACAGATGTTGCGGAAAGATTTCTGACGAGGTAACCTATGCAGAATTTTCACTGTGAGGAAGTAACTAATTAAGCCCTCCTGAAAAATCTCTATTGTGTTTGGTGGGCTTTGCATAGGGTACCCAGGTAGCAAATATGAAAAATCAGTGCACATTTTTGGAGCGGGGCTGTATAGGTGGACAGCTGTATCTCTCCCAGCTCGGGTGGGAAACAGGCAGCTGCTGCCAGGGGCCCAGCTTGCACCAGCAGCAGACGGGTGACTGCAGGCTAAGGTGAGCCCCTGCCTACACAGCATGGTTTGCCCCAAGCCCCATACCCCTCTAGAGATGCCCTTGTGTGGCTTTAGCACAGTTATGTGTCTGAAAGTGGCAAATGAAACTGTATCTATGCTGGGATGGCTGTGCCCTTTTCTACACAGATTTATAACACATGTATACCCACACCGGGATCAGAAAGTAGCTGCCAAGCACCTTCACCACCACTGCATCTTTGGGACTGAAGCTCCTAATTGCTGCCTTGCTTAGAAAGGTGTGTGTAACAGCCCATGCCGCTCATGCATTTTCCTCCTTTCTCTGCTGCCATTCAGGAATCCATCACCTTTCAGTTCGATATGTTACTAACATGGTGCTGCTGACGCCCAGGGGAAAAGTGCCCTGTTTGGGACACTTCAACAATTTGCTGAAACAAGAGAATTTTCTGTGACTACCCAAGATTTTTAGTTTTCAGCAGCATCTTCTGTTCTGCCAGGCTTTAGCATGAAGGGGTGATTTTGTGTGAGCAGAGACGGTACCAAATATATTTTTATAGTTCACTGAATCGTCTGTGCTCAAAGCTGGGCCCTCTGTAGCAGTGACAAATGAACCAGCAGCATCTCTTTGCCTTTGTGAGGCCATCACCAGTGTTGGATTTGGGCACAAGCCATAGCTTAGGGCTTCACATTATGAGGGGCTTCTAACTATGCTGGAGGTAACCAGGAAGATTTATCATGAATGAAATTGCTTTGGCTTAAATGAACTTTCATATAAAATCCACCAGCAAATTCTGAACCCTGACCTCCATCCCATTCCACACCCAACCTCGTCAGCTTCCTTTCCAGGCCTGCTGGACTACTCACATCATCCACAGGTTTCCCAACTCAGCTCAGCCATCAAGAGGAGATGATGGGAACCTGCCCACGATCTGATTGTAGCGTCCGGTTCCACACCGGGCATCATCTCTGCTAATCCCACCTTGCTGCTTTCTCTCCCCCACCCCTCCCTGTACCACCATCATGTATTTTTCATTCCTTTTTCTGTTACAACATATCACCCTTTCTTCTCTTTATTTTGTATGGTATGGGGCAGCGCCTCTGACTCGTGATATAGCTTTAGCTCTCAGGGCCTCAGCATGTCCTAGTCTGGCTGTGGCCACCACCCTGGGTTTGGCCACAGATGCTGAAACCACGGAGGCTGGTGGGGCAGTGGAGCTACAGCCCCGGGTGGCCCAGGGTTGGTCTTCAGAACCATTAGTGCTGGCGGGGAGGCCTGGAGTAACCCAGCCGTAAACAGCATGAGTGGTTTAAAATTTAGTTAGGTATGTAAACCTCAACAGTGTCAGCTGGAGCCTGCCTGTGCTGAGGGCATGGGTGCCACGCGTGGTCCCTCTGCTGGGATTAGGGTTACCAGATGTCAGGCAAAAGGGGGACATGTCCTCCTTTTTACCTTCACGTCCTCCCGTCCAGCAGGCATTTTCAAAATAAATACCTGATTTTATCTGGCTGTTTACTGACAAGGATTAAAGCAGGGGTCTCACACTCAAATCAGCATGAGGATCCATATGTTAGCCCTAGGGCTGCACTAATGAAACCTTTCCATAGAGTGATCTCGCGAATATCAGGAAATAGCTTTAGGGGCCGCATGTGGGTTGTGTGTTTGAGACCCCTGGGATAAAGGATGCTGGAAGACCCCATTTTTAGGGGGACGTGCTCCAGGGCCCTCTGACAACAGCAGACTAGCCCCTCTGCTTAACATGCAGCCGGTCCTGGGTTCAGTTCCCAGGGGGTTGGACTCGATGATCTCACGAGGTCCCTTCCAGCCCTAGGGTTTGATTTGATTCCCGCTCCCTATCCTGCGTGTGTCTGTCCGCCCTGCCGGGACGGTCCGTGGGGGACAGGGGGGGCGGCACTTTTGCGGCGAGCAAATTTCAACATTTTCGCCGTGCAAAATCTTGCATCAGACACCAAACGCAGGACTTGTCTTTTTTCTTCCTAAATAACAGCCGGGTGCTTGTCTCTGGCGTCTCCTCTCCGAGCTGGGGGCCGCCCCCCAAATCTGTTTGTCTCCACCCGCAGCGGCCGCCGAGGCACACCCAGGGCCCCAGCGTTTCCGCCCGCGCCGAGCCGGGCCAGCCCCCGACGGGGCGGAGCCGGGAGCCGGGAGCGGGGAGCGGGGCGCGGGGACGGACGGGCCGGGCGCGGGCTGCAGCCAGCTGGTCCCGCCGCCGCCGCCGGTGCATCGGCCGCTGCGCTGCCCGGGGAGCGCCGGGGCCGGGCAAGGCGGGGGGTGCCCGGAAAACGAGGCCCCATCGCCCCCCAGCCCAGCCCCTCTTTATGCCTCTCCCTGCAGCCCCAGGGGTCGCTGAGAAGACGGAGCTCCCGTGCCGCAGCTGGACCAAACCCCACCGCTGTGGGGCTGCCAGGTACCAGGGCCTGGAAAAGGAGGCCAGGGGAGCAGGAAAAGGAGGAGATGGGAGGCCACATGGAGAAAATGTAGCATTAATGTCATAGTCTTCCGGTTTTAGGGGGCTCTGGAGTGCTTCCCCCTCAAAATAGGGTGGCCCGGGGCATTCCAGCAGACTTTATCCCCTATAACTAAAGAGCCAGGCAGACTCATGTCCTTTTAAAATGCCTGCAGGATGGAGGACGTGAAGGTAAAAAGGCAGACGTGTCCTCCTCATGCCTGACACCTGGTAACCGCCAAGCCAAGCACAGCGTGAAATCTGTTAGGAAGGGGGATCTGAGTTTCTGGGCATCTTGCACCTTGTTGCTTTCCCAGGAATGGGGGTGAGGTTGGGTTGGCGGGTGAATGTCCTGCTCTCTGGGATTTTGCAGGGTGGCTCATCTCTTGTCCCGCTGCTGCAATGATGATACGGCCCCTCAAGCATGTGTCGGGGGCTGTTGGGGCCTTCCCCTGGCGGCCACTGCCATGGGCAGTGTGGTCAGAGCTCAGATCTGGCATGGCAACGCGGGGAGCAGACGCCAGCCCCCATCCCAAGGAGCGTGAGCAGAAGAGGGGCCTGCAGGACTTCAGCGCCAGGCTGGCCACAGGGCCGACGCTGCAGCACTTTTTAAGAAACACCTCTCCACCTCCGGAAACTCACCAGCAGCTGATGGAGGAGCTGGAGGAGCCGGTGCCGTATCTCACCCTCGAGGAAGCCAAGAGGAAAGGTCAGTGTCACTGCCCCATCTGCTCCCCCTCTGGGCCCCCTTCGCACCTCTGCACAGGAGTGTGGCACCTCTGTTCCTTGCACTAGTTTTCTAGTTCCTCTCCACACTTGTGACTGCACCCTGGGCATTGTGACAACAATGCTTGTGCGAGAGCCTGGCCCCCTGTGCCCCAGAACTAGGCCGTCTGTGGGGCCTGGCCAGCTGAGTGCTCTGACTGACAATGATTGTGCCCGATCCAAGGCCAGGCTCTGCTGAGAACTGCTGTGGGGCTGAAGTGGCACCACTTGGCAGTGCCCAGCCCAGGTGCCGTTAATTTCTGAAAATAAGAAAATATCAGCTGCCTCTTGAAGTGGCGGGGGGACAATGACCACAACTGCTCACAGTGCCAGTCACCTCCTTGAGAGCGGCCATGCAGCAAGGAGCAAATGCCTGGCAAAGCAGGGCTGTTTACATGTGTGACAGCACAGGTGAGGTGCCCTCATGGGGCCTCTCCTTGCTCGAGGGGAGTCATGAGGAGAAACCATCCCGAGAACAGCACCACGTCTCGCTAGGGCACTGCAGGGTCTGGGGCCGCGACGCCGGGGTGAGGGAGCAGAGGCTGCCCAGTGCCAGTAGTGGGGAATAGCTGCAAGGCAGGAACATGGCAGCCGGCGTGCACAAGGAGCCAGCAAGGAGGGTGCTGGCTGTGGGAATGGGAGCTTGGGTGGTACTGCCAGCTCCTCAGAGAGAAGAAATCCCCCAGCAGCACCTTGGCTGCGACAGGCAGAGAAGGAGCCAAGTGTAAAAGGTGGGCTGAGCAATGTGATACCCTCTCCTTCCAGCATCTGCACCGCCAGCAGCTTTACTGATGTTGTTCCAACGCAAGGTTCTTGCATTTGGGGCTGCGGGTCCAGGCCCAGCTGGGCCTTTACACACGTGGCCATGGTTCATTACCTCCTTGGCCACCCCCACGTTTCTGCAGAATTCCCATCCTCACTCAGCAGTTGTCACTGGGCTGAGGTTGTCTCTCCTGGTCCCAGGCTGCCCTACAAGACACAGAGTCCAAGTTTTAATCTGCCAGCAGGCCCTTGAGTGGGTTTCCACGGCGTGCGAGTCTCTGACTGCTACCTTAATCCATTGTAAGGGTGCAGCCTCGCTTTGTCTGCTTTGCCAGGGCAGGTTGGGGAGACCATTGTCCAGGGGAGCACAACGTCTTGAGAAGCTGGGCCAAGTGGATTCGTCCCCTCTGACCTGGTCGCGCCACAGAACTGTCCTCTCATTAATTCCAGTGTATCTGGAGACGTACGGCTGCCAAATGAATGTCAACGACACGGAGATTGCCTGGGCCATCCTTCAGAAGAGTGGCTACCTGAGGACGAAGCAGCTGAATGAGGTATGGCATCCCTACGTACAGGGCCTGCCCGAGGACTTGCCTTGGTGCTGTGTCCGGGACCCCCTGTGCTCATGGTTCCCGGCATGGGTCGAGAAGCAGCATTAGGCAAAGGAGTTAATCCTGCATGGTGCTTTCAGTTGGGGTGCACAGCACCCTGCCGATTCAGTTCTGACCTCTGTGTGAAGCCCTGCATGGCAGCTAGAAAAGCGGCAATGTGCTGGGTGTAGGAGGAGAGCTTGATTTATTTCTGTAAAAGCTGTTGCATGTGTCTTGGCTGCAAAGGGGACCAAGTACAGTGTGAAGAGGCTGGCTGGGATTTAGCTCAGATCCAGTCAGTCAGGGGTTCTGCTTGGTTTCCCTTATGGGTTTCCCTGCCCTGTCTCTTGGATTCCACCATATAGTTGCAGAATTTTTTCATTTGCTGCACTGGCTGGTTGCTGTGGTATCAGTGGTGCTAGTGTTCCCGTGTGTGTATGTAAGTTCCCCCATCTTCAAAGTGTCTAACCAGGTGGGATTTTCTCCCACAAAAGCTCATGCAATAAATAAATCTGTTAGTCTTTAAGTGCCGCAGGACTCCTTGTTTGTTTACTGAACTAGACTAACACGGCTGCCCCTTTGGAACTGTAGAGAACCAGTTCTTCTCTGATTTGTTCAGACTTTGAAACCATGTTTTCACTTTTCATTGTCTTCCCCACTTCAGGCGGATGTGATTCTCCTTGTCACATGTTCTATCAGGTAGGAAACTTTATTTGCTTGAAAACCTTTCTTTGGACACCATGGAGAGTGAATGTCTCCAAGTGTCCTGAATCTGGAGACATGGATTGGCCTAGGTGATAACCAAAGAGCTGGACCAAATCGCCCTTTTGCAGTGCTAGTCTTGTGGCACATCAGAATGCCGCTTACTGGGACCCCTGCTCTCTGCTGCTTTTCTTCTCTGTAGCGTCTCTCTTTTCTCCAGCTCCTCCTCTCGTAGTAACAGACTGGGGTTGGGAGTTCAGCGTGCCTGCTGTTTCTGAAGGCCTGGCATGCTTACTGGAAGCTGTGAGGCTGTTTGCATCAGTGGCAAAGGCCTCAGTCTCAATAAAAAAGAATCATTTCTGCAGTCTCGCTGCTGCCTCCAGGCAATACCTGTGCAAGCAGACAAAATAGTGCAGCCCTCTGTGCTCACACAGCTCTTCATTGCTGCAGGATAGTGCGCATCCTTGCACTAGGGGCCCAAGCTGTGCTGTACGATACATTCAGGGCTCTTCCCTGATCCCTGTAGGGCCAGGATGCAGAAACATTGAAAAGGGTTCTAAAAAGAATGACCTGAGGTGCGCAAAACAGGCTTCTAGTGAGAGACTTAAGAAGCTCGATCTACTTACTGTATCCGAGAGAGGCGGAAGTGTGGCTTCATCGTGGCATATGCTACGTGACCTGCATGGAGAAGGGATGGCTTTAATCTGACAGAGAAAACCCTCATGAGTTTCAGTGGCTGGAGGATGAAGTCAGACAAACAGACTAGAGCTATCGCCCAGTCTTTAGATGAGAGGGGGTGCAGAACAATTTGCCTGGAGCACGCTGGGTTTGCAGTCACTTGCTTTCCTTAAATCAGGAATGGTTATTTGCCTGCAAGAGCTGCTCTGGCTTAGCCACAAGCTGTGGGTTGGACGCCCAGGTTGGTGGCTGAGATTCTCTGTCCTGCGTGACAAGCTAGATGGTCCTAAGGGTCCCTTCTGGCCTGGAAATCTGGGTGCCAGTGGTTTGGTGGTGGTGGAAGAGGTTCAGGCACCAGGCTGCAGAGGTGGGGGCTTGAACTCTTTCCCTGTCTGTATCACACACCAGGATGTGTCACTAGGCAGCTGTGTGCCTTGTGTGTGAAAGGAGGGTGCTGCCTCCCTGCCTCTCATTCCCTGGTCCACAAGTGCTCGTGGCCCTTGGATGGAAGGGGCGGGGGAAGAGCCATCAGCACCCCTGACCATTATTTATTATGGCTTCCCAGGGAGAAGGCTGAGCAGACGATCTGGAACCGCCTGCACCATCTTGGAGCTCTGAAATCCAAGCGGTTACGGTCGCAGACACCTCTCCGGATTGGGGTTCTAGGTACCTGGCAGTTTGTATGGTGTTACGGTGTGGTCGTGGCGAAGCATGGGGGGAGCTGGGAGTAGAGGGGTTACGTCTACTGTTGAGGGGATGAAGGGCTGCATCCTGTGATGCTGGCTTCACTGGGCAGGAAGAGCTCTGTGCTGGGTGTGTTTGGGGTTGTTGCCGTGGCTGGTACCTCTCGACACTGACTGTTTTCTGGCTGCAGGCTGCATGGCTGAGAGGCTGAAGGAGGAAATCCTGCACAGGGAGAAGTTGGTAGATATCGTGGCAGGCCCTGATGCTTATCGTGATCTGCCCCGGTTGCTGGCCGTGGCCGAATCTGGCCAGCAGGCTGCCAACGTCCTGCTCTCCTTAGATGAGACGTATGCAGATGTCTTGCCTGTCCAGACCAGCCCGAATGCCACCTCTGCCTTTGTGTAAGAGCTGAGCGTTCTTTCTCCCACATCCCTTACTGGGCCAGGCTCTGAATTCAGAGTGCCGTAGGGGAACAGATGTTGGAGATAGCAGAGACCTACCAAGCTAGCATTTGTGCTTGTCTCCTGCGACACAGATCCGGCCTTTTGCCCAGCTGGTTCAAATTCCCCCCTGCTTTGTGGGAGAGAACAGACTCCCACCTGCTGTGGGGAGACAGCACCACAGCTCTGACCATAAGGAAGCTTCCAAATATCCAGCCTTGGTTTTCCTTTTTCAACTTAATCCTGTTGTTCAGGCACCACTCCAAAAAGTTCCCCTGCCCCTGTGGCTCACACCCATCCTAGGGGTGCGCTCCCTGCCCTTAGTCGTTTCTCAGCCAGGTTGTGCGTGTGCAGTCCTGCCCTGTAACGGCCCCGCTTGTCCTTGTCGCTTTTCACCTGGTTGGCTGATTAGTTTCTGATCAGGAGCTGCCCAGCTATGTTCAAGGTGCAGACACACCCTCGCCGTGGAGAGAGGCAGTTACCACCCTGTCCTGGGAGGGAAGGAGGCCTGGGAGTTCCCACATGGTACAGGCTGACACCCAGAGGCTGTGGGGTCCGTGTGGTGACTGGCGCTTTCATCTTCCCATTTGGTGGTTCCCCTCTGCAGATCTATCATGCGCGGCTGTGACAACATGTGCAGCTACTGTGTTGTCCCCTTCACCCGTGGCCGCGAGAGGAGCCGGCCCCTGGCCTCCATCCTGGAGGAAGTGAAGATGCTCTCTGACCAGGTACAGCTGTCCCTTGCACCCCTCTCCCTCCAGGGACAGAATGGGAGCATTTAGGTCACGTGTCTTCAGATGATCCTGGGGCTTTCCCTATGGCCCAGATGGGAGCGATCAACCAGCAGTTTTCTGCCCCCCACCCAAAGGATCAGGTGCTTGGTACCTTTAAAGCAGCTTCAGCCTGGCCAATGGGGGGGCAGGCTACGGGGCAGAGGATCTCTGATGACTGAAATGGGGGCAGTGTAATGATTGGTACAGAGTCCCCATCCCCAGCCCAGACTGGCAGAGCCCGTAAATCATTCCCATCCATTCAGCAGCCCTTGGTGGCTGGTGTGATGATCTCGGCTTGCTCCCAGTGCATTGGCATCTATGCTGCAAAACTTCCCCTTTAGTCTGTTCTCTTGCAAGCAAAAAACCAGGAACTGGCAGAGCGTCCTATCGACCTGAGAGGGCTGGGATACGTTGGCAGTGTGATGAGCACGTCCCACTGCTCCCAAGGCTCTGGCTGCTGTGTGCGTGAGGGGCACATGACGATGGCTTTGCAGTGCCAGGATTGCTCAGGAGATTTGTCTGCATTTGCTGGCTAGGTTGGTTTTTTCCCTGTGTGACTCATGCCCCTTTGTCCCTTCCTACAGGGAGTGAAAGAAGTGACTCTTCTGGGTCAGAACGTCAATAGCTTCCGAGACACCTCCGAGGTCGAGTTCCACGTGGCCGCCGGGCCTGGGCTGAGCCGGGGCTTTAGCACTGTCTACAAAGCTAAAAAGGGAGGCTTGCGCTTCTCACAGCTCCTGGACCAGGTCTCCAGAGTCAACCCAGAAATCAGGATCCGTTTCACCTCCCCGCATCCTAAGGACTTTCCTGATGAGGTGAGGGTGTGAAATGAATGGCCGAATACCCTCCTAGGGAGCACACAGCTGTGTTATGTCACCTCCTTGCCAAGGGAACTGCAGCTCATCTTGAAGGTAGCCAGGCTGAGATTGTCCCCAGAGGAGCCCCAGCTGCTGATGTTGAGCAGGAGCCATGTCTTGCCGTTGCTGTTGGCTTACCATTACTTAGAGAGGGTGTTCCCTGCATTTGGGGCAGGGTTGTGTGCAGCTGGGCAACTCTGTGACAGACCTGTCTCCTCTTGGCAGCTCCTGCAGCTCATCCAGGAGCGGCACAACATCTGCAAACAGCTCCATCTCCCTGTCCAGAGTGGAAGTACACGGATCCTGGAGGCCATGAGGCGAGGGTGAGTCTGACAGTGGAGCCGGCCCCATTCCCCTTCCCTGTGCTGCAGCGTGTCCCTTGGCCCAGTGGTGGGGAAATGGGAGCCTTCTCGGGGCTGCTGTCTCAATGCACAGAGACCTTCAGAAGTCACACACTTCTCAGACATGAGAGTTTGGTGCAGCCATTTGCATATGTAATGCCTGTGGGTCATCAGTAGTCGCACAGACTAGTTCAGAGACCTGGATGAACCCTGTAACTTCCCCAAATGTTACTTTGGAGGCGAGGGTGAGAATTTCCTGCCAGGAGCCCCATGACCACCCAGTCCTTGTGGTTCTCAATCCCGGTGTATGCATGGTGTGGTCACAGTGGGCACCCTCCTGCAGTCCCTTCCAACCCTAATTTTCTGTGATTCTCCTCTGAGCAGTTTTCAGTTCTGTCAGCCAAATTTTGTTCCATGTGCTTCCGCATCAGCACATACCCTTGATGTTGGTCTGTGTGAGTGTGGGCACCCCCTCCCAAAACGCTCACAGTGCTGCAGTATTGTGTGTCACCGAGCCTGGCCCCATAGAAGATGGAGGGTGAGCACAGACCCAGTCTGTTCCTCTTGAGCCCTGGGCTCAAGCAGAGGAATCTAGGTTTGGGGGAGACTTTGCTATGGTTTCCTGTCTGCCTGATGGCAGGATAGCATCATAACCACCCAGTCCTTGTGCTTCTCATTGCAGCTACACGCGAGAAGCTTATTTGGAGCTCATCCAGCATGTGCGGGATTCCATACCAGGTAGAGCTTTCCTTTTGCCTTGATTTGCCCCAGGCACTGCTGGATTTGACTTTTCCTGCTGGAATCTGTCAGTCACTCACCCACATGTGCACTGCTGCATGCACTGGGCTTTGTGCTTTGATTTGGAGGGGCACACTTGGAAGGATCATGATTTTCTTCCAAATGAAGCTGTCAGCAGGGTGCTGGCCCACCTGGCGCAGGCACTCGCATGTTCTCAGAAGAGCTCATGCTCTCAAGCCTTCTGTGGGACTCTCTCTGCAGTTTTGGGAAAGAGCCTTGGCCAGGGACGGGGGCCAGTGGGTAATAAAGCTGCTCCCAGTGGCTGTGTGTAATCCTGCCCCACCTCCCCTCTTGTCAGAGCTTTGCTGGGTGGCGTCTGCCCCCCTGCTGTGTAACCCTGTGTCTCTGTGTCAGGAGTGAGTCTCAGCAGTGACTTCATAGCGGGCTTCTGCGGGGAGACCGAGGATGATCACCAGCAGACGGTGTCATTGCTTCGGCAAGTCCGCTACAATATGGGTTTCTTCTTTGCTTACAGCATGAGGCAGGTGAGTGCCAGGCCCGGGAAAGAAGCCTTCTTTGTTGCTACCGTGGTCACCTTGGTCCCGGTCAGTTTGTTCTCTCCTGTTTCTCTTCCCGGTCCGGTACCAGCCCTAAAGCGAGGGGCAGTGAAGAGATGCTGAACCCCATCTCTTGGACGGCACAGTGCACCTGAAATCACTCATGTGCAATAGCACCACTGGGATGGGCTGCTGTGCTGGACAGGGGAGGAAGGTCCCAGTCCATAGGGCTTATGGTTTTAATGTGTGATCTGATGTCATCCCACTCAGCTGTGCTGCACACGGGACAACCTTTGCCTTGCTTGGTGCCTGGCACTTGCAAAATGCTGGGTGAGCTGGGTTTGCAGGCCCAGTTTGCACCCCAGCGTGAATGATGGTGTCAGAGCTGAGCACTTGCATCATGTGGACCAATTCTCCGAGCGTATGACTTTGGTGGAGGGGAATTTTACAGACACAGAGAGGGTGTAGCTAGGTATCGGCTCCACTGCAGGTGGAAGGGGCGGGTTTGCAGAAGGGGCAGGAGGTCTCTTGGTGGCTGTCCCAGCGGCACAGGTGGTAGGAAAGAAGACAAGAAGATGGGAGTGTAGGAGACAAAGCTGGATAAATCTCCTTGAGGTGGAGTGTAGCTGGTCACCTGCAGAAAGTTTGTCCTTGTTTGACTGGCATCCAAGCCCAGCTGGCTCAGACAGGACAGATCTCCTGGCTCAGCAGGGGCTTGTAATCCCTTTTGCTGTTTCAGAAAACCCGGGCCTACCATCGGCTGCAGGACAACGTGCCAGCAGAGGTGAAACGCAGGCGGCTGGAGGAAATCTCCTCTGTCTTCCGGGAGGAGGCTGCCAGGGCAAACGGAGCCATGGTGGGCCGCACACAGCTCGTGCTGGTGGAGGGGGTGAGTGCCACTTGACCACAACACTGAGTCTCCTTCCTGCCCCTGGGTCGAGAGGCTCTGAAGCCATTCCGCTACTATGCCTGTTAGCCCAGGTCCGTCTCATGGACCTAAAGAAGAGTCCTGGTCTCCAAAGTACAGGACGAAGGACTTAGAGGCTCCCATTTCACTAGGGACAGGACTCCAGGCACTTGGTTTTGAAAATCTTGGCCATGTTTGAAAAGCAGGCTTTTGGGAGGGTCTGAAAAAGGACTTTGGGTGTTCTGCAAAGGAGTAATTTCAGAACGTGGAGTGCAGGAACTGCCTGTTGGGTGGCAACGGACCAGCTTGAAAGTGTGGCTATAATAGGTTTGTTTGGGAGGGAGCAGGAGACATTGACTGTATTTCAGACTGATGCGTAGACAGGCTCCCTGCCCCAGAATGCTGACAGTCTTGATGGGGCTGGGGTATAGACCTGTCTCATGCTGGGCAACCAAAATTAGTGGTTTTTTGGCTCCCTCAACCTTGGGGGTCCATCTCCCAGCTAGCTAGTTGCAGCAAGAGCTTGTTGTTATGGGCTGTCTTTAATGATGAAAGTCACATTCAGTATTAGCAATAGCTCTGAGTTTTCTGGGTAATGAAGACCTGCCATGAATTGGAGTTAACACTGTGTCTTCCTCCCAGCCCAGCAAGCGCTCTGTCACGGAGCTGTGTGGTAGGAACGATGGCAACATCAGAGTGGTGTTCCCTGATGTGGAGATGGAGGCCAGCACAGCCTCAGGGGCTGTGGTCAGAGCCCAGCCAGGGGACTATGTTTTAGTGAAGGTGAGTGGTCTTGTGCCTTTTATTTCCACATGGAAACTGCGTGTAGAAGGATGTTTTCTAAAGGAGCAGGGATCAGTTCTCTCTGCACGTGCTTCTTTGTGCTTGCAAATGAATGGGGAGCACAGACTGGAACAGAATAGCTGCGCTTCTGCCTGCCTGAATGTGTGCTCCAGCGCTGTTCCCGGCATCACCTCCGGTTGGGAATAGACACAAGCTCCCTTGCACAGAGGTTCGGGCGTGGCTGGAACTGCCGATGCTGCCGCCTTGCTCCTTGCAGTGACTTCTGGGTGGGAGGCTGTTCAGACACGGTCAGAGTGCCTGTCCCACACTTGCTCTAGTAGCTGCAGTTTTTAAGGAGAGGTGCTCCTATAGCTTCCCTGTAGTCAGTCTGTCTCAGACCAGGAAAACTCAGACATTTCCCCACCTCACGCAGCCAACTCTTAGCTGGCCCTGCTGCAAGGAGAGCCTGGGCCAGCATAACTTTCACTCCTGATTCTGTTCTGTGCCCCTGCCTTTCAGATCACCTCTGCTAGCTCCCAGACTCTGAAGGGAAATCCACTTTGCCGCACTTCCCTGAGAGAATCAGCAGCCTCCCGCTGATGCCTCAAACAAGTGACTGGAGACTTTCCCCAGGGAGAAAGGAGGAGCTGCGGCTAGAGGAGGTGGAGACATGCCAGCTCATCTGCGAAAGGCAGTGGCCAGCTACACACATGCCTGCCCTGGGCAAAGCAGCTTTGAATCGTTTGAAAGTGACTGAAGCAAAAGCACTTTTTGAGTTCTGTTTCTTTCATTTGCTACCTTGGCTCTACCTCCTGGTGCTCTACAGCCACCTGCACCCTCCTTAAACTCTGCAGGGAGAGCCCCAGGAACTCCAGGGGTGGCTTAGCTCATGGCCTAGTGGTTAAGCCCAGGGCTGGGAGTTAGATCCAGCAGCCACCAAGGATCTTCCCCATTGGTCAAGTGGGGGGAGAGTGCCCTGCATCAGAAGGTTGTTAACTAACGCACTGTTCTAAAAGCATTCTCAGGGGTCTGGATGGACGATCCAAAATACTGTTTCTAAATGCATACCAGAGGAGTAGACAGCAGCATGCGACCCTGTGTCTGTGGACCCGGTCTGCAGCCGGGGATCCTGGGGCGCAGCCCTGCACTGCTCACTTCCCCCTCGTGCCTTCTAGAGCAGTGCTCAAGAGCTGGCTCTCTGCCAGCTGGGCGATCCTGTTTTAGCAGGGGAGTCCTTGGGTAGCTGGTTAAACTGGCCGCTGGTAGCGGGAACTGGCAGAACATACAGAAATGGGGAGGAAATTGATAAGAAAAAGTTTCACACCTTTCATGCAGAGAAATGAGACTCTTTGTGATGCTCATTCAATAAAGAGCACAGCCCAGATGAAAGGCTTGGTGTTTTTAACCCTGGCAAGGTAAAAACTGTCCTGAACTTTGTCTGGACAGTTCAACAGGTAAGCTCATGGCCTAGCAGGAATCAATCCTGGAACTGGGCCTCCACAGGAGTGACCCAAACTGTGCTGTGTGATCTCTTCCCCCATGCCCCCCCCAGCCCATGTGCCATTTCAGTGGCACTGCAGCATGTTCAGAGCTCTGCTTTCCTGGGGGGGGGATTACATCCTGCAGGAGGGAGGGAGCCAGACTCTGCAGCGTTCTCCAGCAGGGTGGCTGTTGGAATTG
This sequence comes from Podocnemis expansa, assembly GCA_007922195.1. NCBI lineage: Eukaryota > Metazoa > Chordata > Testudines > Podocnemididae > Podocnemis > Podocnemis expansa. The sequence goes on from ML682086.1 coordinate 1,563,950, forward strand.
CACTCAGAGAGCTGGGAGGTTGAGCGAGGGCCAGAGCTTCAGGGCTTTGATGGGGACAAGGTAGATGAGAAGTGGATCCTGAGATGGGACCTAACTTGCAGCTGCACCACCTGTAGGTAGCTGCCCCCATCCACCCGTATTCATGTAAGAAAAAGCAGTTGTGTCACAGCTTCCACGTGCAATGAGGACGGTGGTTTTCTTTCCTGATTTGCAAGGTGCTCTGCTCACCACACAGCAGGACTGGGCAGCACTGTGTTTCTAAACAAACACCCCATGTCATCAATGAACCAAAGGATCTCTCCTGCATGATTTTCTAAGAGAAAAATGTGGCGGATGGGCTGAGGTGAGAATTTGGGCAGGCTTGGGGTTGTGGCATTTTACGTTTCCTGCACCGTTCCCTGATCCCTCTCAATTATAGGGTGACTGTTGAAACTGTGCGCATTGGGCCTCCTGCCTGAATGGTAATTCTGGGCCTGAGGCTAACAAAAGGGCCCAGAACTGCAAAGTTCTTTACACGTCCAAATGCAAATGTTTGAGGCATTCCAGGTCCCATGGTTTAGTTAGGCACAAGTATAGCAAAAAAGGCAGCTGTGGATTGAGGGCTGGATGCAGATTGGAATGTTTGCGAGGTTCAGGGGAGTTAGGATTTGGAGCCCCGATTCCGGCCCTAATAGAAACAGTGGAAGTGCTAATGGAGAGGGAGTGGAAGACCCTTTATTGAAGAAAAAATACTGTATTGCCATCCATGATGTGATAATTTATTTTTACAGTTAGAAGCAATGAAGTGATTTTACATAAGAATTCATAGGATCAAACAGAATCTAATGCATGACGTCGTTCAGCATAAAGTTCCAAAGATTCACAGGATAAAGAAATATCCTTTGTCTCCTAATCACGTGCTTGTGACAGCAGGACATTTTGGAAGTGTAATTCAGTGTTAAGGCAAAGGGAAAATACAGTTCAGCAGCATCCAGAGTTGGGACTGGGATTGCCCACGTGCACTGGACTCAGACTTGAGGGACAGACCGCAGGGGAGCATTCTGTGAAACAAGGAACAGTCATTTCACACACTAGTGACTTTGGGCTCTTCTTGACAGCCAGACCTTTGCTGTCCATTGCAGACACCATGTGTGAGGGGCGGTGATTCAGAAACAGGTGTTTGCAATTTTTGTTTTCATGATGGAGAAATATGAGGGTGCAAATGCTAATATTATGGATAAAAGTTCAAACTGCCCAGGTCAGGGGAACTCAGAGCTTGGCCAAAGATACCTTCCATGATTAGCTGTGTGGAAATGAACAAATAGCGGTTTTATTTAGGCACCAGCTGAAGAAAGCTGGCTATACCATTTCTTATGCTGGGTATATCTTCCCCTCCTTGACTGGCAATTGGAAAGGAAACACCATCATTTCAGGGCTGCACACAATCAGGTGGCTCCATTCCCATTGGGCAAATTCCATTTTTCCAGCACAGGGTTTGTCAGAAGACAGTGTCCCCAGGAGAAGAAGTGGAATTAAGTGAGTGGTGGCAGTACAGACACAAGCACTTTATATTGCTTTGTGTCTTGCATGGTGTCAAAATGAACCTGCAAAGGTTTCTGTATAGCTGGTGACAGCACATGTAATGTGGGTGCTAGGCTGTGAATATCTGCACTGCAAGGCCTTACTCATCAGCTAAATAATAAAATCCGAGAGCTCTGTGGTTTGTAGCTGGGCTAGCCCAGCAGGTACTGTGTTATGCTAACACCTGCACCCATGGATTAATGCTGTTCTCTTTTAGCAGCGATACTTTGCTGACGGCACCTACCAGTTTATCCTGCAGACGTTCATCCTGCAACAGATGAAAGCAATTCTGTAAGCAAATCTACAGCAGGCACTGCCTATGTTTTCCCATCCAACCACATAACCCAGGTTAGATTTCAGCTGATGAGAGACAGCTGCAGCTGCTTTTCACACAGGAGAGCTGCCTGTCAAGGCTAACTCTGGAAGGAAGGCTCTGTTCCCATAGAGAGAAAGGGAAAATGTGAAGCGATTTTATGGCGGGCAATGTTGGTCACTAGAGCAATGAAATTCACTAACCTCGGTGGTATTTTCAGGCAGCAGAGGCAAGATTTGGGCAATAAGATTGCGACCCTGTAAAATAAAAAGTCATGAAAAGGTAGAGGCCAGGAGCTGTGACCAGGTCTCTTTCCACCACACCTTTGGCCCTGGCTTGGGCTCTGTGTGGGTGAACTGGACCCTAAGCTGGCCCTGTATCGGGTCACTGCATCCATAGCACCCCTGATGGCCTGCAGCACCCATGCCTGTGTCCTTCCCTTCAGGGCACCTCACCAAAGTCTCAGAAGACCTTGGCTTGGGCTGAGTCCCTCTCACACACAGGCCAAAATAAAGGCCAAAGCAGACGTTAAGTTCAAATATTAATCCTGGCTCTCTTCATCCACACTCCCAGTCCTAACGTGTTGGAAGTTTTGATCCTGGTTTGAGTCCTTTCTAACTCCCTACAGGCCTTGTGGTCCCCACGACCAGCCATCCTGCCTGGTGTTTTTCCCCAGTCACCTCCCATACACCCAGTGGCTTGATTGGGTCACATGAACTGCTTCAGTTTTCCCCACCTGGCGGGGGCAGGTTGTTTCCTGAGCAGGGCAGAGCCTGGGCACCCGTTAAAGGGGTACCCAGCCTCAAACAGCCATTATATCTGTATCCCAGCCTGGCATGAGAGGTAAAGCACAGCGGTAGAAATGGTGTCGCCAGTGCATCTCTGTTCACCAGTTCGTCTCAGTCCAGCAACCATCAGTGATCCACAGCCAAGGAATTACTCACAGGGGTAAATATACATGTGGAAGGGGTCATGTCAAGCTCACATGCACGGCCAGAAAGGAGGGAACAATCGGGCCATGCAATGGCCACGTGATTCTCTGCTGGAGGCACGCACTCAATTAGGATGGGGCCCGGTGGCATGCAGGCCAGACACAGTTCTGTTAACACACCCTCAGGCCATGCCCGAGCTGTGGTGGAGCTGCTCCTCGCTGGTGGATGAGATGCTCCGACTGAGCTTTGGGAAGATCAGTGTCACTGTTATTTTCCCTTAGGAGCCAGAGTGCACAATGGGGGCTGGGAGCAGGATGACGAGGGAAACTGGTTTGCTGAAAAGAAGCCCCCTAAGGGGGGGACTTTTCTTTGCTGCAAATGTGATGAGTTTGGAACAATTCTTGGCAAAGGGTGAGCTGCACTTCACTGGCCATCCTCTCCCCAGACCACTAACACTCCCTGAGATGTGATCAGCTGCTGTGCAATTCTGTCTGGTCTCTCAGGCTGATGACCGAGTCGTAATGGGCCTGATCCAATGCCCACTGAAGCTAGTGGGAAAACTAGTGTGCCTTGGCTCGGATTCTCTCTCTCTAGGAAGTGACCCATTGAAAATAAAGGCAGATGAGGAGATGCTTCTTATTCCTGGGACTTTGCCACCTCCAAGCCACCATCGTCAAGAACCAGACGACTCACATGGGTCAGGAAACAGCCTCCCTGTGTCTGCAGGGCAGCAAACACATGCTATTCCTAGCCCAGCACCTATGGGACAACACATTTATTGATAGGGGCTCTCTCTCTCTCGCTCTAACATTTCATGGCTTGTGTGTTCCCAGATGTTCTAGCTCCAGACCCTCAGACAATCATAACAGTCTCATACACAGGCCAAGTGGCCACACTTACGGTCAATTCTACCACAATGACATCGGGATTAAAAGACATTTTAAAGACGGAATAGGGGATGTTTCCTCCGGGAGGTGACAGTGCAACTGCAGAGAAACAAAGCGCGCATGAGAAATACACATGGCCAAGAGTTTTGGCAGCACATAATCTCTCTGCGGAATAAACACATGGCAGTCCTACTGCCGATTAGAAGGTTGGTATGATCTGCAACAGAAAAGAGCAATACAAGACTCTCTCTTTTTCTGCCACCAAACGCCTGATGCAAGGAGGGATTTTACACGGCAGGCCCTGTTATCTTTTCTCCCAGGCATAGGTGATTGTAAATATTACATCATATGTGCCACACCTGCAAAGTGAGAGTGAGAGAGTGTGTGTGTGTGTGTGTGTGTGTGTGTGTGTGTGTGTGTTAAATTTCATAATGGCCAAAACTGATCCCAGATGCTGGCTGTGTGGTAGAAGGAGCTGTGGAAATGGACAGGTGTGCATCTTGGGCTTGCTCCACAGAGCCGGTTACATGCCATTCAGCTGGCGAGAGGCAGGGTTGGTCTGTTACCATTCCCCCAGCTCCCACACGAGCCTGGAGGCTGAATAAACACACCCTGGAGCAGTTTTAAATTGCACCAGCGGCAACTGTCCTCTAGGAGGCATTGTCCACATGCGCGGCCAGGCAGAGCATGGGGCAGCTGGCAGCCAATTCACACTGCGTGCAAAAGGAAGCGGGTGGCCCGTTATGTCACCTGAGGATCCCCCTGGACCATGGCACGCCTCAGCCGATGTGTTAGAGGTGAGCTGTGGCCACAGCTGGAGCTGGTCCAAGGCTCGTGCTCAGGAAGTTCGCCGGCCCATCCCTGTGGTATCTGGGCCCCACCCAGTCATCAATGTAGTTGTCGTCAAAAACACCACCGCAAGGCAGGGCTGGTACCCCATGTTACAGGTGGGGCCCGAGGCACAGCAAGGCTAAGTGACTTGACCAAGCTCACACAGGATGTCTGTAGCAGAATAGGGACCTGAACTCTGGTCTCACCACTAGACTAATGCCCAGCCAGTGGCCAATGCCCCCCAGCTGCTGGGAGCTGTCCCTGTGCACTGGGAGGGGGGTCCCAATCCCTGGTGTCTGTGGGCATTGGGCGGCACAGCGAGGAGAGCTATGCGCTGGCAAGTGTGTGGCAGCATGATGTTAGCAGCCTGTTGATGGGTGCAGCCTGGTAGCCAGGCGCCTGGACCTGAGTCGCTGGGTACAGGTTTGCTGCTGCATGTGGCGTGCTGTCTCTCGCTGCACAAGTGGCGAGCACAGGAAGGCAGAATCAGGACTCAGAAAAGGGACGGGAAAATATCAACGAAGTAACTTACTGTT
>ML682086.1:1583012-1596700 GCA_007922195.1 Podocnemis expansa
AGGGACGCTTGGCAACCCACTGAGTGCATCTCCACCTACAGGGACACTTCGTATCCCACCAAGAACATCTCCAACTATAGGGACAGCTGTTCCCACAGCAAGTGTATTTCCACCTATAGGGAGGCTTCCTACTCCACTGAGTGCATCTCCACCTATAGGGACACCAGTTTCCCTGCTGAGGGCAGCTGGACTTGCAGGAGCACTTGCTCCCCCTCCTAAGACACCTTGCTCTGAAGGTACTCCTGCTCCATTAGTAACCAATCCCTCACCTCCACCTATGGGGGTACCCTTCCCCACACCAACTAAACCTCCACCTATAGATACACCTACTCCCCCTCCCAGGACACTCAGGGTATTACCACTGAAAGGTAGCCTCACTCCCTTGCCTCCCTGAAGCAGCCATCTGTCCAAAGGCTGGGTTCCCTGTGCTCTGAAGCCAAGCAGTCTCCCCAAGACACGCTGATCTGCTTTCCTGCTTGCTGCTCCAAGTAAAGGTCTGGCTTCTCCCTCTCTCTGTCCCCTCAGCTGCCCACCAGAGGAAGGCATTGCTGCAGCATCTTGCTCGTTGAGCTGACGTCCAGCTCTCTTCCCACCAAACAGGCTGCCAACAGCAGACAGCAGGCTGCCGAGAAGCGATGGCTGGCTTCCTGAGACTGGGACATCTCCCGTGCCTGGCAACTGCCCCCCAGGGTCGCTGCGGAGCTGCTCCTTAGCTGGACTTGGTCCATGGAGTAAATGGGACACGAAATCCAGAACATCTGAAAAGATTGCCAGCCATGTCACAAAACGTGCTGGTGAGCCCTGCTCGAGGGGAAGCAGGCCCGTGTTCCAACCCAACCACTACTGCGGCTCATTGGGCCCCCATATGGCACTTCAGTAACAGTGATGACATGGTAGTTACACCATTTCATGCAGAAAACGCCTGCCAGAGGCACTCAGTGCCCATGCTCCTGAAGTTAACAGGACCTTCATGGCTCCAGCACGCTGACAGCCAGGCCTTGGTTACATATTTACATTTGCACCATGGTAGTTTAATGTCTGACAGCTCTGCTCTGGAGGGTGATGTCCAGCCACTGCCAGAAGGGAGACAATGGCAGTTGTTGACCTCTCTTGGCAAAAACCTCATAGGGTTTGGGGCCCCCTCCAGCCATGGGCTTGAGAGTAGTGATTCACTTACTGGGGGATCTATTCTATCTCTCGTAGGGTATGTCTACACTGGAGGCTCTCCTAAGTTGACTTAACAAAGTCAACTTTAAGTTGATTTAAAGTTGACCTTGTTAAGTCGACTTAGAGCATCCACACTGAAAACTCCTATTGACTGCTTGCGTCCACACTGGCAGGTGTTAGGTTGACCCTTCCTGGTGGCCAGAAACTCTGGGAGTGGACATGGAGGACAATTAAGTTGACTTAAGGGCTACTCCCCATCTACACTGACTTAAGGCAACTTAATAAGGGCAACTTAAGCGTTAAGTCGACCCTAAGAGGTGGTGTTATTAAGTCGGCTTAATGACATGGTTAAGTTGACTTAATAAAAGACCAGTGTGGCTGCAGGGGTCTGTAGGTTGCCTTAAGGTGACCTAAGGCTCAAGTGTAGATGTAGCCATAGTGTCTGCAGCAGATGGGCTCCTCACTCAGCACCTTACAGAAAACTATGTAGTTGACCTAGAAGCCTAAGTCCTGTTTTCAACAGGGACTTTCCAAGGTGTTTTGGTTCCTAAGAAGCACAAGGTCTTCTAGTGGGAATTACAACTTCACGTAAACAAGCTGAAGCACATAGCCCCTATTGGGGTCAAAGGGAGTTAGGCACCTACCCCACATAGGTGCCATTGGAACTCCCATGAGGCGCCTCCCTGCATCTGTCGGTATCTAAATACCACTGAAAATCTGGTCTGTAGGAGCTGGAGTCTCACTGAAAGTTAATGGGGTCCAGACTCCAGTGAGCTTAAGTCATGTTTGAAAAATGGCAAAATTATTGTCTGGCAAGGTAGTACTCCATAGATTCCACCCCACCCCACCCCTCTGGCTTGGCATGCATTAATGCACTATGTGGATAAGCCCAAAGGTCCTATGCAGGGCAGGGCACAGCAAGGCAATTCAATTTTATGGAGGAGTTCAATATTTTGAAACCTGGTCTCACCCCAGTTCAGGGAAAAAGCCCCCACAATTTGGAATTTAGCTGCGCAAGGGAGTGGACCCGTGGCTGCCCTAGGATCTCCCCCCTACACACACAGCATATTTGGTGCACCTGGAAGCCTGAACTCTCAGTTCCCCGGGAGAAGAGCTAGCAGGAAATCTTCCCTCGGTGCCACCAGAGCTTTGTCAGAACAGAATAATCTTGGTGAAGCAAATCCACAAATTCTCACGAAAAAAATGTTTTGTCAGACTTTTTCTGAGAGGTTCTGTTCCTAAGTCCCCTACAGCACAAAATGTATTTACATATCCATCCATCTTGCTTCTGTGACCACACTTAGCAAAGGCTGGAAGGTTTGGTGAAAATGCAGACAGCTGAGTTTTAACTTTGGTGAGCCCTTAAAAGTGGAAGAAGGAACAGAACTTAGATTTCAAGGCTAGTCGCACCCATTATGGTCATACATCTGATCTACTGCATAACATGAGCCATTGAATTATACTGAATAATTCCTGTCTCAAGCCTAGAACCTGACATGACAGATGGAAAGAGTGCCACTCACTACACAGGAGACAAAGATGTCCTACAATCACGGTGAATTCAGAAAACAACTTAACTCCTCCCAACCCCCAGCCATGTTACAGGTTAAAAGAAAAGGTTAGTCAAACTAGGGTGTCACAGGGCTCAAGTCACACTAGGTGAGGAATGAACAGGACATTTTTGACCTACCTTTTTCAGAAGCCTTCTGCTTCATTATCAGCACAGGCCTGTAACCCTGAGCCCTGGGAGAGAGGGTCAGCAGTGCACAGAAGAGGAGAATGCTGCAGCGCTTTAACATCTTCACCCCAATCCCTGCGCAGATATGTCTAGTCAATGCTCCTGCATGTGACCAAGTGGGAAGAAGAAAGATGGCACCAACAGAAAACGCAGCTGGGCAGGAGAAGATGCAACATACATTATAGAAAGGGAAGGATTTAGGTGCAGCCCCTGGAAATGACTGGGGGGAAGGCGATTGTAGCCATATGGGACTGCATTAGTAGGAACACTATCAGCTATCTAAGGGAAATGATTATTCCTCTCTGTTGAGCACTGGTGAGGCCTTGTTTGGAGTGCTGTCTCAATTTTGGATGCCCCATCACAGAAACGACATGGAGAATTTGGAGGTAATTTAGCGGAGGGCAACAAAAATGATAATCTGATCTAAACTATTGCATTGATTTGCTGTTACAGTCTGACCTGATCCAATGACTTACAACGCCCTGTATTTATTTTGCTCCCATTCTGTAAGTTCCTTATCTTCAAAGCGTCTGCCTAAGTGGGATTTTCTCCCATAAAAGCTCATGTGATAAATAACTTTGTTAGTCTTTAAAAGTGCCACAGGACTCCTTGTTTGGAAAAATGATCAGGGTGCTGGAGCACATGATATATGAGGAAAGGCTGAGGGAACTGGGCTTGTTTTGTCTGCAGAACATAAGAATGGGGCGCAGGGAGAATTAAGAGCAACCTTTAATTACCTGAAGGGTGTTCTAAGGAGGATGGAGCTAGGCTGTTCTCAGTGGTAGCAGGTGACAGAACTAGGAGCGATTGTCTCAAGTTGTAGTGGGGGAAGTCTGTGTTGGATATTAGGAAATGCTTTTTTACTCGGAGGATGGTGAAGCACTGGACTGGGTTACCTAGCATGGTGGTAGAATCTCCCTCCATAGAGGGTTTTAAGGGGTGGCTTGACAAAGTCCTGATTGGGATGGTTCAGTCAGGGCTGGTCCTGCTTTGACCAGGAGGTTGGACTAGATACCTCCTGTGCCTCCTTCCAACACTGATCTCTATGAATCTATGAGTTCTTGAGGGCCAGAAAGGTAGCTGAGCTGAAGCATCATTAGATGGGGGGAGAGTGAGTTATTTAAGTACCGTGGCTTAGCATCCTTGGGTCTTGGTGAGAAGAGGCTCCCAGCTATGGAACAGAACATGCGAGGAAAAACAATGAAATACCAAACAGGCTCATCTTTCATGTAATAATCTGGGAGCTGACTGAGAGTGACGCAGGCTCCTAGAGCAAAATGAAGTGCTTAAGTTCTGTTTGGAAGGATATGGCATTACGGAAAAAACCTGTGGAAGAGGAGAGCACTGATTTCAATGACTTCTGGATCAGGTCCTAACCTCTTACTGAACCCTAACCATTTAAATGAAGACACTAAATGGGATGAAGATCTCCCTCCTCTGTCCTCCTCCAGAATCTCTCTCCTTCTCTTTTACTTTGCCTGCCTTTGCAGTAGAGGATACACCTTCCAAGCTTTCCTCTTACCTTATCCAGTGAGAGGTCTTTGGTAGCCACTCAGTAACTTCTCATCCCCATGTGGCTGCTGCTATGAAGCGAGCAGCCCTTATATAACAAAAAACTGCTTAAGAATGAGGAAAATAAAAGGGGTCATAAAAGCCAAGGATTTAATGCATTTAATTGCCTCATTTTGGCATTTGTTGTGTGCCAAAGTAAATCACTGCTAATTGTCACATAACTCGGGGACCCCATTTTTTTGCTTACATTAGTACAAACCAGATCAAAAACAGGCTGTGCGTGTCGAATTAAAATGTAAAGTTCAAGCCCATGCTGTTACTCAAGAATTTTGGATGCAAGTAAACGAGGGTGCTGAAAGCCTACAGTTGAGTTGCAGGACTCCTGGTCAGACCAGTTAAAATCTGGCAGAAGGATGAATTGCAAGGACCTGACGTATTCCACTGATCTCAGGTGTTCCCATGAGACAGGTATCACAGTAAGGAGACTTGGGGTAGATCTACACTTAGAAAGTTACAGTGATGCAGTTGTGCCACCATAGCACTTTCATGAAGAAACTGTATGTGGATCGGAGAGAGTTTCTCCTGCTGTCTTGGGTAATCCACTTCTGCAAAATGTGGTGGTTATGGCAGCAGGAGACAGTCTCCTTTTGAGCGAGCTAGTGCTTTCGGCAGCACCACTTAGGTTGGCACAAATATGTCACTCTCACACTTAATGAGGTTGTTAGCCCGAAAAAATTTGGTAGTGCTGATCAGGGCTCTCAGTGCTAGCCACCAAGTATGGGCCACATTTTCTGAAAACACTTCTAGATTCATAGCATTTAAGGGCAGAAAGGGACATCTTCTACATAAAAACAAACAAGGAGGCCTGTGACACTTAAAGACTTCTTCTACATGTCACAGGACACAGAGTTTCACCTAGCTACGCCTCTGTTGAACCCAGTTAACCTATGGCTCTGAGGTTGGCCTGCATAGAAATTGGTATGCACAAAACATCTTTTTTTTTCCTCATGTAAAGAGGTTGATTGCAGACTGAGATGTGCCATTAGACTCAGAATTACCCACACAAATGCCAGATTTTGAAAGTTTAAGCAGCTGCCACTGTAAACTCTGCTGAGAACTTCTGAAGTGTTCTTTCAAAAATATGGATCTATATGCACACACGTTAATATTGGCTCTGCAAGTTATTGCAAAAATTCCCACCTCTTTCAAAGAACCCCCTGCTCTGTGCATTCTTCCCCACCTATGGTCAGGGCAGAAGTGAAGTTTTGCTACGAAAGGGAACTAACAAGGAGTCTTGTGGCTTTTTGTTTGTTTTACTGAACTAGAGGAACATGGCTGCCCCTTCGGAACGTGGCAACATAAAGGAAACTTGTATTGAGAGCTTTCACTTCCAACAGACACAATACATAGATCAAGACTGCATTTAGTTTTGGGGGGGAAAGGATTTGCACTACCCTCCTCGTCAAGTGAGCGAGTTCTCTTGCACACACCCACGCTTCCCTTCTCAGTTTTCTGTCCCTTTCATAAGAGGGCAGGGCACTGGACATAGAAGAGAGCCTTTGATGAGGTGGGCCAAGGACAGAGCGCTTATTGAGCTAGTCTGAGGGCAGGCAATTTACCCATCTCCTTGATTTTGTTAAATACACATAAGCTGTTGACACAAAGTTCAATTTGCTAACGCCCCAGAATGTCAACACTCATCATATGCAGCTGTCACAATAGCTAACAAAGAACTCTTTCTGAAACATGCCATTTCAGAGTGGTCTTATTTATATCACTTTACCTCTTTACCTTAAAAGTGCCACAAGCCTCCTTGTTTGTTTCACGTAATCTCTGGTGCTAAAGGTGGCAGGTTTTGTTCATGATGTAGGGAAGTGACTTGAGCAAAGCACAGCAGAATAATGGAAAAATGTCACTATAGCTGGGCTTCTGAAAGGACCGTCTTCCCTTCTTGACTTTCAAACACAATTATTTCCATCCAAGCAATTCGCTAAATAAAAGGCTCAATAACTAGCAATAAAGCCCACTGAGTAATGGCAAGACTCCTGTTGAGTTCAATCAGCCTTGGGTTGGGTGCTAGAAAAGCAGAGCACTTGTGGGAGTAGCTGGCTCCATTGGGCTTGGGAAGTGAAAGCATCCTGCTGAGCCTGGGGACTGGTCTTGTCTTTTACCAGGCTGTGACCTGTTTATAGCTGTGCCCCTCAAAGCAAATAGTGCCAATTCTATAACCAGCCACCTGACGTGACCGGTGACTTTTCTGGCCAAGGGGCAAGTTGCCCCAGGGTCTTTGCAGAGCAGCTCCATTGACATAGGTGCCCAATTTGGCACTTTTGCTTGGGCAACTGTGCTGCTGCTTCTTTCCCATCTCTGTCTGTCCTTGAGCAGCTCTCACGTGCCCCTTTATACCTTCCCCTTGATATGGCTCAAGTACCTTCCCTTAAGTCCAACTGGGAGGCAGCTCCGCAGTCACAGAGATGCATGGCATCCCATGCTGGCCGAAAGGGGCACATCACTCTGTGACACTGTATAAATACAAGTGCCGACAGGGGTGCCTTGTTAGTCTAGTTCAGTGAAGTAAACATGGAGTCTTGTGGCACTTAAAGAGTAACAAATTTATTTATTGCATGAGCTTTTGTGGGAGAAAATCCCCCCTCTTCAAAGCGTCTGACGAAGTGCGACTTTCTCTCACAACAGCTCATTCAATAAACAAATTTGCTAGTCTTTAAGTGCCACAGACTCCTTGTTTGTATAAATTGTGCTGGAGTAAAGTCTGATGGCTACAGTAGGGTGCTCAGCCCCAGGCTCAGCAAAGCTGAGGTTAATTAAGGCGCCTGCGTCCAAGTAGAGTAATTACCCACAGAGCCCCTGTTGCAGTCAGGCAGGTAGAGCATTGGGTGGTGTTTGGAGGAAGAGGAGCTAGGAGTGGAGTGTGTGTTTGGAGCAGAGCAAAGCAGACCAGAGTGAAGGATTGCTGAGCTGGATGAAGCTAACCAGTAGCTGTTGCTACCAGCACCTGGGAGATACAGGTAGCCAGGACCAGCTAGCCCAAAGAGCCCAGCCCCAGGGCAGAAGAAACTGGGGGAACTATAACATTGGGACTTTGAAGGTGGGAAAGCCAGGCTCCAGCTGGCTGCCAAGACCCAAAGTGCAGAACCCACAGTGACTGAACGCACCCCATGTGCCACAAAATACAGAATGAAAAAAGGAGAAAAGTGAGGTAGTATGATGAGAAGATACATTAAAAACTGCCCTGGATAAAACTCTAAGTCCAGATGTGGCAACAGCCAGAGGCTGTGGTTGGTATAACTAATGAAGTCCAATGACTATAAAGTGATTTCCGCCACCTTGGGTGCTGTGTGGTAGTGATGGTCACACTGCTACTGACCCACCAGTCAGAACATTTCAGCAGCAAGATGTCTGTATCAGCAAGCCCGTGTCACCAAGGCCTTTGGGCAGCAGAGAAGAAAAACAAACTGTAATCAATCTGAAAATCCCAGAAACAAGACCATTCAAAGTGTGAATGCTGGAAGACTGATGTGTTTGTTCTATTAGCAGAAGAGGAAATGCAAAATAAAATCAAACCATTGAACAATGAAAATATCAGATCTCATGGTAAAGTTAGAGAATTCCAAAGAATCATCATTTCCAGGCAATAAACATTTGGGCCAAGTTGTTCAAATACAAGCATTAGGCTCCAAGATCCAGAATTAGCTGCCTGCCTGAGTTTCAGAAGGGCTGAGCACTGCTGAAACATGCATGTGGAAGTTGGCTACTTTTGAAAAATCTTGGCCTTTGAGTCCAACCAAAGCAAAAAGCTCCTTCTGAAGTGTCCAAGTCTTGACCCAAAATGTTAGGAAAAAGCAATCATGGGGTTCAGGGATTTTCAATGTCACTGGTGTTTTCTGTTTCAGGTTGGAGTGGGACAGACAGCTAGAAAACCATTGTACAAGCAAGCATCATGATCACGTAACTGTGCTCCTGTGCCACAAACTATCGCTTCCTCTGACTGTAGTTGCTTAAAGTGTGCCCAGATCTGATTAAACTGAAAGATCATCTGCAGCAAGATGAAAGAACTAAAAGTGCTAAATAGGACCTGAACCTCAAGAGTCAATCCTAATGAAGAGGTTTTATTCTACACCACCATGACACTGGAAGGGTTGGTTTTTCATTTTTTTAATAGGTATTTGAACGCTTTTGTGCTTACCCAAACCACATACGTGCCGCAAGTACAGCTAGTAGAATGCAGTATTTAGCTTTATCCTGAAAAACTATAAACCTTCCGCCAAAAGATAACCGTTACCATGAGGAAAAAATCTAATGGGGTTGTGGCATCCCACAGGAGATGCAGAGGTAAGGTGACCTGTTGTCCTGATTTTATGGGCATCAATCACTGTCCTGAGTTTTCACACTTGCTAGCTGGCCACATGCGACATAGTCCATTTCATTTTGTTTCAAATGTGAATTGAAAATTTCAGTTTTGGGACTAAAGCTGAAAATGTTTTGGGCTATGGATGTTTGGTTTCTTGACAAAAAAGTCGGGGTTTTTTAATGCAGAAAACTGACTACTTTTCAGAAAACATTTTGTTTAGTGGAAAACTCACATTTCCTTTAAAAAAACCAATTTCAATGGAAAAGGTTCAACCTGTCCTATTAACCAGCCCATTCGAATGGTGCTTCCTCCAAATCCCTTCATCTAGATGGTGAAAGCATTAAGCCACAACATGGCTGAACTGCCTCAGTATAGGTCCTAGTGGATTGGTGTCACACATCACATAAAACAACATCCCAGTGCGGACTGGAAGATACTGGGGTTAGTGGGTCCAGAATGGATGGGGGGAATAACTACGTCTGGATTAAGGGGTCCTGAGTGGGGCAATCTGTGGGGAAAGTGTGCACTGCCACTCCCACTGCTGTGTTTGTTCTGGGGATTAGTAGGAAACTGGCCCCCTTCATCGGCATTGCAGTTGCACAATTTGAAAATGATGACAGTAGCAGAGAGCTCCCTCCCCTAAACCAGGAACGTGCCGTTGGGGGGAGGTGGGGTGCCAGCGGTGTTGATCTAAGGGAAATACACAGGCTGGTAGAGAGCCCCCCCCCCCCCAGCCAGTCACCTGTGCCTGGAGCAAGCTTTGACGGCTGAGACCAGGGATCCAATCCTGAGTGGTGCTGAAGCCTTCCAACCACCCTCCCCAATTTCGGTGACCTCCGCATCCTGCAAGTTCTGAATTTGCTTCTTGTTCATTTCTTTTGCTTGCCTAGATAATTCCTCCCTCGCCCCACCCCATGTGGCCTTCAGCATACGCGCATAAGTGCACACTGCCTGCATTCCCGCACCGGGCCAGGAGTCCAGCCCACACCTTTCATTTTCAGGGGCATAAACTATGGCCAAGGCAGGTGCGCCATGCTGACTTTTCTTATTGTAGATGTTTGGGGGCCTGAGCCCAATCCATTGAAGTGGGAGGAAAAAAAATCCCATTGACTTCAAAAGTCTTTGGCTTCTGCCCAGAAAATGGAAGGACAGAGGCTAGGCTGAAGCACGTCCCATAGTAGAAAGCAGGGTGTTAGAGGATACGATGCCAGCACTAAGCCCCCAGGAGAACTGACCTGACTTATTATTGTGCTCTTTCCAGAATATGTGGTTGACATTTGCAATGACTGCAGGGTCCCATTTCCTTCTGCAAGGCAAGGGCCCAGAAGATAAACATGTCCCAGTCTGGTACCTGCTGAGAACATTTCCAGTTGGTGAAATGTCACCGACGGAAGAGAACAGGGCTAGCAACAGGACACAGGCAGAGTAGGGCCCAAGTTCATGGGGGCTGAGCAAAATGGCTGGTGTCTGGTTTAGCAATGTGGACATGCACACTCCACCCTGCCAGGAGTTGGTCAGGCAAAATTTGACAGCTACTGCAGGCCTTTGCAGCAGGTTGCAATACCCCTCGCTCAAGCGAGCAACGTTCTGTCAGGTGTCGTGTAAATTTGCCCCCATGGAGAAAGGCCAGAGACAGCCTTTATGTGAGTCACAGGGGAGACTCATGCTGTCTTGCCCAGCAAAGCCAACGAGAGAGCAGGGCAGTGAGTAGCAAAACACTTTGCTCCTCCAACAGGGGACTGGGAGGGGAATTTACTGCAATGGCATGGACAGGCAGGAACATTACTGAAAAGTATTTTTTTCCCCTCTTTCCATTTTCAGCTATTCGTTGTTATTGGGATTAGAACATAAGGCCCACCAGCTTGTGCTTTTCAATGGCCTAGTGGGGGCACTAGCCTGGGGTCGGCACCAACCACAGCTGCGGAAATGGAGAAAAGGAACATGGAGAAGGAAGCCACACAGCAGAGAATACACGGAAATGCAAAGATTTAGCTGCCGTTTTATAGCACCAGACGCCCAAGCTCTCAGACTGGCTGAGCATGCTCAGCACAGGACGGAGTGAAGAAAGGGACACTAGTTAGTTTTCCCAATCAGGGGCTGTCAAAGGGACAGTTTCACACCTGGGGTGAATTATAGCAACCTGAGAGATGCTCTGTGCCTGCCCGAGGGGCCAATCCCACACAGCCAGGAATAGTCAAAGGGCAGAGATATGAGGGAGAGGAGCTGCAGAGGACAGGGTATGTGGAGAGGTTGACATAGAGCCATGGCTTCACACTACATGGAAAAGCCCGTCTGTATCCAATCACGCCGGCTGTACAGCCCCTGCATGCCACCCAGACTTAGACCCACTTTTTTTAATAAAACCTTTGCTCAATAATATCACCAAGTGGAATAGACTAGCTTCCTTTACGCCCTTTGTACGCAGACTGTGCTGAGCCTGTCAGCACGGATGCCCCTTAGTCCTAGCTGTGTTGAAGATGACTGTCCATGAATAACGAGACACCACAGGTGAATGCCACAGAGCCCACTGAAGAGCCATTGGCTAGTAAAGGTATTCATCCGTAACAGCCTTAAGAAAGACTGTGGGGCAGGGAAATTTAACTACTGATGCAAGCTCTACCTTCATGACTGTCTTCAACTTCTGGGACCCCGGGCCTTTGTCAAACTAAAAAAAATGTCCCAGCCACGCTGGGCCAGAGAGAGGGACAAAGAGCAGAGCAGTTGCTGGATGGCAGAAGGCTGGGCCATGAAAATATTGTATAAAGTCAGTGGGATGTTAGTTCCAGGCAGGCCCTTGTCTGCAGTTTTCAATTGCTGGCAACACTTGCAGCCTAGTCTGGTAGCCCAGGCCACCCCACAAACATCTGTAGCAGTACAGTGAATTACTTGCCCACACTGGATGGCCTGTGAGGGGTAACCTGCTGGTTTTAGCTCCATTTCACAGACCTCACAGCTGTGGGGGGCAACAGCCGACGCCTAACTAATTCACATTCAATACTCCATTGGGTGTGAACTAAACAGCTCTAGTGGCATGAAGAGTGAAGAAGGCGCGAACCTTAGCCACGAGAAGCCCATAAAATTAATACGGGTCACACGAGGAGAATCCTGCGCATCTTCAGTTCCCAGCACCAGCAGCTGACGGCAGAGGGATAAAAAATGCAGCTGCAAGGTGAGAGCTTAGCAGGTATTTACAACATTTTATTTAGTACTTTTTTGTATAAATTAAATTACTTCAGTTCATTACATGCAGTATGTGTATGAGACCATTTCTGCCCTATTTTAGCAATCAAGCAATTTCACTGACCCCTTAATCTCAGGGCAGGTCATGGGCTTAAAAACTTTCAACTGGAAAGGACTGGACTTGCCATGAGTGTACGGTATGGTGTTAAACTGTGTCCTTAGCTTGGCAGGATTTGGCCAGGTGCCCATCTGAACCCCAGGGTGAAAAAGTGGGGAAAATTTGCAGTCACCCCCTTACTTACATAACTGCCCATTCTACAAGGCTTATATAATTGTCTTTGATGTGGGGATGTTGTCAAAAAACCTTCTCAGATGGCAAGGAGTCTTTATCTGCTGTTTCCTCCCTGTCAGTCCCATCACCAGCACTTCCTCAAAGAACTTAATTAGCCACGTATTTCTTGGCTTCTCAGCACAAAGGCCAGATAATGTTTCTTTGCTAAACCATTCACTTTTTGGCAATAAAAAGCTAAATGGATTTGTTAAGCAACATGAAGTCTGTAACACGGAACCTGTCTGTCTTTGAGTAGCCCAGATAATGTGTAATCTTTTGTTATCATTGACTTAGTAAGACAAATCGCTGAGCCAGGAACGTTTGCTCAGTACTGATGGAAATGTCACTAGCTTCCCAGTTCTTTCTTTCATTAGTAGCAATGTAGAGGTGAGGGAGGCAGAGGTGGTAAGTGGAGGGCTGAATTGGAGTAACTCTGGGTCTAGGTAACGTGTCTTTCCTCTTGCAGGGCAGAAATAAAATATCCCTATGCAGAGGAAGACGTCACTGAAAGTGCATTGACAACTGTCCCCTTAGTTACAGTCTGTCATTAGTCCAGAAGGTGGGAAGCCATTAAAACCTCAATATTCACCGTCCCAGCATAGGGCAGTGTTCTGTGGGCTCGTTTACACAGCGTGTTAATGCATGCAGTGCACCAGTATGCCACCCGCTGCTTGGCTCCTTGGTGGCATTCATTAAAAGCTCTCCGGGGCACATGTTTGAGATAGGGTTGAGTACAATGTCAAATATTGAATAAGTAGGTCATCAACTTGTCAACGGAGCTGGCAGACATAATGGCCCCCTCGCCCCCCCCCCAACGTAGCCCTCTAGACTATGGAGCTCACAGGGAGGAGTGTTAAGTATCTATCTCCCCTGATGGGGCTCATCTCCAGGCTCTCCAGCTCAAGGGGAAGAGTGTTAAGGATTGACTTCCCCTGATGGGCCTCAATCTCCTGTGTGAGTTTCTTCCTCCCTAGCTTTGTGTCAGCAAGAAGGGGGATGAGCTCCTATCTCCCCCGAACAGTTTCTCACCACCCCCGTCACCACGAAGGAGGGGGTCATTGTCTGGGGTCTCCATTCCATCATAGGTCCTGACCAGAATCCCACTCCCAATTGGCTAGTTTTACTCTGGCTGTGCAAAATTCTATTAAAACCCCCTGTCTCAGCTAGCTTGTGTTCTCCCACCCTCGAATGCTAAAGGGCACGTCGCGACCAGGTCGGACTGATGCCCCGACAGACAGGGAGCACCCACCCCCCGAGACCTTCTAGACTTTCCCGCTCCACACTATTTGTTGGGTGTACGTGTTTATCTAGGCTTGCCTGCTCCGCACTCTTTTTGGTTGTACATGTTTAGCTAGACTGTCCTGCTCCGCACTGTTTGTTGGGCGTACGTG
>ML682086.1:1605600-1627377 GCA_007922195.1 Podocnemis expansa
CAATGAGAATGCTGTGGGAAACCGTATCAAAAGCCTTGCTAAAGTCCTTCACCCTACATGAAGATAGAACTTGTGGCCTTCAGGAGCCTGGTACTGTCTCTCCAAAGGGTCTGGGGATGCCGAGCCTGCTTCCACGTGTTCCTTCTTTCTTCTGCACAAAGCTCTGCATTCCTGTGGAGCCCTACTGAAGGTCCCCAATCAGCTTTCCACATATTACCAAAGTCCCACAAGATCCTTGGCAGGAGGTTAGGGTTAGGGTTAGTCACTAAAAGGATCAGTCACCTCATTTCAGGCTTTGAATCAAGGTGAAGCAAACAGCTCCCTGGACATAGTTTTCTCCATAACAAAGAGAAATAAAATTACCACTCTGCCTTCTTCTCAAAAACCATAAAACCTCTCTTTACCCGAATAAAGATCTTCTAACAAGTGTCTTGTTTCTAAGTGGTGCTGTCACTTCTGTTTATCGTACTGCCTCAGGACAAACAGGCATTTTGAAAAGCAATTGGGCACAAATTACCCTGTAACATTGCCTGATGGAATGTGAATTTCTTTTAAAAAATAAATGCAGCTGCAAGCAAGATCAAGGAAGTATGCACAATTCAATTAAAGTGCATGAAATAAAATGTAACTGAATTGTGAGTGAGCGTGTGTGCATGCATGCGCGCGCGCGCACACGCATGCGCGCACCCACCCCCCACCAGTTTTAGAACCTACAGTCACTTTGATTAAATTACATCTTCTCATACCGAAAGTCCTGTTTGCGCATTTAGCAATGCAGGCAAGAGGACACAAAAAGTGGCATCCAGCAAACCACACATCAGACTCAGCTCAGGCTAAGGGAAAGAAAAGAAAAATTCAAAATAATATTAAACATTTCTGAGAACAAGAGGCTGTGGGGTTCTGTAGCATGGGGCATGGCTCACAGGCTGGTGAATTCTCTGTATCTTAAAGTCTTTAAATCAGGATTTGAGGACTTTAATAACTCAGTCATAGGTTAGAGATTTATTGCTGGAGTGCGTGGGTGAGGTTTTGCATCCTGTATTGTGCAGGAGGTCCAACTAGATGATCATACTGGTTCTGTCGAACCTTAGCATCTATGAGGATCGAGAGGAATCTGAAATACTGTGCTGGTTCAGAAGCCCAGAAGCCTCACATGTACGTATGCTGGCTTTTTCTCTTAAGTTTGAAGGGCTAGACACGTAAAACTTTCACTGTTAATGCTATCCAGGTAGCACCTTTGAAAAATCTGCTTATTAAAGGATAAAGTTGTGTTTGGATTTGTGACTGACGTTTTCTTTCATTTCTAACATGGAAAAACTCTGGAATTAGACCCATAGATGGTTTCCTGCCCTCTAGTTTAAATATGTCCATATGCACATTTTGGTATCAATTGTACCAAGAAGGCTGCTATTCTGGTGGTGTTCTCACATCTCTAGGTAATGAAAGCTGGATGAATTCTGTGTTGCTGCACTGAGATTTTTCTCCTGATTTTCTCCTCTGCACAGGCTCTCACACTGCAAAGGCTGAATTTTAGAAAGTAGCACACTGTCAGTCTGGCCTGTGTACTAGGGTCATCCCCCAGGGATTAAAAAGCTGAGAATTTTGCATCCAGAGTAAAATTCACCCCTTCTACAGAGGGCCCACATACATATCACCAGGTAAGTCGCACTTTCATCACCAAACTAGGACATGGCTTCTCAGTGCTACTGAGCCTCCTCACAAAGCACGTTAGCTTTCAGAATGGAAAGCACTAATGAATGCTAAATCCAATAGAGCAGTGGAAAGGATTTACAGCAGCACAGTGCTTTGCTAGTCATAATTTACTGGTAGGTCAAATATTCTCAGGACCCACCACCTCTGCAGATTGATTTGGAAGCCAGCAAAAAGGCCCTTGTAAGTCTTAATAACCAATCTGAGGTCTCTGGGGCGGGGGGGGGTACCCTGTGTTATTTCAACATGTGATGTAATACTCACTTCTAATGACACTCCACCTGGGAATTTGCACAGACTGAAAACCAATTAGACAAAGACCATGCACTCTGAGCATTTGCAGAGCAGGCCTAGCGAGTGTAGAAGCAAGTATTAATTAAAAGTGGTCTATAATTCTGGACCAGTCTCAGAGTCTGCAGCCAGGATTCTTGTTCCATGCCTGCTCTTTCAAAGGAAAACTCACTGTCAAGGTCAAAACATGTGATGAGTGTGGTTTTCTATAGGCAAAGAGCAGCCATTGACTTTCAGCTTGAATGACTTTGACCCTGGAGGAAAGGAAACGTCAAAAGGAGATACTCATATAAGCCAGCGTAAGCAGGGGAAAGTTAGATCCTGCTCTCAGGGAGGCCAATGGCAAACTCCATAGGGGAGAAAGATTTACACCAGTCCCTGGTCATTAACTATGTGTTACTTAAATACCTACTTAGTTTTTACTAAATTTGATTTCAAGACTTCAGTCCAGATACCCAGCTAGCACACACTGGCATGACAATGCATCGCAAGAAAGAACCTGGCCCATCATTTAACAGCTCTCCTCACTGTCACACTGCCCTTGCACACTGATTCACCACTGGAAGCTTTGCGCTGGCTCTTGAGAAACTCCACTAGCCAGCAATCCTCCTTTGCCCATGTGGCATTCAAGGCCAAGTAAACTTCCACTGCCAAGAAACCTCTGTTTCCAAGACGTCCTGAGCCAAGCAGGCCTTCTTCACTGAGAAGACCTGAGCCAAGACGACCACATTCGCTAAGTCTGCCTGCTTCACCAAGTAGATGCTTATTACTGGTTTGCTTCCATTGCCACCGAGAACTTCTTTAGCAAGACAACCTGTGCCAAGGAGCCACCTTCACCAACAAGACCTGTGCCAAGCAGATCCTCTTTGTGGCTGAATAGACTTTCATTGATGAGAATAGCTGAACCGAGCCAACCTCCTTTGCCAAGCAGACCTCTTATACTGTAAACTTTCTGTATTGACTAGACTTTCATTGCCAAAATGGCCATTTTTGGGCATGTTGATATGACCAGGAAGACCAGCACTGGGGAGCCTTCATGGCCAGGCAAACTGAGCTCTCCATTACCATCGTGGAGCTGGTCACCACTGATCAGGTCTTCGTTCTGCAGCATGTCTGTGCCTGGCACATCTTCGTAGTCACAGAGACCCATGGGGGTGGGGTGGCTTAGCCTGATAGCCTGGCACCTCACATCTGAGCAGGCCTGCACCCTGCAGATCTGCTTGGCCAAGAAAACCTCCTTTTCTGTCCCCTGGAAATACAGGCAGCAAATCCAGCTGCATGCAGCAAACGTCTAACAGCTAAAAGAGCGATCGCATCATCTGTGTTCTGTTCTACCCAGGTTTCACATCGCTGGGACCACAGGGGTGACTTTCTTCACTATCACTTTACCTTCAGCTCCTTCTGGTAAAAGGTACATGCTGCCACTGTGGAATCATTCGGTTAAATGACTATATAAAGTGACCGCATCTCCACTCTGTAAGCTCTCCAGTGCAAGCCGAGAACCTCAGCAAGGAAACGCAAGTGTTAACCTGTACACGTTTTATATATTACCACAAACTCTTCAGCCTTCACAGTCAATGGGAACCCAAGTGCTTAGAGCTCAGTGGAGAAAGATCACCAGTTGGGGGTGGTGTATTCATCCACATTATCATGGAGGAATGGCTGGTTTTACTTCCTCATGTTCAGTAGATGGGACAAGCCGACAAGGCCTTAGACCTCGCTGGGAAGTGGTGAGGCTTTGCAAAGCCGAGCATCTGGCCAGCTTTACAAATGAAGCCTGAAGCTGTGGAGAACTGCCGCCTTGTCAGAACGTACAAGTCACTGAAAAGCAAAGAGGCATGCTATGAATTGAAAACAAAGAGAGACTTACCTAGCTAGCAGACGGCTTTGTACCTTTGTTGCATATTCCTACAACATTATAGAAATGCAGGGAAACCTCTTCATTTACCATCTCCCGACTTCATTGCTTTTGGCCCCAGAGATTCAGGCCATGGGGTCAGCAAATTAGGACAACACAGCAGAACTTCTACATCTTCAGTCCTGATCCCTGCTGAGAGAATGGAGTCAGCACAAGTGCAAACCTGACACAACTGCCTGTTCCTCCTCTTTCTTACCTTGGTGTAAATGAGGAGTAACTCCATTGGCATCCCTGGGATTACCCTGGTATGACTGAGAGCAGCTGTAGACCCGTAAGATCTGAGGAGACTCAGAGAAGGAAAGAGGCATTTTAAACAGCGCAGGAAGGAGGGGAAAGAGCCTGAAAGACCTTGCACCCTGAAGAGATCACGTCACATTATTCAACACAGCCAGAAAGAAGAACAGTTAAAGGGATGCTGGCCAGACAAAACATTACACCTGCTAAAAATAATCTCCTTCTCTGCATTACAACCACACCTTAGCTTATTAAAACTCAGGGCATTAAAGCCTAAAAATCTAACTTACTTTTCCACCCTTCAGGTTACAGAGTTATCTGCATTGCAATTATCAACTCCGGCAAAGAGAACACTTTATCTTTATAGCCAATCTGACCCTAGGCCAAAATAATCTCTGTCATGTCCTTGTGCTATGGCCGGAGCTGCAAAGTTGAGTAGCAAGCACTATCATGCAATATCTTATTTACACAAATAAATCTGTTTTCCTAAGAACTAAAAAAAAAACAATCCTTTGAACCATTTGGAGGTGTCTTAAATTTTATGGAAACATAGGTTTACACACCTAAATTACAGGTCAAACTGGACTTAATGTTGTCTTTTGAAAGAAAGACACTGTCCGATATGCATATTGGGAAGTTTCAACACTGAGAAATGCCATTATTTAGGTCATACTGAACAACTTCTTTACGTGTTCAATGTACTTTAAAAAACCCTTTTATGACAGTCCCTGCCAAAATTAAATTACATTTTAATTCTCTAGAATATCTTTTATATTTTCCCTTTGATCAGCACGCAGTGAGGCTCAGCTCCTGTAGCTGTGATTATTGAACAGAAGAGGAAGAGGGAGGCTCAAGCGGTTTTAGCTGAAAATCCCTGGGCTTTGTTGGAATCTCACTGGAAGATGTGCACAGCATATGAATGTGTGGTGGCAGGGTTGGTTTTCTGATCTTCTAAACTAGTTCTTGGAAAGAATGCACAAGGAGCTGTTGCAGAGAGAAAGTTTCAGCAAATTCTTAGACACATTAAAAAATGAGACCAGATCCTTACTTGTCGTAAATCAATGTAGTCCCAGGGACCTCAGTGGAGCTACACTGATTTATAGCCAATGCATACAGCACCTCTCAGTCAGTCTAAAGCAATGTAGCTCTACAAACCTCCATGGAGCTACCCTGCTGATTTATTACAGCTGAAGATCAGGCACAGTTTATCCAAAATAGTTCTGAATTTTGTATTCTCTACACAGAGCCCGTCAAAACCATCCCTGTTATTTCTCCTTGGAGAGTCAGCAGTGGAATTAAGCGCAAAAGTAAATGCTGTGAACCTGACAAGTGAGACCTTCTCCGCCAGTTTTAAAAATGAATTCTCCTAGCTGATTAAACATTGGTCAACACACACACTTCTAAAGCTGGGTTATACTTTGCTGCAGCTGTAATGGGTGTGAAAATCCTGCAGATACATACAAGGAGTCCTGTGGCACTTAAAGACTAATAAAATTATTTATTGCATGAGCATTCATGGGAGAAGATACCACTTTGTTAGATGCTTTTTTTAACATTACAATGGCTTCAGTAACTTTTCGTCCTTACCTGGAGCCCCAGAGGTGTCTTACCTCTTGCTGATTCAAAGCAGCAACCAATATAAACCCAAGCAAACGGTGGATCTGAGGAAATACAAGGCATGATGAAAGCAGGAATCGTTGTTTCCCAATGCCTAGGAGGTGAAATGATAGTGTCCTGCACCAATTCCCTGGCAGATGGACACTAAGGTCTGAAAGGCCAAGGTAAGTGGCTTGTGGCGAAGCCATTTACATTTCCACAGGATCCTAGGGGTCAGAAGCTATTGAGGACTCCCAGGGAGCCCTAGCTGCAAATGACTGCTGCTTTCCCTTAGTGAAAAGCTCCTAGGATTAAAGTCATCACCTGCTTTCCCTGGGTGGAGTTTCCCGCTAGGGCCCATCTCCCCCGTGGAAGCACAGAATGACAGATTGCAATCTATAACTCAGGGTGAATCAAGTCAAATATTTATATTACAGTGATGAAGCTCTTGTGTCTGGCACAGCTCTACAGTATGGAGCGCCCATGGTGCTGGCGTTTGCCAGGTGACTGCCTGCTAGTGAAAAGCTGTGACAAGCCGCACAGAGCGAGAGAGCATCCCAGACGTCTGGTTCTACCCAGGGGCTGGAACAATTCACACGTGAGATAAACGGCTCTCTTATTGTTACTGTCACCCCTACAGAGCTATCGACGCTTGATCTATAAACTCAGCATCAGAGACGCTTAGGACGCAATTGCCTGGTCCCACATGGGTGCCCAGCTGAAGCCCCCAGTGAAGAAACTCCTCCTTGCATCACCAAGCAGACTCCTGGTAAGATGGCAGGTAGAGCCCTGCGCGGATACAAATAAGTGGATCTGTATCTGACCTGCATCCACAAGAAATGGTCCGCGGATATCCATTTTGTATCCACGGATGAAGATACAACATGGATATCCGCAGATATCCACATATTTGCAGGGCTCTAGCTCTGTGCAGATAAAAATATGTGGATCCATATCCAATTTGCATCCGCAAGAAATGGTCCATGGATATCCGTGTTGTATCCACGGATGCGGATATAAGGTGGATATCTGCAGATATCTGCGGATTTGCAGGGCTCTAATGGCAGGCACTACACGCTTCCCTGCACACCTGCCCCAGGCTGGCACCACAGCCAGCAGTGTAAGAATGGAAAAGGGGAGGGCCATGGCCCTCAGTGATGGCCTGAATGCTCGCAGTGAAGAAACCCTTGTATATGTACAAAAGTTTGAGAAAAAATAAATCAAACAAGTTCCTTTGGACAAAAGATCAAGCGGCTCTAAACTGGGAGCTCAAATGCTATGATGAAGAGCAATACAGAACCTAGACTAACCACTGAGCACTTGAATAAGTATGGGAGCTATGGCCCCATCCGGCTATGTGTCCATGGGTACAATTACCCAGTAACTCTTTTCATCGGCAAAACTGTTTTACATGCTCAAAGCAACTGCCCTGTGTATCCGCCTCCTTTTGTGTTAGTCGGAGCATGTCTCTAACACCCTCATTCCTTAAGTGTTTCTTGTTTTCAAAGTAAGAAACTCAGCCGTGTGACTAAATCACAGTGCTCTTGCCAATAAACAAGCTTCTTTGCAGAGATAAACCCTGCTCAGCCACTACAGCTCCACTCGCAATGCCTCTAGACAGCTACCAGGTGTCACTGTTGCTTTACACATGCATCAAATGGATTACACCCCATTAGCAGAAATCAATGTTCACAGAGGCTGGGACAACTAATTAGATTCATGATGGAAATGACTCAAACTTGGAACTGCTCAGATGCCATAATTTTCCTTGGGGACCAAGGATTTTTGTCGTTGCTTGTCATCAGCAATGTTTGTGTCCTGAGTGTGAGCAGTGCTGTGCCCAGGCCTGGAATGGGATGATTTATTTAGGTCTGGTCCCGCTTTCAGCAGGGGTTGGATTTAGGGTTACCAGATGTCAGGCAGGAGGAGGACATGTCCTTCTTTTTACCTTCACATCCTGTATCTGGCAGTCATTTTAAAAAGACATGATTTTGTCTGGCTTTTTACTTACAGGGCTTAAAGTATGCTGGAATGCCACAGAAAACCCTATTTTTAGGGGCAAGCATTCCAGGGCCCCCTAAAACCAGAAGAATATTACATTAATACTACATTTTCTCCATGTGTCCTCCAATGTCCTCCTTTTTGTACTTCACTGTCCTCCTTTCAGTGCTTTGGTATCTGGTAACTCTGGTTGACTAGATACCCTCTGAGGTCCCTTCCTACCCTAACCTTCAATGGTTCTGTACTGTATGGGCAGTCCTGGTCCTTCAACCCACAGCATCTGCAGTGCAAACCAGGCTTGCTGGCCTATGCTGCCTTGTTCTGTGGATGTCTCTGCCCTGAGACTCACTAATGCCTTATGCATACAACAAACCTCTCAATAACTTCAATTAACAACTGATCTGCGATAAGCCCTGTGCCAGTCAAAGGCAAAGGCTTCTCATCCCATTCTCCATTCCACTGATGCTCCCAGACTTTACTGGGATTTAAGCCACATAACCAAACACACGGGGCCAGATTTAAGAGCAAGTCACCGGGGGGGCATTGGGCTCAGGGGCTGTTTCTGGGTGTTAGTGGCAAATGGGGAAACAATGTTTCAAGTATAACGTGGCCTCAGTTTGAGAGAGCAAAAGCAAGAAAAATGACTTTTGAAACTAAACCTTTTAAGTCTGTGCCCTACCGTAACACTATTTAATACTGGCCTGCCCAGTGTTGGGGCACAGTCCATTTCTCAATGTTAGCACATTTCCATTACTCTTAAAATTAAAATATTTCTAGAAGCTTAGAGGAAACAATTTTCGTTTGCTTATACATGGCATAAAATAAATACAGTTTTACAGATCTCTGTGTACAAATTTGTTGTCTTATATGACAACAATAAATCAAATATGCAAATTCAGTCATGAAATTGGATTTGACTGCAATAAAAAATAAGGTAATCAAAAGTTTAACAAGTTGGGGGGGGGGTGGCCAAAGATCATCCTAGTCTGGGATGCTACCCTGTGCACACACTTTCCCCTTCATTGTAGTGTTTATGTTCATTAATCACTACACAGCTACCTTGGACTTCCTTTGGTTGAGGCTTAGAAACAAGCGCTCTAGAATCCAGCTGCAGACATGTGCCAGCAGATGTTTTTCAATATAGCATCAGCAACAGCGATAAAAAGGCTGGATCCCAAGGCAGGAATCTCAGTTTTGCCTATAGCAATGCTGGCTGCTACCTGCTTTTGTCATACAAAGGTGATCAACTAAACTTATCCCCCTTAAGTGGTCTCTTACAAACACAGTCACAGAAAGGGGTTGGCTTCTCTGGAGTTGCATGTCTATCTTAAAATACAGCTACTCCGTTTGGGCTCAAAAGATGAGCTGCACACTGACATTTCAGGGGGCTACAGCTTTTTAAACCATTGCCACCATCTGCTCCTCCCAAAGAAACAGCTCCGACTGCACCCCGTGTGCCATAGGCCTTGTAATCGTCTCAGAGAATGGTTTCAGATGCAACTGCAGCCCAGCATGGTTATACCAAGGGTTGCAAATGGGGGTCCCTTTAGTTTCCAAAACTAGAGCCATGGGGGGAAGGGAATTCCATTTGGTGGAAGGTTTTGATATTCCAAAATTTGTTTTTTTTTCGTTTGAATTTGGAATGAAAAGGAGTGGAGCCTCTGGTAAACCTGGGCTTTCTGTCTCAGGGGCAGGTTCCCAGCAGGCTGACAGGGAGCCAGGAGGCTGGACACATAACTGTACAAACTGCCCAAAAGCCCAGGTAGTTGGACGTCAGCACTCCAGGCTCTCAGCTCTGAGGCAGTCAGCTGGGTGGGATGATAGAGAACAAAGCAGAGTATCATTGTAATTCAGCCAGACTCCATCACAGATTCATCAACATTGCACCACCGCTGAGAAATGTTGGGACGCACTCCAGCAGAGAGCTGGTGACCAAACCTTATCACATCTGATGCAACTGCCCAGTTTCAGAACCTTTGGTTTTTGCACCATCATGGATCAACAATAATCTTGCTAGTCTAAAAGTGGGGCTTGGGAAGAAGGGGATTCATCCCAGCCTGGGGGCCAACCTTACATCTCCTACAAAAGAGCGGAGAGAGCCCTGCTGGGGCCCTCATCCTTGGGAGGACAAGGAAGATGCACCAACCCCCAGGTTGCGGTTGTCACATAGACCAAGAACTGCATACAGGGATCTCACCCCATTCGTTTACTGGCAGACAGGACCAATGGACCCATCTCTTCAGGGATCATGGGCCCATCTGCACTCATAGCGAGAAGGGTTTAAACAGTCATTTCAAATCTACTAAGGGTTTCTTCGAACTTTTCCCCTCTGGCTCTTCTTGCTTTCTGGCCTCTCTTCTGCCCCTGAAACACACGGTTTTCCAGCTAAACCTCAGCTTCCCAGAATCTTCTTTTTCACTATTAGTGTCATGGGTGATTTTAAAGCATTAGGGGAATTAACAAAATATTAGTAGCTGGAATTAGCCAGCATACATGAAGGAAGAATTACTGCAGAAATAAGCTAAGTGATGCACACAATAACAAGCCTCAAATCAGTGGCTTGGCAAGTCCTTCGAGAAACAAATCACAGTGCTCTTGCCAACATCAGCTGCAACCTTCCCTGTCCATGCCAAGTATGTGCCTGAAACTTGGCAGAACTTTGAGCATTTCACAAAGTTTTTAAGAATGGAATCGGTGATGATTTCTGTAAGTCTCTGTCTTTCTGTGTGTTCTCCGTTGTTCCAAAGTCATTTACCAAGGTAATAACACTAATCCAAGCCCTTTGCAGGAATAATTCCTCCTGATGGAGACTTTTGATCAGTTAAAATGCTCTGAGGCTTGAAGCTTTGAACAAAGCCCTTGAAAAGGAGCGCAACATAACATGCAACGGACAGCACCATTTATTAACCGACAGTTCCACTATTCAGCCTTTTCCATGTATTTGGTGACATATTCAAGAGTCTGGCAAAGTGAAAACACCTCTCTGATTGCATAGAAATCAGAATTGTTTATTAAAACTGTCACCCAGCAATTACAAAAAATACAAGCATTTCCCCCTCCCCCCCTTTCAAATTTCAAGGCAGTAAAGAATATTCCAAATGTTAATTATCTGAAGCAGACTCGGTGCATTTTGATTCCACTAAGTCAAGGTTTTAATCAAAGTAGCAAACTGGCAATACTTGTCCTCTGGAAAGGACTGCAGTCTTTTTCAATATACAAGGTATGAAGAGTACCATTATCGGGGACCTTGCAGTCAAGTCTTTGTTTTTCAGGTGGGCAAGGTATAAATGCTTTCAGTCTGGCTTCACTGATCATGCTGATAACACAAGAAGATCCTAACAAAACAAGTAATCAAAAGTTTTAGCTCAGTTCCTTAAGCAAACAACCATGTTTTCTTGTTCTTTTAATACAGGAATCTATTCCTTTGCCTGATATTCAGGTCAATGGCTTCCACTGTAATGAACTTTCAGAGCAACACAGCAAGAGATGCTGTGGAAAGACATGACGAGGTGAATCCCATTAACACCAATTATGGGGATTCCTTTAAGAACTAGGTATCCTGCTCATGTTGAATGGAGAATCTAACCAGTTAAGTGAGATGTTACTTTTGAAAAACTGCATTGCTCCTGCTCCAATGTTGTGTAAATTTAAACATTTTCTTCTCAAATAGTGCAGAGTCTTTCTTGTAGCAAACTTATCATCTCCTTGAGAATCTCAGACTGTAAGGTCAGAGGGGATCAATATGATCATCTAGTCTGACCTCTTAAACAATCCAGGCCACAGAACTCCAACCCCCCCTCCACCCCCAATAAACCTCTAACCTCTAACTGAGTTATTAAAGTCCTCAAATCATGTTTTAAAGACTTTAAGACACAGAGAATCCACCAGCAAGTGAGCCATGCCCCATGCTGCAAAGGAAGGCCAAAATATATATATATTCTTTACCAATCTGCTGTGGGGAAAAGTTGTTTCCTGATCCCTCTGTGGTGATCAGTTAAACCCTGAGCATGTAGGCAAGACTCACCAGTCAGACACCAGAGAAAGAACTCTCTGTAATAACTCAAAACCCACTCCCATTAATTACCCCATCAGAATATCTACCACCAGGAGCCAAAGATCAGTCCGATGTTAAACTAGGTTATCCCATTATACCATCCCCCTCCATGAATTTATCAAGCTCAGTTTTTAAGCCAGTTAGATGTTTTGTTCCCACTGCTTCCTTTGGAAACCTATTCCACAACTTCAGTCCTCTGATGGATAGAAACTTATGTCTGATTTCAAGTCTAAACTTCCTGACGGCCAGTTTATGTTCATTTTTTATGTCCACACTGGCATTGAGCTTAAATAATTCTCCCTCCTCCCTGGTATTTATCCCTCTGGTGCATTTATACAGAGTAATTGTGTCTCCCATCAAACTTCATTGGTTAGTTTAAATAAGCCAAGCCTTTGGAGTCTCCTCTCGTAAGGCAGGTTTTCCATTACTCAGATCATCTTAGTAGCCCTTCTCTACACCCATTCCAGTTTGAATTCATCTTTCTTAAATATGGGTAACCAGAACTGCACCCAATATTCCAGATGTGATCTCACCTGTGCCTTGTATAATGGTACTAACACCTCCTTGTCTCTACTGGAAATACCTCACTTGATGCACCCTAGCACCGCATTAGCTTTTTGCACAGCCACAGCACATTGGCGGCTCACAGTCGTCCTGTGATCAACCAATACCTGCAGGTCCTTCTCCTCCTCTGTCACTTCCAGCTGATGCATTCCCAAATTCTTATTAGTCCCTAAATGTAGGACCTTGAAATTTCCACTATTTAATTCTATGAAATTTCATCTTATTTCTATCATCCCAGTTTACAAGGTCATCCAGAGCTTCCTGTATGATATCCCAATCCTTCTCTGCATTGGCAATACATCACAACTTGGTGTCACCCTCAAACTTTGTTCACATGCTCCCACTTTTTGTGCCAAGACCAGTAATAAAAAGGTTAAACAAGATTGGTCCCAAGAACTCTGCTAGTAACCTCCCTCCAGCTTGACACCTTACTTGTTAGTACGACTCTTTGTAGTCTCCCCTTTAACCAGCTCTTTATCCACCCTTTGATTTTCATATTAATCCCCATCTTCTCTGATGTAACTAGTAATTCCCCATGTGGAACCGCATCAATGCCTTACTGAAATTTGGGGAATAATGAGATGTTGCAGGAAAACACTGTCTTGTCAAAACACTTACTTCAAGGACATCAATATCAGCATTACTAAAGTTGATGTTCATCAATTTGGGGAGAGGAATGCCTCCTCCTAACACACCTGTGGAGAAGAACAGAAATCAGAATTAACTTTCCAGGTGAACAGAAACTGGAGTCATCATTTACTTTCTCCATCTCTTCTCTGCTCACTCATCTGCAGTTACCCTTACTGTGGTTTTCTTGAACTAATTTTCTTTCAATCAGATCACTGCAATCAAAGCAGAGCTGTGTTGTGAGACAAGTCACCAAGACTTCATTACTTTTGCAAAATACACATTTTCTACCATACTATGAAATGGCAGTCATCCAAACAGAAGCACAAGTCAGATGGGCAATACTATATGTCAGTTTTGTTTTATTATTGTGTGTGTTTGTTTACTGACAAAATCCAATGATCTGAGACTGTCATGAGTCTCACCATCTTTGGCGCAAATTAGCTCCAGTAGTTCTCATATGTGAAGCTAACACAAATTGAAAATGTATAAACCATGGTATTGTGGAAAGCAGTGGTTTTCAAACCATGAGTGGGAATGCAGTGCTGGGTCACAGACCCTCAGGCACTGGCTCGCATCGCCCCCCCCCCCACTGCTGTTGTCAATGACTGGAGTGCATTGCTCAAAGATGTAATTGTTCGTTCACAAGCAGAAAAGATTTTTTTCAACTAGGTCCTGAGGGAAAAAAGTTTGAAAACCACTGCTCTGGTGCAAAGGTACGCATGAATGAAAAATAAACCCATCCTTACTGTTCATTGCAGGCAGGAATGCAACATCAAAAATCTTGCCAACCAGCATCTTCCAAAGTGAGACCTGAATCAGAGACAGAAGTGATTTAATGGGGATTCTTATTCTCTAAGCAATGGACCAGGATTCAGATTTCAGTTACATGGAGCCAGTGCAGCTACCCTGGACCCAGCTACAACAGAGCCTGGCTGGCCACATGCCTGCTCTGTCACTCCAGAGCCAACGTACTCTAGCTCAGTCAGAATCCGAGGGCAGCACATCTTCCTGCATTATGCAGTCATTCTTTAGCACGAAATTAATGCCAGTCCATAAATCAGTTGGCAGCTAACCCTAAGTTAGTCTCAGCAATTAATCTTCTCCCAGAAGCCAAACAAACTTTATCTTCAGTTACACTAAGAAATGAAAATCTGTGATTGCTCCTGAATTTTTCTTCCATCCTCTACAAAGCATGATGTGTCGTCCCCCGCCCCCTTTGCTGGGAAAGCTGAGATGTTTTTAGCACAACCTATGGAAATCACAATGGCCCTCATCTTTAAAGAATGGAACAGGAATGGAAAATGAGGTGAAGAATTGAAGTCTACAAAGCAGACACCTGTTAATGCAGAACACTTCATTGCGGAATTAATGGAAGCATTAAGGAAGTTGGTGACCACGAGCCCTCAGGATGAACAGAGAGTGAATGAAATAAATGTTAATTACTGCCCCTCTCAGCACTCTTCCAATCTCTCCTACTCTCAGTAACTCATGTATCACTGCCGTGTCCTACAAACAGCCCTTTATACGGTCTGGGTGAAGACTGCTCATGGATCATCCTGTGAAATAATCCATCTCTAGACGCAACTGAATAGATTGTACAAAAACCCCACAGAGATTTTGCACTCTCATTGACCCCTGTATTTCTGAATCAGCATTGATCAGCACTTTGCTCCCTTCAGTAGATTTCACACATTGCTGAAGCAACCTATGTTCTTACATCAAATTCACCAATGGAGGAGGAAGCCAAGGAGAGATCAGTCCTGGAGAGAAAGGAAAAGTCAAGTGAATTTCATTTTACCAATAACTTTTAAATTTGCACATCTCTAAGAAGGCACTACATGAATTAACACAGAGAACCCTCTTCCCTCTCCCCCGTCCCATATCAGTCCTGAGCAACAATGAACTAAGGATGAGACATGATGAAAAAGATTTCATACTTGTCAAGACTGACACTGATCTTCAGTTTGTTGTTTTCAACAGAAAACTGGGCCAGCAAAGCAACATCCTGCAGTTAGAAAAGAGAAGCCATTCAGTTTCTGAAGCTGGCTTATCCCTGTTTGCTCACAAGAGAGGAAAACAGCTGCTCATCTCAAGTCTACAGCAGAGACTTTTACTCGCACGCACGTGCCCTCAATTTGTGGGTCCCATTGCAGAGAAATGGAAGCAAAGGGTTTGACCCTCACACAACAGACCATTGACAGAATGGTTTGACTGAGTGGTGCTGTGACTTTTTTCAATACGTACAATATTCAGAACACAGAGGGACTGGAGGACACCACCAGGCAGGGAAACCAACACCTCTGCAGTGGCATTGAGTTGTATCAAGCCCTTTTTATTCTTCAAGGTCACGGTGGGAGTTTCAGGGACTGCAACTTTCACCACCAATGGCTGTGGCTTGGGGAACTTCTGGCGAACCTACAGAAATTCAAGGGCATAAAAGTGGAGCTGGATGAACACTTAGGGCAGGGCTGTATGTGAAATCAGACCACACAAGAATTCCCTGCAATGCAGCTCATTTAATTCAATGTATGGAGTCAACAGCCAGTAAATTGGTCAGATTAATTATTGCTTTACGTCGGTGTAACTCTGTTGATTTGAATGGATTAAATCTGCAACAATGTTGAGATGAATCGCTGCATCAACACAGCCAAATTTAGAGCATCATGCCCTGACGTGAGGATCAGGGTCTGTCACTATCTTACCAAAACAGATAGGGGCAGATCCACTGCACCACCAGAACAAGGGCCAGCTCAGGCTCTAGTCCATTGTGTTTTAGACTTTAGAGTCCAAACTGAAGTCCACTGAAGTCAATAGGATTCCTGCCCTAACTCCGATGAGCTTTGGATCAGGCCTTTAATAAGCAAGGAGAGAAAGTGGATCTCTCCATCCACTCCTGCCCACCCGTGCCCTTCAAGCATGGCCCTCATCACCATGGTATTTGCTGTAAAATACAATAGAACTCACTAACCGCAGGGACTATGGCTCCAAGAGTGGTCGTCGTCAGTGGAGGAAGTTCAGGAAACTGAGAAATAAAAAAGAAATAATCCAGTGAACCATGCCCATCGTGTGACTAGTGTCTATCTCTTGCTTTGCCACATTAACAACGCATCTGGGGCTTTAACCAGACAGTCTTGCATTTTTCATTTCTCTGCATGAATATGTAGCACCGTGGCATCTGATAATTCACACTAAATGCTTACAACCTGGGTTCTGTTTTACATGCCCGCTGCCCTGCCACAATAGGCTGTAATCTCTTTTCAACTCAAAAGCTAAGGAGGGTGAGCATATGCCCACCTTGGCTGGTCTGCCACTCACCATTCTGTCAGAGATGTCTATGTCGAGAGCCCCTTGCCGCTGCAGGAGAGCAATTACAGAGCTAAGGAAGTTCACAGAGAGGCCCAGCTGGGAGGAGGCGGTGTCTGCCATCGGTGGCATTGGTGGCACTGGTACTCGTAGTAGCTGGGGGCCAGCTTCTGGTTTGCCCAGTGGGAAGTCAACAAGGCCGCCTGCCACATTCCCAACTATTGTCTGGAAGCCCAGGAGAAAGAGTTCCAACTTTCAGAGACATCGCATGGGATCTCCATGGTATTTTTGTTCGTTACTAACTTTAGGTTAATTTGGTCAGGGAGGGGTATGAAATAAATTTCACATGTAACCAATCATGGGTCAGAATCTGTCATGCAGATGCTTTGCCCTCTCTCTAGGATGGTATTAAATTAAAAACATGGGAATGGAAGTGAATCAGAGTACAGAGGCCATGACTCAATGCTCTCTGTCATCAGTTGGTGTCTTTCAGACAGTGAACAATTTTCTGCTCAAGTCTACATGAGATAAATGTGGTCCCCCAGGAAACACCCCCCAAACTTCAGGAGGGGCCACAAAACATCAGAGCTCTTGTGCATAGATGAGACAAACGAGACTTACATTTAAATCTACTTCAAGAAACTGGCCAGTTACTAGGGGAAGGCTTGATACGGTGTACTGGATACTTCCTAGGACACCCAAGGGCACCAGGGCTGCATTGAAATAAACAGAAGACTAGTGGTCATCATTTGGGTTTGGCTGCAGCTCCTACCTCTTCTGCCTGCCAGCATTTGTGTCTCCCACAGACTTCGCTGACCTATCAGGCGTTCTGAGCAACCAGCTCAAACATTGCTCTCTGTACCAGGCAGCACTACAAAAGGAGGCTGAGCTCCTGGTGGCCAGTGTTTTCCATTGCTGGAAGTGGAGGTGAACTCTGGCCAGACCTTCCCCAAATGCATCCACAACACTGGGGAAGTATGGAGCCAGGCCCAGAGAATTCCACCTCTCCAAAATGAATGAAAACCGAGACCTTCTGGAAAGGTCACATTCTGATCCAAAGCCAGATGATATCTCCAGGGTAAACTGTGCCCCCATTTTGGTGAGTGCAGAGGTTTTCTGGCTAATGGGGAAGGCTGGGGAAAGGGAAAGATTTTGAGGGTGAATGCATAGGACGTACTCCCCATGTGAGGTGGTGATCTGCTCTACAGCTGACCCCTATAGATAGTGTGCAGGGACAAGTAGGACTGGAGAAAGGCAGTTCATTGGAGGTCTCGTCTCGGTGAAGAGCAAGATAAGGATTTAAATTAGCATGTTTTGCCCCAACTACTCATTGTTTTCTCCAGATCTGCTTATTGTGCAAACAGCCCCAATGGAGCACAGGAATGGACGCAGCACTTGGAGAAAGAGAAGCTGTGATACTGCGAGACACTTACAGTTCACAAGACCCAGTTCATCGTTTACCAGACCGAGGACAACATCGACCACCGGGCACAGCTGCAAGAGGTAACTGTTTCAGTGAGGTGTTCACAGCAACCAGACTCAGCTCAAAGTCAGGCAGGTGAAAGCAACTAACAGGGTATCAACATGTCCCAGATGAATCACAACGCTGGAGTGAAATGCCTGGGGCCAGAGCCTCAGTTGGTGTAAATAAGTGTGAACAAGCTTGCCTGATTAGCAGCAGCTGAAGACCTGGCCCCTGGAGCTTGCTCCACAGCCAGCCACGTTCCAGAAAAACCACCATTAATGTCAATGGCAGATGGGCCAGCGGGGACCTTGAATCCAGCCCTTGGAGTTCGTAGCGGGAGACATCAGGGATTCAGTCGCCCCAGACCTCATCTATCCAGGAGACTATTAAAAGTTACAAATCACCTGAGTAGATTTGGCTCAGGGTGCTCTGGCCCAGAATTTCAAAGGTTTGATTCACCCACTAGATAGGAGCCAGGCCCACCTGGCATCCCCGGATAACATCACAGACACTTGCTGCAAACAGACTGGCAGCTAGATGGGCACTTAATGGATTTCTGGGACATCATAGGCACCACTGGGCATGCTGGGAATGAATCCTCCTGATCCGAATGGAACAAGACTGGGACTGTGGTGCACATTTGAAGAGTCTTGCTCATTGTTCCCACACCAAGTTTGCCCTTTTAGGTTTCAGGCTGACTCTCAGCACCTAGCTGTACACAGAAGGGATCTTTTCAAATGACACTGAGTAGTTTCTGATCACTGTCAAATTAGAGATGGACCCAAATCAAAACTCTGGAGCCAAAAGCCTGAACTTTGAAGGAATGATACCTGTAGTTTTTGAGTATGAGCCTAGATCAGGACTGAAACTTTACTCATGGCTTCTGTCTTTATAATGGAGCTAAACCAAAAGCCTGGATCTAATCTCTAATCTGGGCCTGGGTCTAAACACTGCAACCTGAACCCCTCTTTACTGGCAATTTATTCTCTTCTCCCTTCCAGGTTAATATTTGGGAGTCAGAAGGTGACTCCAAGAATGCACAGCAGTTTGGCAAAGGGTTACCTTTTACTTTTCTCAAAGATCCTCTAACAGATGATCTTTGCTTGAGAAAGGTTAATATATTGACTTGTTTAAAATATTCAAAAGACATTTTGGAGCTTGACTTTTGTTACATGAAGCCCTAACATATTCTTTTTGGACTTACCAGTTCAGGAAGCAGGCTGTTAAGGACACGTGCCAATAAATTATCCACAATTGGGAGCAGGCTGAGAAAGAAAAAAAATGGGAGGAGGAAGAATGTTGCTGAGGAACAAAAGTATCTCGTTGACCAACAGAGCTATGGATGAACCATACGTGCGGGGTGCTCCTGGGGACTCTGTAATTAACAGCCCTGGCAAGGAGACAGCAGCATCAAGTAGTTAAGAGCTTTCTGGAGGTTTTGATTTTGAATGCAGTGACGAGACAAAACCTTGTCCTACTAAAATGAATGAAAGACTTTCCATTGATCTTGATACCCTACAGTTTAACTCTCTTAAAGTCTTTGCACCTTTAAAAGAAAAACCTTGGCCCAGGAAGCTACTGTGCTCTGACTCTCTGAACATGCCCAGCAGAATCAATTAAAAAATTCCAAGGGCAGAATAGGAAATATAGATGTGTCTCCTTATGAAATAACTGTGGTATCTCACAGACCACTCTGTGGTAACTCTAGGTAAATGCCAGCTGTTAAATAGCGACCACCAGACTGGAAATGGATATTGAGTCACACCCACATAATATTAGCTTTGTTAACTGCATATGTACATGATCAACTGGATGCCATTTGGACATACTCAACAGCCACCGTTGCATGCACAAAGACATTTGAATGTACACAGCTGCCTTTGCAGGTCAGGGGATGTGGCCCTGATGGTCAGCCACACATGCTCAGAACGCCTTTCACACTGTGCTCGGTTTAAACACCTACCCCCTGAGCAGTCTGACTTTAATACCACTGAGCAGGGTGTCACAGGACTCAACCACCAGCTTGGGGTAAGAGGTGCCGTCCATGGTCAGCCTGACCTTCGACGTGATGTTCACTTCCACGGCAATGTCAAGCAAGCCCAGGAGGCTGCACACAAAGAAGGAAGCAATGTCAAAGGGAGGCTCTCCTCCCAATGGAGACCAATGAACTCTGCCCCGGGTAGCGGCTGCGTCCTCTCCTGTCCTGACAAAGGGGTTGGCTCTGTCCAGCTATGAGAGAGCGTGGAAAGGGCAGGGCATGAGAACCCTCCACCCTTTCAC
Organism: Podocnemis expansa; assembly: GCA_007922195.1. Taxonomy (NCBI): domain Eukaryota; kingdom Metazoa; phylum Chordata; order Testudines; family Podocnemididae; genus Podocnemis; species Podocnemis expansa. The sequence continues at coordinate 1,625,647 of ML682086.1, forward strand.
CTTTGCCAAGGGATGGACAGCGTGGCTGCAACCTGTTAACACGTGGGTACTGCAGGAAAGATGGGCGCTTACTATCTAAACTGGAGAGCGGACAGGAGCCCCCAGGAGAGCTGGCTGGACTCGAGGGGAGGGCATCCTATGGTCCTTAATGTTTGGTGAAGCTGCTCCCAGTGGCCCTGAGCCACATTCTGGATCAGTCTGATTCCTCCCAGGCCTGCCTGCTACATCAATACCCATCCCTCATCCCTCTGCCTGTTTCAATTCTTGGGCATTTAGACACTGAGCCCCCAGTGTTATTTAGTGACTCATGTTTGACCACCTTCAAAGCCAATACTTTCCTCAGTGATGATGCCACCCCAGCTCAGTGGCGCTAACTGTCCATAGTGAACTAGACCCTTCCCAGTGAGGGCCTTACTCACCTCTTACCATTGATTGCTACTCTAGTATACAAGTTCAGGTGGAGTCCAATCCCTGGAAGGAGTTTCAGGGATACTTTGGGGAGCGTTAGTTCCACAATTCTTAACCTGTAGGACACAAAGAGCAAGGAGGAACAAGTGAGGGGCCTGGAGAGCTAAGGCTCGAAAAGGCTGTATACAAATAGGATCTTCCGAGACTCTAAAGATCATAGGAACTAATGCATGACTCTTTCAAGCCTGTTTAAAGATGAATTGGTCTACCTCACCTAAACACTTCATCTAGAGCAAAGATCTCATTTCCAGGGGTGCTCTCTCTGTGCAGAGCAGAGCCCTGACCAAAATAATTTAAAATGCTTCCCTGAAATGACACAAGGACCAATGGAGACAGAACTTTAAAGTACCAAATTCCCTCAGAAACCTAGTTCCCCATGTACACGACTATCAAATGGCCATTCGGCCAAGAGACGCCAATTGACAATGGCTGCTGTCTACCGTGACTGTACTGGCTGCTTTACCTTGCTATATTTTTGTTCAATGTTGCACCCTGTTATTAGTTTAGAAGCTTTAAAATGGGAGCCTCAAATGTGAAATGCAGCTCTTGCATCTGTGCACATCTGCTTCCTGCTTTCAGCAGATGGGTGGCACAGAAGCATCGAAGCACTAGCCAGTGCACTGCACTAGTTATAGGGCTGCTGCCGTATTTTTACCCTTCCATAAGCACAAAGTAGTGGCAACCTCATTGGATTTCCAGCCCAACTTGTAAGCAAGAGAGGTTTCTCTGAACTTACTGCAGCATGCCTGCTGCTTCTGAGATGTAGTACATTATTGCCTGGGACAGTATGATGTGGGCTCATTTCCCCCGCTCTGTGCGGACACCATTGCAGCGTGTTCCTTACCCTGTGAGCCCCTGGACTGTGCTGAGCAAACCTCCTTCCCCGAGGATACCGAGCAAACCTCCACTGCCGAGTAGACCGCCATTCCCCAGCAGACCTCCATTGCCAAGCAGGCCACCAGCACCGCCAAGTACACCTGCAGTGCCAAGCAGACCTCCATCACCCAGCAGACCTCCTTTTCCTAGCAGTCCTCCAGCAACACCACTGGGGAGACTCTCACCAGGAACATTGCCACCAGCCACCGGTGGGCCTCCACTGGCAGCGTTTGTCGGGCCTCTGCCATAAGCATCACCACTACCGTCACCCCCTCCACCAAGCAAACCACCAGTAAGACCCCCAAGTAGGCCACCACCACCACCACCGCCACCACCGCCGCCAAGCAAACCACTGAGTAGCCCTCCTCCACCACCACCCCCTCCACC
>ML682086.1:1627387-1884951 GCA_007922195.1 Podocnemis expansa
CCCTCCACCAAGCAAACCACCGGTAAGACCCCCAAGTAGGCCACCACTGCCATCACCACCATCATCACCACCACCACCAAGCAAACCACCAGTAATACCCCCAAGTAGGCCACCGCCACTGCCGCCACCAAGGAGACCTCCACCCAGGCCACCTAGCAGACCTCCACCTCCATCTGAACCTCCACTGCTGAGTGGCATGTCTCTGAGCGCGCCTTGGAGGGCGTTGCCTTGTACCAACGAGCCTGTGACAGCTGAAAACATAGCACATGGTCAGTACTTAATAAAGGGGACTCTGGCTTCTTTTCTGCCCTTTGCTGTGCTATTTTCACAGCAGAGCTGTCAGACCACCTTTATTCCCGTGAATTCAAACCTTGGAAGAACCCAACTAACCAGTTGCAATTCTGAGTTTGGAACATATTCCATAAGCACAGCGCTTGGAGGGATTTGCTCTAGCCATTGCTGTGACAATGCATTAAAGGTCCCAGCTGCAGTCACTGACATGTTAGCAGAGGGAATTCTGGACCTGGCTGACACTGTGGAGGTGGGCAGCTCTGTAATGAGCTGCTTGTGAAAGACAGGGGAGGAGAATTTGCCTGTTGCTCATATAAGCAGAATAAAATTTCCTGCATAACAGCCACAACAATCACCACACACCCGGGCATGCCTCCCAATCGCATGGCTTCCCTGTGCACCAGGCAGCTCAGCAAGAGTAGCATCCCCAGGCAAAGGCCAGCATCAAAATAATACAAGGCTTAGCAGGCAGCTATTAGCAGAGCCGTAACAACAGAGGGGTGAGCGGGACTGAGCCACTCCATTAAAGGGCATGTTCCCCATCCCCACCGATCGCTCCAGGCACTGGCTATCGTAAGGTGTGCGTTCTGACTGGAACGTGCTCCAGGCACCAGCTTCTGTAGTTACAGCTCTGACTACTACTGCCACTGGACAACCCTGGGGAGAGGAGGGTGAACATGTGTTGAGTTTGTGCCTGTACTCCCTGTTCTGCAAGCCTGGTAGGTTTCCCTTGCCATGCATTTCCCACTTGCTATAGCGCAGCTACCTGCTCTTTGTCTGCACAAGAACCAAGGAGTCCTTGGCACTTAAAGACTAACAGATTTATTTATCGCATGAGCTTTTGTGGGAGAAAATCCCATTGTGTCAGGTGCTTTGAAGATGAGAGAACTTACAGAATGGGATGAAAATAAATGCAAGGGAGTGCAAGACCAGGGACCATGGGATTCATCCCATCAAGTAAGTCCCCCCCATCTTCAAAGCATCTGACAAAATGGGGGGAGAGGATTTTCTCCCACAAAAGCTCAGACTAACATTTATTTATTGCATAAGTGCCACAGGACTCCTTGCTTCTTTTGCTGAACTAGACTCACGTGGCTGCCCCTTTAGAATTTGTGCATACAGTGGCTTTAACACATCTGGTGACTGTTCTGTATTCCTATTGCCTGTATAGCCCATCAACAATGTTAAGTTGACTTACCATTGCCTAGGACATCTTTACTGACCCTGAAGACAGCATCTGTTGTAGGCTGGCTTAGAGAGGGTGTCAGCAGACCCCAGAAGACGGCAATGACCCAAGACTTCAGCATTGTGGTTTCTGCACGCTGTTAAGAACATTTCTGGTTAGCAATGTGCCATGTCATCCAAGGAGACACACTGTGAATAGACAAGGAGTCCCAAGAAAACGCAGGTAAGTAAAGCAGAGAAATAGGTCATATCCATGAGATGGAAGAGAGAGGAAAGAAATGGGTCTGATTTTGCTCCCACTGGGCCTCTTCCAACTCCCACTGAAGTCAACGGGAAGAGTTCATTAATCGTAATTTTCTGAGGTTTTGGCACTTTTTTTTTTTAACCAAAATATGGCACACTTATCCTAGGATTATGAAAGAAATTTGAATATTAATAGCAAAAGTTCTTCCCAGCAATACTGTAGGGATCGAGAGTGCAATGAAATCATTAGACAGCTGTGCTCTCCGAAGACTAAAAGCCCCCTATCACAGGTGCTTTCCTTTCTTTATCTGACCTTATCCTTAGGTTTAAAGATGTTATTTTTGCGTTGCTTGGCTCTTGATCAGCTGGCGGTTCTGTAGCTGTCCATAGCAACCTTGTTCTCACTGTACTCAGTGTTTGAAAATATAGAAAAGGCAGGTCTTATATAGCAAAAGTCTGCTGTGGCAAAGAAGGAACCTAAATAGTAAAGGCTGGGATAATGGCTTGAGTGTAAAGGAAATGTTTGTGGTTTTGACATATTCCAATATAAATAATTATTTGTAAATCTGGAAAAGCTATTAGGCAAGAGGTATCAAAATACAGCAGGTTAATCAGCCAGTGCTGTTACTCAGCTTTCCAGAGGGGTCTTGCATGGTGCTGACAGTACACAGGGGGTCACTTGCTGATAGCATGGATTTCTGGCTCTCGCCGGCCCAATTCTGTGAATGTGACTTACACACGAAAGGGTGACAGCCTGGGTTGGACCAACCAGCCATTGAGAATTCAAACACAAGTTCGCAAATGCGGTTTCTGCAGCAGTGGACTAGGCTAGCTCATGTTAGACCTCACTAAATAGAGCCCAAACCTTTGAGTTTAATACTGAAAGGATGGCACCCAACCCCAAAGTTGCGTACCTTGGTTAAGGGGCTCGAGGATGAGGAGCATTGGCAGTACCTGCTGACTGAGAAAAATCAAACCCTTCTAAACACCAGGCCACTTTGATTTATGTGCCAGTATATCTATACATAGCTTCCTGTGTCTGACTTTAGCACCTACTATTGTGATTGCACATACAAATTGCCAGTGAGCCCTTTATATGGACATGCACATGTGCATAGACCACACTCTCATGGGCAGCTGTGGCAATTATTAGTTTAGATTTTTTAAGCATCTCAGCTGATCCACACCCACCCTGTTCCCTAGATGCTGTTACATCATTTTAAATGTACACCACCAACAGTCAAAATTCACTGAGCACCGCCTGCTATAACCATCCAGGAATTGCACCTGTAAATTAGAGATGAAATTGCACACTCAGTTCTGCACATTTGGAATTCAATGGCTGAGCAACGATTTCAGAGTCTGGATTAAAACTAATGAGCTCTAAGAATCTCTCTATTCTGCAAGTAAAACCTGTGGCTAGCCCATGCCTGGGTTTGCTGGTTAATTGTGCTGTCAACACTGGGACTTGGGCTGGAGCCCCTGCATGGTGGGAAGGTCCCAGAACATCTGCACTACAGTTAAACAGCCGCTTTGTCCCAGCCACATGAGCCTGCATCAGCTGGCATGGGCCAGCCACAGGTGCCTAAATGCAGTGCAGACATGCCCACGGCAAAGGGCACATCTTCCTTTCATGCACCCATCACTGATCGCTTACTGGCTGCTTTTCATCTCTTCCCTCTCATGAACTGTTAACATCAGAAAAACCAGCAAAATCAATCACAGAACAAGACACGGGGTCCTGTGGTGACCTGCCCAAGCTGAGCCCAGCAGATCCCCGTGCGGTGCTGGAAGCCTGCGTGGAGCCTGGCAGCAATGGTCTGGAGCCTGTGCTGGCCACCTGCATGCAGCATGAGGGAGGTTTATGGCCTTAAACTCTCAACCTGAGACTCACTTCCTGAAGATTATCAGGACAGTTCCCACAACCTCCATCTGATGCCTTTTCAGCTGACAGGTCCCTACCCAAGAAGAAACTGAGACTTAGTGTCAGCTCCCAGCTTAAATTGCTGTCAGCTCATAACGATGCTTTTGTTCTTGTTACCTGAACAGTTAATACCGTGTGAGATAAACGCTTTTGTCAGATCCCAGCTAGACCCATCAAGGATGTTGTACAACAAGGGAAAACACGCTTTCATACAAAGTTATCAGGTCACCAACCCAGCTTATCCAGCTCAGCCTCTTTATGGCTCTTTATACAATGACGACCTTCATGGACTCCCCCCACCCCCCCATTAACTGCAGTTCTAGGAAATGCCAGTAAACACTTTAAAACCGGGCCCTTTTCCCACAGCTCATTCCCTGACCAAGGAGTCTCTCCACTCACCTGCTCAGGTCTGCGACTCAGTGGGTAAAGTTTCTAAATTTAGCTGCAAACAGCGCTTTGAACTTTTGTGCACAAAAACCACCGTCGCATGTCTAAAGAAGGTAATTGTGCATGCAGACTGCCAACCAGTGCTGCACAACCTTGGGAACATTACTTGCCCAAATGTTTGTGAAATGTGAATCATCATTCAGTTGAGAGTTGATAGCGCCCTTCTTGGTTGGTGTTACTGCATTTTGATCCTCAGGTTCACTGAAGCCCCATAAAGGCAGTGCTGGAGGGAAAGGATGAGCCATACAGAAGAAGGTTTACACCCTGTTGGCTTGCTGGAGTTCAGTGACACCCAAACATCTCAGTTCGAAGCTGAGAGGGAGGCGCCTGCAGGCTCCATGTTTATACTGGGCCCATGGCCCAGCTTCCTGTGGCAGGGATACACAGCAGCAGTGGCCAATACTCCAACGTGTGGACTAGACATTCAGCCATGCAGGGGGATATTGCAACCTTGCTTCTTTCATAGATGCTTTGTTCTTTCCCTCCAGGGAAATGTCCTGTACAAAGTCCCCTCATTTGGGCTGGGGCTGGGAAGGTGTCTTTCTCCATGTACGATGCCATACCAAAGTGCAGGTCCATGGGAGCTGGAGAGGGCATACTGGGATGCTGAGCTCCAAGAGGACTGGGGACTAGACAGCAGCATCATTCAAAGGACAGTTTCTGGAATGGTTAGTCAAGGCCAGGAAGGAGTCTCAGCAGAATGACTCAGTTGCCACAGATGGGGACAGATGGACTCTCAGCTCCCCAAGGTGAAATCCAAGGGGTTTGCCAGCCAAGGAGAGAGGGATTTCCAGCCAGCACAGGGTTTTCTCCAAAGCCCTACAAAGCAGCAGCCTGATGGTACTTCCATTTCCCACCCTCCTCCTACACCCTTCCAGGATGCTGCTGCAACACAGACGTTAACAACGCAGGGCCAGATCCTCTGCTGGTGTAAACTGGCACAAACTCCAGAGGCAGTGGCACTAGGCCGTGTACACCAACGGAGGCTCGGGCCCATGGGTGTCACCTCTGTATGATTCCAAAGATCCCCTCTTGGGGGCCTCTTTTTGGCTTGCCCCCCTTCCCTCCAACACCCTGGTTTTGGCATAAGCCATACGAGACAGACACATAGCAGTAGGTCAAACAGTAGATGTGCAATTGTTGAGCTGGAGCCTTTTCTGGTGTAATTTGTAGTAGCTCCATTGAATTTGGTGACTATGCACTGATGTATGTCAGCTGACGAGCCGGCCCGTTGTCTCCGCAGCAGCTCCCTACAATATCTGGGAGACAAATTAGAGGTTGTATGGGGTCACCATTTGCACAAACACATATTCAGCTGGCCCTGTGACACCCTGCATGTGACCCAGGTTATTTTGCCATGTGCCCGGCTCAATGTACTGAGAGGGGGACACAATCTAGGGCCATAAAGCAACTCCATGGATCTCAGTGGAGACCCAGCGGCTACCGCTGGGTCTGAACATGGCCCTTACATACTTACTGCACTTATACCATATAATCCCAGCAAACAGAAGCTCACAGAACAAAGCCTCTCCTTTTACAGAGAGTGTTTAAAGGAATAACTGATAAAGGGTTTATGGCCTAATCTTTAGAGGCATTGAGCCTTTGTAGCTCCCACTGAAGGCAATAGGACCCATGGGCACCCAGTCCCTTGGAATCAGGCCATTCAGGGTTAAACTCTGAACCCCTTGGCAGCCTGGATCCCCAGGTGCAATTGTGGAGCAGCAGGGCTGGAGTCCTGCTCAGCTGTTAGGCTTCAGTGACCTCATCTGAGCTGGTGCAAGGAGCACACGTTGCAGCCAAGCAGGTGAGGAACCTTAGAATCAATCACAGAATCACAGAAACTGGAAGGGACCATGAGAGGTCATTGAGTCCAGTCCCCTCAGTACTGGGCAGGACCCAGTACTCTCTTAGACCATCTCTGATAGGTGCTTGTCCAACTGCTCTGAAAATCCACCACATTCTTCTAAGAGTCTCTTTGCAATGCCCACTAGATTTGAGCGTTGCACAGCAGGGCACACAAGGAATCTCCTCTTCCTTGCTCAGCTGTTCTACAGCAGAACGTAAGAGTCCCGTCTCCTGTACCCCATTCCCCACCCCAGGCTAGGAAGGCTAGTCTAGCTGGGAGGGGCACTAGACTGCAACTCGAGAGACCTATCTGCAGCTTCTGACTCACCTCAGACAAATCCCTGGGTCTCTATCTGAAGTTTCCATCTGTAAAATGGAGATAATCCTGACAGGATAAACCCCATCAATGAGTGTGGGGTGCTCCTACTCCCATGATGAGAACCAGCTGTGCTTCAGGGAGCAGAGGAGTTGCTCTTGCTAGGAAAGCACAGCAGCTGAAAGTAGGCAGGGAAGAGAATGAAAATACAGAGGTAACATTGCCTAGCACTAGCCAAGGCGAACTGAAGCCTTCCTGGGGACAGTGTTGTACGCTACTGATCTGTGCATGGCTGTGTGGGGTGTTGCCTGACTGGGGGTATGGGGCAGGATGCAACTCAGCGGTCAAGCCAGCACGCTGGTCAATATTAGCCCTAATTGTACAGAGGTGTGCCTGATTACCAGGCCAGTAGGGGCTCAATGAGCCCATCAGCAGGAGGCTGCATAAAAGGGCACTGGCAGACTGTGTAAGGGAGAAGAGACGATAAGCGCATGACAAGGACAGAGCCCCTTCCTCACCCATGCTTTGGAGAGGGGTTAGGAAGCCGAGGTGCAGTACAAAGATGTAGAGACATGGCTAGGTTTCGGGGGAGGCATTAAAACACTGGAAACAAGCTACCCCATGGTGTTTACAGGCCAGAAATCTCAGAGCAACTAGAGTTCGTGGAAGACGGGACATGGCCCATCACAGGCATGTGTTTGGTGTGGCTCCTGCACTGTGCTGCACTTCAGAAATGCGACCCTTGTCGTGCCACCCTATCAAAATATTAGTGCTAGACCCAGTTACCCTTATGCATGAGAAGCTGTTAGGGTGTCGTCAGCAGCAAATTTCTGCATTAGTTGTGACCATGGGAGTGGGAGGAACAGAAAAGCTCTGATAACCTGAGTCACACAGCAAATGGAAAACCAAACCACACCGGGAATGCTGAGACAATGGCAGCTTTTATTGACAGGGTGAGACAAGAACTGTAAAGCACCTAGTGCACAACGCAGGGCTCTAGGCTCCAAGCTTACAGCTGATTGCAGACATTCACTTAGGAAAGCCCAACTATTTTCAAGTAAATAATTAAGCAAAAATTTCATTTCTACTAAGTCTTTTCTACAACTTAATAAAATGATCAGAAACAGGCTTTATGGTCAAAGGTTTGAGTGAAATTGTTACGGGGAACAAAGTAGGAAAGTGCAGGTTTCTTCAGTCTTGAAATCCCTCCATCCCGGTGTCAGTGGTGAGCTGTTCCAAACACTCGCCTTAGGCCAAGGCATTAATCATTAAAGCATTCTGTCAGGAAGAAAAGTCACAAATTCAAGAGAAATCTGTTCTCTCACTGGCATTTGCACCAATTTTTCTCACCTCTGCTAGAAGGACCATTCAGAAGTGGTTAATGGGTGCTACAGTATTGGCAAGTAAGACACTGCAGTTAATGGCCCTAGTGTTGATCACAAGTGGAAATCAAATGGAGGTTAAAAATCCAATCTACAGCAGACATTTAATGTGCCCCTCTCACAAATCAGCTACATAGGTTACTGTGACTGGTTATCTCATCTCAGGAGACAGCTTGACTGGAACAGGATGGGAAGTTATAAACCATGACCTAGCACAAGATGAGATTTGACAAGACATTCATGTATGAAGTCACTACAGTGTGGCTTCTGGTTGCACCCTGAACATCTATGTCCCATTCAAGCTACAGTGAGAAGACATTTGTTTCCCTAATAAAGCAACAGGGTTTGTAAAGTTTTACCAAGCTGACAAGGTGGGATATTTAGATTTATGTCATTGCTTTCAGAAGCGGCCTCTCCTTTTCTGCTGTATTTTACACCAGCAAATAATTGTGTGTAGATTAGAATTTGGGGGGGCACAACGTATTTCTCCAAATATTAGATTGCTGCTGCTTAGTCAACAATGTATTATAAAATAAACAAGAAAAAATGTAGACAAATTCAGAGTAGAGTTAAGAGTCTTCTTGAAAATTCAAGGCAAAAGACTGTCTAGGAGTATGCTTCTACAAAGTCTAAGCAAGTAAGATTCAGAAAGAGATTATCACAAAACACTACAGGAAAGCCACATGAAGAAAGGAGAAGACACTTACATTGACAGCCTTGACGATGCCATTCTCCAAGTTCAGGTTGAGAAGATTAGGCAGAGGAATTTCCACACCCAGGGCACCTGAAATGAACAAGCAAAATGATCAGCCCTTTGCTAAATGCTGTTGACTGTTGAGGAAAGACAAGAGAGCTTTGCCTCTGAAACACATCCTGAACTCTGAGGGATCAATAGAGCACTCAAACATACCATTGATGTGTGGCACGTACGCAACACGAAGTAGCTCACTGATTAATGGTTCAAGACTTGTAACCTGCAAATGGAGACAGAAACGTCTTAGTGACCGTGTATTTATGGCCGAGAAAGAAAGCAGCTGCTCTTTCATTATGGGGACATCAATTTTGGACCATTTAGTCTCCAGATAGGCACATTCCCCCACCTGCCAGCTGCTATCATGGGAGTGTCTTTAGTAAGCAAGACAATCATTTCTCAGGATGCAGATGTTACCACAAGAGGAGGACAGCCTGGGACTCGGAGGATCCAGCTTCCGTTCTCTGCTGTGACCCAGACTTTCAGTTTCCCTGTGCACTTTTCCTGCAAAATGTGGGCAATGGCACTTCTCAACCTCGCTGGAGGGCTGTGAGAGTTGCTGAACAAGAGGTGCCTTCAGGAAGCTCCCCCTCGGGATGCCATTTAGTCCAACCTAAGATGTACCTTTTTTAATTTTAAATGAGTGTCAAGAATCCTGGGGCTGCTTTGGAATCTCCCACTGGCCCTAGACTTGATGATTGAAGTGCTGTTCTCTACCCACTAGAGTGGCCGAGGGGTTGGCATTATAGATCTACCACCCAGGGATCAAAGCTTCCTTTTCTATAGGACAATGCCTATGGGGACAGACTACGGAGCAGTGGACCTTTCAAAATCCAAATGTTAGGAGAGGTTTCCCAACATTTTCAGGGTTTAAAGTGAGTGCATTAACCACAGAAATGACTTACAGGCAATTATGTTCCATTCCTTCCCACCCTTCCAGTATGCTTCCAACATGTGAAATTAATTCATATATCCAAATGCAATTCTTAGAAATTAGAATGGATTAGTGCGAATGACAAGACATGAGCCGAAGAAAACAGGGGCATGAGAACAATATAGTTTCTCCCACAAGAAAAATTTGGTGACCAACATTTATTAAAACTTTTGTTCCTATTCCTTGGATATGGTCTCCGTCCTCACTGTACTTCACTGAGTGCATGTTTTACCATGAATAGGTCAGTGAGGTCACAGACTTACATTGAATGTGCCAATTAGTGAAGAAGTCAGTCTGAGGTTCACACTACAAACAATGAAAAAAGTCAAGACGAGTCAGACTATCCACACGATAGCAACTTTTTCAGTATCTATACAGCTGGTCGAAAGACATTAGTAGATCATAGAAAAATCAATATTGCACAAAGAAGGTAACACACTTACACACAAATAGTTTATCATTAAATCAAAAGAACTTGGAAAATCTAGGGTTTGATGTGCCAGAGCCTGATTTCTGTAGGCTACAACGTACTGTAACCTGACTATGATGTCCAACTCTAATCAAGTCCTTGAGTGCTAATTAGAGGCCTATTTGGCCTTAAATTGGTCTTGTGCAAGTAAAGGAACCATTTTTATGAAAACCAAACTGAAAACAGAAGGAAGTTTTTCAGTCACTAGAGCTCCCTGATTATTTGTTAGTATTTTCAGGGTCCACATTTCAAATAGCCCTCATCACTGAAGTAAACGCATGGAGTCTGCTGTAAAGAATTATTAACTCTTTCTATTGTATATAAATGTGCTTTTCCATTTAGTCTGGTCTTGCTCACTGCCTGTTAGTTATTCCATTGAAGAATATTCATCCCAGCATGAATAAAGCACAAGGGACAAAACCCCATTTACCTTTCCAGAGTTGAGGAGAGGCGGAGTTTGTTGTCTGCAATGGTAGGCTGGACACTCAAAACTATATCCTGCAATTAGAGCAACAACATAAAGCAATTCATTTCATAGTCTCCTGTTTTGAAGATTGAAAATAAAAACTGAAGTTATCTGGAAATAGCCCAAACGAAGACAGAACCCTCCCCCCTGGGTACAAAGCTAGAACCTTTCAGGAGACGGAATTAATGCGAATTCTGCATGAACTGTTCCGACTTCCCTTCTTTGTTCAGAGCTGTTTGGGCTCTTCCCAGTTGTGTTTTAGTGTGTGCATTTTATAAGGTGCCCAGCCCTGCCTTTTATTTAAATATACTGGAAACAAAAGGACTTTTGGATGTCAAAGTGCTGCAGCATTTAAGAATACAACTGAGAATAGTAAAACTCTCCACAGGTCCCATTTTCAATGGCTTTATCCAAAACTGAAAGTCATCGTGATGCTTCTGGTAAAGACCCAACAACCCCCAGTGCACTAGACCCTCTGAGCTACTCCCGGAGACTCAGTGGTGTTGAATCAGACCTTGTGGCCTTTATACTTACAGCATTCAGAACAAACAGTGACTTTTGGGGCGAACCTGAGGGGGAAACCTCAATGGAAGCAGGGAGGAGCACAGTGACTTTCCCATTTTGCAAAGACACTTCTGGAGCTTCAAGAGCTTGGACCTTCAACAACGGTTGCTGTGACTCCGGCAGCAGTCCAGAAACCTGAGCATAGTCATAAGGATACGGTTACAGCAAGAAACAGAAGATTTTGGAGCTAAGAGGGGCACAGCAGAAATTCTGAAAAACAAATAAAATAACTGACCTCGGGAATAACAGAGCGAAGTGCTGAGGTCATCAGTGGAATGCTAGTGGGAAGCTGGGAGAGAAATACGAAGTGAGCCAACTAGCTGAATTACTTTCAAGAAATGGAGTACACATGAACCGTGATCCCTGTTAATGTTTCTCTGCTCAACAAAAGTCTCAGGGTTTTCTACTAGCAGCAGATAATCAAAGTAACATTTTGCTGAGAGTACGCAGATGGATGCAATGGATAACGTAAGGAGAACTGTGTAGCCCAGATTCATCTTTACTGTCATTTATTTGACTGCTCCAGAGCTGAACCTGACCCCTAGGACAGAGGGCAAGCTGACATCCAGCGTTTGATTTCCTACAAGCCTGTGCTTGCTATGCTCTGTGCAAAAGTGAGCAGAGTTACCTGGGGGCACAAGTAAGTTGGTTAGTCATTTGTTTGTATGAAGCTGAAGCCATCAATCCATTGTGCCCTTACTTTTAAGAGAACAAGATAAAAAGTTATGGGCAGAAAATGGGCACATCTACAGAGACCAGGGCTTAACTACCAAGGAGGTGCATAGCAGAACTCTCCTGTCTTTGACCTTTCTCCTACCGCCAAATAGAAGCCAGTGGCCATGCAGAAGCCCTCTTAGAAAAGCCAAATCAGATTCCCCTGCTCATCACCAGGTTTATCTTGTGTTCTGTTCACACATGCAGCAGTCCATCCCTCCACTGTGCAAGATCAAGCCCCAGCTCCTATCAAAACTTACAAGGCAGGCAATCTTACCCTACCGAATCAAAGTATTCCTAGGTCATCATTCTAGAGCAAAACCATACGACCGCACTTGAAGGTGGGATGCCTGATCAGGCGGCTCAAGGAAAAGTCATCCCTTCCAGTTTGCAGTGCTCACCATTTGTCCTGTGATGTCTGCATTGAGTTCCCCAGGCGCCAGCAGCAGCTTGAGCACAGATTCAAGGAGACATACTGAGAGGCCCAGCTGGGAAGAGCCATCCACCAATGGGAGAGATATGGGAGCCGCTGAACATGTGGGATCGCTGACTGCATTGCCAAGCAAATCCTTAACTACAGCCTGAAAGAAATTTTAGAAGGGTGGGACATCCCTAAAGCTCCCTACAATGAAATGGCCTCCTCATTAAGCCATTGTCATTGCAGCCACATTGTACAGTAAGATTCCATTCAGAGATGTGCACTGTTTCTAGATGTTTTAATAAATGATTAATCAATCGTGAAAGAATCCAATGGATCAAAAGTTTGCTTATAGCCATGGCTTACAAACATCTCTAATATCTCTGACTGACGTCCGTGTAATCATGAACACCCACCCCACCCCCGATGACTGTACCATGCTCATAACATTTATTAACCATGAATCCACCCTCCAGAAATGAAACCTGAGTATATAAAGTGTGACCATTGTTGCTTTACAGAACACTATCATCAGGGACATCAGACTGAAGAGCAAGTTAATATGGTTGTATTACACTAACAAATATTTAAGCTGTTCATCTCTTACACCCAGCCATCAAGCTTTGTGAGCAATAAAGTCTACAGAGAGTAAAAACAATGAGACTCCTGTGGCACCTTAAAAGACTAACAGATTTCTTCAGGTATAAGCTTTCATGGGCTCTGACCCACTTCATCAGGTGCACCTGACAAAGTGGGTTTGAGCCCCTGAAAGTTTATGCCTGAATAAATCTGTTAGTCTTTAAGGTGCCACAAGACTGGTGCTGTTTTTGCTGTACACGGACTAACATGGCTACCCCTCTGGAAATTTTCTACAAAGAGTGACCAAGTGACAGCAAGAATACGGCTGGATGTTGGCCTGTGGTCAGCAGCCTCAAAAAGGAGTCCTCTGCTGAAGGCAACTGGGGAGCAGAAGGTTCCTTTGAGACGGTCTCTGCAGCAAAGGGGATCACAAGACTCATCTAGAACTGCAGGTGCAGGGGACTTCATGCCAAAGAAAATGATGGCACTTACATTTAAATCCATTTTGAGCGACCCATCGCTGACCACAGGAAGCTTCGATAAAGTATACTGGAGATTTCCTAGTGCCCCCAGTGGGGCCACAGCTACAGGGAAACAAAGAAATTCTCTTCAAATGTGGTGAAGGGGAAGTGCTCTGCTCTCTGTTCTTGCTACTGTTTATTATTTCTTGTGTTCTTGAAGTACGTAGGAGATCCATCAGGAAGCAGGACCCCACTGTGCTGGGTGCTGCTAAGTGCAACCACAGAACAGAGAGCGTACACACAACGGGTATGACTACATTGGAGCCTGAGGTCAACTTAACCTTCCTCAAATCGACCTAAGGAAAGCTCCACACTGGGAATTTGTTAAGTTGCTTAAGCGCTTCCTTAAGTAGACTTAATAACACCGCCTCTTAAGGTCAATTTATCGCTTAAGTCAATCTTATTAACTCAACTTAAGCCAGTGTAGATGGAGCACAGCCCTTAAGCTGACTTAATAAAGTCAACTTAAGCCTGACGTCGACCTAGCAGCTGCCACTGTGGAGGTGGGCTGTCTACAGGAGTTTGGAACGTGGACGTTCGAAGTCGACTTAACGAGGTTCTACCATTATGTAGCTTCTACCACCTGCAGTCTGCAGCTGTCCCTCTTTTGCTGCAGGTCAGCTTAGCAGCAGCTTTAGATTTAAAAACACCAGTAGATGCTTTAGGTGAAAAACTCTTGTACTGTCAGAAAACTTTTCATATGTGGTAGCTAAAGTACTGGACTGACCCAGGAATTGGGGAATATTTGGGAACGGGAAGGAAGTTACGAGATACTTACAATTCACGTTGTGCAGCAGAGAGTTCACAGAGTTGAGTGTGGTATCAATTAAAGGACACAACTGTAACACACAAGGGAAAGGTCTTAGCACGCAAGACTCAGAGTACCTGGGTTCTATAACAGGCCGAATCGTACTGGTACATTAATTTCAAGCTCATGAACTTGGCACGACGCTGCCACAGTGTAGCCCAGGAAGTTCATTGCCTACACAGGGAAGCCTTTTGGAAAAATGTGTTCTCCTGTCCCCTCCGCTGTTGAATAAAGGAGCAGAGCTAGCCTCAGAAGGGGTACTGCTGCATAAGCCCATTCCCTATTGCAGGGTTTAACTTCTGTCCAGGACAATGCGTGGGCCCTCTGAATCCAGGGGAATTTCAGCCCAAGGACAAGATTTTCACTCTTCTCTGCACAAAATGCACAATTAATTCATGTAACATTGACTGGGAATGCTTATGAGAGCTGAGTGTACATACAGATAGCTAGGCACATAAAAAAATGGTATTGCACATCTGAAGGGCCAACTTTCAAAAGGATGGGCTGGTCTCTCCTTTTGAGAGTGAGTCTTTCTTCACATGAATGGGAGGACTCCCAGTGACTTTGTGCAAGAAGGACCACTCACAGTTGGTTGTTTGCACATTTGGATTTTCAGGAATCACTTTGACACTTATCTCAGTAGCTTTGCAGACTTACCACTCCTGGCAGGATGTTTCCAAGGCCATTGTTCAAGACCCTCAAAGGAAGCCGGAGCAAACTAAACAACAACAACAAAGGAAGTTAAAAGTGATACCAGCTAGAAACTGGGAAACAAATATAATTAGCACTAGAGAAACCTAACTGCTCATTCAGAGCCTCACACTGTCCCCTACATAGTCCAGGGCTGAGATTTCTTTCTAAATTAATACTTAACAGAATCAGGCCGTGGCCCAGTATCAACATTAAAATACATCAATCTATAGTGCAGCACAACACAGATACTCAATATTTTAGCCATTTGAGCTGAACTTTTGAAAGAAACATTTGTTCTCTTCACAGGAAATGAATACAGCACTTAAGCACCCTAAGTATCACATCCAAGCAATGGCAATTTTATTCTCTTTGAAGACTAATAGTAAGAATAGCTGATGCCAGCCCATCTGTGGCTCATTGCTGCTGTGCAATTGCAGATATCTGAGGTACCTACTTAAGAAGGATCCGGATGTTAACGAACTGGGTCTTGCAGTCCTCAACAATTAACTTGGGGGCGCCTGTGTCATCCTGTACCAGTCTGGCTCTTGTGATGATGTTCACTTCTGCCTGGAGACCAAGCTGTCTACCTAGAAGGCTGAAAGCAGACCAGTGAATTAATTACATCCCTCGTAACAACCGGCCCTGCTGGCTGGCTTGGTGACAAGGCTCAGCTAACAGCCCCTCAACAGGACATGTCTTCATGCGCTAAATGAGGGGGGACGGTGCTTTCCAATGTGAACTCCCAATGGTTTCATGTTCCTTCTCCATGTTACTTCTGACACTGAAGTGTGCCGCATGTGCTTTTAAAGGTGAAAATGTAGTTAATGCAGGACCCCTGCTGATATTCACACAGGGCTTTGAAAGAAACGACTCTGTCCTCGGACGGTTGGAGAGAACAGGGAATGCAGCCTGATTTGAGTGGTCTCATGCCACACTCATCTGCTGCGTGGCCCCCGCCAAGGCAGATGGCACTGCTCACCCTTTGCCATCAATTGACACTTTGGTGTGAACCTTCAGCTGCACGCCTGGTCCTGGAACGAGTTGTAGCGATACTTTGGGAAGAGTGAGATTTTTAATCTCCAGCCTGGAGAACAAAACAGAACAAAAAGTACACAATAAAAATGATAGTGCTGAGGTGCATCCACACCCTCCTGGAGGGGTTTCATGACTTTGGTGGGGGGTGCTCCTGGGGGGTGGATTTAAGCTATGTTTTCACAGGGCTTTAACTCTGTGTGCCAGGAAGCTGCCTGACCGCTCCTTCCTGCCCAGCTAGAATGGGGCACCTGGTTTTCCTTCAAGGGTGTGCATCAGCTGTTAATACTTTAACATCTCTGCATGGGGGAGCAAAACCCAGCAACTGCAATCTTAGCTTTGTGCTTGAAAAAGCAAGAAGAGAGTGATGGGGCCTCCCTGGGTGGCTGTGAAGTATGGATAGGTTCATCATTTATGAAGTTGCTCATATTGATAGGAATGGGTCACATTCCAGACAGCCAGGTGTATAGGCACATACCTGGAAACGCTGTCTCAGCAGAATGTGGGAAGACGTTTGCTCCAGTCTTCGTTCTCCTAAAGATCATAAGGGAGCCACCCCACTGCTCCCAGAGGGATAGGTTCCTGGGGTGATCACTGGGTCAAAGCGTGTAGGGTGCACAAGTGGGTGATCCCCGGGCTGACAGTGACCAGAGAGACCAACATGCGCTACTAGATTATTCTCTCCTCATTAGAAAGGGATTGGAGAAGAGAGGGCAGGGCACTGCTTGGGTCCAGAATGGGACTATATCTTGGCCTTGCCTTTTGCAACATCTTTGTCCTCTTTGAAAGCTGGTTACACCAGTTCCCCCACACGGGCGAGAAATCAGCCTGCGGCTGTGCCCTGACTCACCCGACAAGGCCAGACCCCAGCAGATTTCCCAGGTTCAAGAGCCCTCCATTGTCCGTGGATACTGCTCCGAGCACGCTCTGCAGAATGTCACCTCCATGGAGCAGATTGGCTATAACTGAAGATACGGCCTAGAGGTTAGAATAGGCAAGGCAGGCTGGGGGACCTGCTGCACTCTGACGACACTAACCCGCCTGTGTAAAGCCCTTGGAAATCTTTGGGTACAAAATACTTTAAGAACAAGAATTATTACAATTCCCATGGTCACTGATACACAGTGACTTCAGTACCGGGTTCAGCTTTTTGTTTTAGGATCAGATGAAGAGAGGGACAAAATGGGTCAGAAAATCAGAATAACTATGACCTCTTCCACAACTTGGAATTTAATGATTCAGTAACGCTTACCGCTCTCTAGTCCATTTGCACTCACTCTGCTAGTAACCTGAGCACCTGCATCTAGTCCCTGGGAGGGAGTCAGCAGACCACAGAAGAGGAGAATGGACAAAATCTTTAACATCTTTGGTCCTGGTACCTGTGAAAAGCATTCCCAGTCAGTGAACACTAGAGGACAATGGTCAGGAAGCAGATGCAGGACACGGTGCAAGAGGGAAAACCAACAGGCTAGGAAAGAAGCCTCCCACACAGTATAAAGGGGTGGGGGGACAAGAGAGAGAAAGGAGGAAGGGTATCAGTTCAGTGGCCATGGGCAGCTGTGGATGTTAACAGTAAAACTACCATGAATTGAGAAGACACCCAAACTTGTGCCGTTCAGCAGATAGCTTTCACAACAGAGCTGCGTGGAAAGAGAGAAGTTATACCACTGTCTTTCCTTCTTTTCCTTAGCACAGTCATGGTCAAGTCCTTTTCCTCGTTCCGTCCGGAGTTCTCACAGCTATTTTTGAACTGGAGTGTGACTGAGAATTTTTTCCCACAAACCAGAACCTACACCCCACAGTTAGAGAAGTCAGAACCTCATTTGCAGCATGACAGTACGTTGGCATGAAAATTAAGGGGGTGGCACACTGAGGTTTCGTTGCAGCATCAGCTAGGAAGGAAAGCAAACCCTCACTAATCATAAGCATCTCTGATATAAGCGTGAAGTGTTTAAAAACTTTAGAGCCCTTTTTAAAGAGTTTGCTCACAGAAAAGTGCAACAGGAGCATTTAGACAGGCTTTTGGCATTACAGCTATTACCAACTTCAACAATACTCCCGATACTTAAATGGAGAACACAACCATATTAGTATTGTCTCAAGAACCAGAACAAACTTTTCGTTGTTCCCTTTGGACAAGCCATTTAAATGGAAATGTATTCAGACAAATCAAAACCATCCAGGTCAAAATTAAGTGCCAAATTCACGTTGAGTCTAGTTTATGGAGCTATCCTAGGAATGATTTTATGGATACTATTTATGAAAATCTTGAAATAATACTTCAAGTATTCTCAATATGCAATGAGGATATGTCTGTGCTTCAAAATCCATGAAGAGAGGCAGCCTCTCCCTCCATCTGTGATGGTGGATGTCCTTTCTTACAGGCTTGATCTAAGAAACTGCTCTTCAAAGAGAAGTGAGTCCTTACCTTCGCAAGGTTGTGAACACTTAGGATAGGTCTCAAGAGCTGTCCTCCTCCTCTGAAGCTGACCTGTAGCCGGGAGCCCTTATATACAAAAAGTCTAGGGTTGGAATGAGGAAACTGACATAACTGAGAAAAGTCAGAATTGTTTGGGTTTGACAATAACGTGTGGTCTTTGAGGTCTTCCTGTGCAAATATTTCCTTATAGACGTGCGAAGTTAGGTAACTTATTGAGCAAGATGTATCAAATGCAGAGCCTGGTTTCTGGCCAGCTCTTTAATTCATCATTCGACGGTGATAACCCATAAGGGCCAGTCTAAAGAGCCTTGCCTCTTTGCTAGTCTAGTACAGTGCACTTTCTGCCTTGCTGCTAGGCTGAGGAGTAAAAATGGGACTGGCATATTGAAGAGGCTGGTTCAAAAACTTTCTACGGAAAATTTTCATGAAAACTTGAGTCTTTCATTAAATTATTTTATTTAGTGACAAGGGTCTGCTTTTCCCAAAACTTTCAGAAAAACCTGACCACCTGAAAACCAAAAAAAAAGCTTTCATTCAAATACTCAAAAAACCCAGCTAAACTCAAAAAAAAAAAAAGGCAATTCAGAAATGCCACCACAGAGGCCTCAAGATTTGCCTCTCAAGTATCACATGCCCCCACTGAGTTCTCCAGGAAGACAACATCTCCTGTGATGCACCACAGCCAAGGGCTCACGAGATGCATTGTGGTGGCTGAGCAATGGGGAGGTTATGGCGCATCACTGGAAATAAAGCTAACAAACACAGAGGAATAAAGGCATGAGGAGCTGGAAATACAAGTCCCATGAGATCCCACAGCATCATTTCCAATTTGAAATTTTTGGGTTTCAGCCAAAAGGTTTTCAATTTTCACCAAAAAGCCAAAATGTGGAAAATATCAACAAAACAATTCTCCCTCCAGATCTACGTGCCTGGCCTAAAGCCTGCTCCATTTGGCTGACGTTGGTGACATGCAGGTAGGAGCTAGTGAGGAACGGTCAGAGATAAGAGTCCATTGAAACAACACATGAAGGCAAGCAACCTGTATAGTGACAAGATGTACAAATGCTACTCAAAATACTAAATAATTCTAGGAGTAGAGTGAACGAGGGATTAAATGAGGGGTTGGCACAACAGGCATCAGGATAGTTGATGGAATAAGAGTAAAGGCTCGCAGAATGGCAGGGCTGGAAGGGACCTCGAGTGGTCATCTAGTCCATTCCCCTGCTCTTATGGCAGGACTAATACCACGGTACAAAACACATAGGAATGACCAAGTAGGTTACTGGGGTTAGGGAGTGGCATGAAGTAACTTTAAGTGACCCAAACTGTATTGTACAATTTCTCTGGATAGAAATTCCATGGCTGAGTAAAAAGAGGGCAATGATAGGAATATCCTCAGGATTGCAATGGTGACTGTAAACTGCTCAGGGAAAGCAGAGCAGTTAAAGTTGCCCGTGTCCCTAAACCTGCAACACCCAAAAGCAGGGCCTGGACAACAAGGGCTGGATCACTCAGAATTTCCTGTTTTGTTCATTCCCTCTGAAGCACCTGGAGTTAGCCACTGTTGGAAGACAGCGTATTGGGCTAGCTGGACCATTGGTTGGCCCAGCATGGCTGTTACGTTCTTACCTTCTGGAAACAAGATTTCTAAAGACTGCATGAGCCTGATAACAGTGGCTATGTCTACACTGCACAGCTTTTTCGAAAAATGTTTTTTTTTTTAAATATTTTGCAAAAAATTCAAAATCACTATTTCAAAAAAACTTTTTTTTTTTTTTTTTTTTTGGAAAAAATGTTATTTCAAGAGAGGAGCCCAGAAGTACTCTCTGTCTTGAAATAAAGTGTTTTTCATTTCTTTGAAAAAAAGGAAGCCAATTTAAAAGATAGGAAGCCTTTTTCGGAAAAAAAGCCATTGTTGCGTCCAGTGATGGCTTTTTTTGAAAAAGCTATTTCAAAAAGTCCTTTTTTTTTTGGCAGGCAACTAAGTTTAGCACTTTCGAAAAAGCGCTCTGGTGTTTCGATATACTGGAACGCTTTTTTTTTCAAAATAGCAAAATGGGATCCCTGGACGTGGAAAAGGTTTTTCGGGATAAGACTCCTTATCCCGAAAAACCTTTGCAGTATAGACATGTCCACTGAGAACACCACATACGGGAATAAAAGTCCCTCAGGCTTTTGTATAAACTGAGCACCTCTCACTCTAATGCAAAAAAAGCAAGGAGTCTTGTGGCACTTAAAGACTAACAGATTTATTTATCGTATGAGCTTTCATGGGAGAATATCTCACTTCATCAGATGCTTTGAAGAGGGAGAACTTACAGAATTAGATGAAAATAAATGCAAGCGAGTGCAAGACATGGGATAAGGTCATACTGCAACAGCAAATCAGAGCATTTGTAAGGATTCAAACTCCAAAAACAGCACACAGAGGGAGGTTGAAGTCAAATTACCTGTTATAATGTGAAAAGAATCCATAGTCACGATTCAGCCCTGCTTTCACACAATTTAATCTGCATATTAGTTCAATTTCCACTGTTTCTCTTTGAAGGCTTGATGTCCCATTGATTTTCTTGATGACCACGCCAGGGAAGGAGCCACATGGGCACGCCGGGGGTGGGGGAGGTCCAAAGGACCATGCCGATGCATGTTGTATGACATACGAGACGTAGCTGCGCTCCAGGGATCTGATGGCTTCTGGAGCACAGACATCAAGTGGGGACCACTAGAGTGAGCAAAAATTATTTTACAAGGAATACCACCCAATTCCTATACACAATGGCTTCTCCCATGTCAGTCAGTGGAGGGGCCTCTTTGAACTCAGGGTTGCCCTCTCAGAACAGTCCTGCATGAAGGACGCAGCCGAGGAAGCGCGGACGTCATGTGAGCTGCAAGGTGTGGCTTAGGGTCCAGAAGCAGGGCGGCTCTAGGCTTTAACAGCTTGCCTTCTGACTCCTCATGCCAGAGCAGTGCTGCCCTGGCGTGTTAGCCACTGGTTTCTGTGGCTTGGTGCTGGACCCACAGTGCAAAGTTATAGCCTCTCATACCCCCCAGCACACTGAGCGCGTTTCCTACCCTGGTTGGCACATCACACAGTACCCGTGAGGACCAGCTGTGCCGAGTCAGTCTCATGCTGTGATGAGGCCAGGGTATGGCACATAACCACTGGCTCATGTGTGGGGCCATTCCCACGTGGGTCGGTGCTCTGCAGCCAGCACATCTAGAAGCCAGACACCTGGAGGATATCACCCCGTGGATGCCCAGACAGAGCCAGAGCAGGGAAAAGGGGCTTGGTGAGACACATGATTATTTGGAAATTAGCCACTCAGTGAGTGTGAGGATTATAGCAACTGGGCTAATCTGTGCTTGTGAGGCACAACGCGGGCCCCACCAGAAAAGCATCCGCTCGACTTCACAGTTAGCTTAAAGGTCTGAGGGAAAGGAAAGACGCGGTCCCAGAGGATTAGCTGAGATGGCATTTGTCACACCACTTCAGCTTTGAAGATCTTATCTAATAGCCCAAAAGCCCATGGGGAGCTGCCAAAGAACGAACAAGACTGGCATTGTACCAGCCTGAAAAGAACACGGGTTTCAGTGCTGGCCAGAACACACCGCGTAACGAGATACAAGCATGCTGATAAAAGAGTATTGCACCATCAGCTCAGCCGACCCACACCCAGCTTATAGAGGGGCTGAAAATAATAAGCACGAAGTCAGCATAAGCACAGCGCTGGTAAATGTCACTAGGATTAATCAAGGCACTTGGACTGTGCACTAATGGGATAGCTTTCCATTACAAAGAGCCGCTTCCCATTAGTGACCTTTCAGACGTGCCCACGAGCTGGCTTCCTGTAAGCCGCACTCAATAGAAATGTCTATGGGCGTCACATGCGTGCCTTGAGGGCACATCAGTGGCATTGCACTATTTGTGCAAAAAGCAGCACAGTGAGGCCCAGTTCTAAGGTACTTTCTGAAAAGTCACACACACACCAATTAAGAAATTAAATCACCCCTGGAGAAAAGGAAGAGAGAGGGAGCTGGAGCGACAGGACTGCTGTTCAAAAGGAGAAGAACGGGCTGACCGTAATATGATTTTGGTGCCAGTGATCTGAGGGCAGGTATCATTGCTAAGAGGAGACCAAGGCCATGTCTACACCAGAGAGCTTACGGTGGCTTTGCTGTTGCATGGCTGTAAAACCTCTCGTGTAGCCCACGGCAGAGAGCTCTCTCGTCAGCTAACGAGTCCACCCCCAAACAAGCAGCAGCAGCTGCGGAAGCAGGAGAAGCCATCGGTTGACCACACCAGTGCTCAGGTCGGCATCATGCAGGGACATGGTTTAGTCACACCCATGTGGTGTTCATTATATTGGCTCACGTGGCAGTGTAGATAGACTAAGGCTTGCTTACATTTGAACTGCTGCAGAGGCATAGCTTCAGAGCAGGCCCTACCTACACCAATGGGAGAGGCTCTTCCATCGGCAGAGGGTGTCCACCTCCCTGGTCATTCAGTTCGTAACAAACGTCATCCGTCAATCTAGCGCTGTCTGTCCAGGGACTTGGGCCAGCTTAAACTACTCTGCTCAGAGGCCTGCATTTTTCCCACCCCCAACGGACACAGTTAAGCTGACTTAGTTTTCTATCGTGGACCAGTGCTAGAGAGATCTGGGACCCAGACCGACATAGCCAGATGTGAGCTAAACAACCGAACTCCTCTGCTCTGAAGCTATGCCTCTGCAGTAGTTCAAATGTAAGCAAGCCTTAGTCTTTGGTAAAAGGAGTCATGCAGGTTTTGGGAGAAGTAAGACAGTCTCGAGCCCAGCTGTCTGCTCCAGCAGGGTCCCGCTGACCGTGTGTGACTCCAGTCAGGTGGATGGTGACTCCCAGGGCCAGACTCCAAATGCAGCGATTGTGGGAATGCCACTGACACCAGCTGACCAATCTGGATTTATACCAATGTGATCTAGAGCAGATACTATATTTTTGGATATTCCTGCACCACTGAGCTGGACACGGCCTGAAAAATCCCTTACCCCTGATTTAAAAAAAAAAAAAAAAAAAAAAAGACACCAGACACCTTGGCTGCTCTCCGCTCCCCACTGGAATCACTCTGTGTCTCTGGCTATATGCACCTCACGCCTGCTGCTTGAGGGACAAGATGTGGCTGGGTTGCCCTTACTCTGTGCTCATCTCCAATTTGGTTTTCAGTCTCTAGGTTCCCTTAGCAGCCAATGTTAGCTAGAGCAGCCCTCAGGCTTCCCTCACTTGTTTCTGGAAGCTGAAAGACCCCATTCCTGGCCTCCCTGCAATGCAGGTTCAGGATTATACAGACTTCAAGCCAGTGTCCCAGAACCCTATCACCACACACCCTGGGCTTTGGGGCATCACTAGGGGCACCGGTGCATGCCCCACCACACTCATCGCAGCCCAGGTTTGGAGCGGAATCAAATGGGTTCCCATTTAGTTTTTCCTTATAAGATCATGGAAAGATTCCTTTTCCTTCCATCAGAATTCAAGTTCAAGGTACTTAGTTTTCCATTATCTGCCACAGGAAAAAGAATGAAGATCTTCATCTTTTCCTGGAAGTGGAAATAATATTTGAATATAACATCCATCTCCAGGGTGTGAAGGTAAAAACCCAACTCTTTATACCACTGCAGCCTACAACTGCTCTTCTCACTGCTTAGACATGCTTGCTGAGAACTATTTCTTGTCAGTGTGACAAAGTGAATGCCCTCTGTGTGTGGCTTTATGGAGAAGAAAAGAGTCTTGCTTTCCAGGACTGTCTTTTATGGATTTTTCTGGGGACACCACCTTGAAAACAAGGGCAAAGACCTTTTTAAAGTTAGCCTTAAATCTGTGTTAGCCTCCTGACGAATGACACCTACCAAGTGTCTGCTATCCATGAACTGTGAAGACAAACAAACGAAGACAATTTCTGCCTACCAAATTTCACTCTGGATTTTTTTGGTGGACAATCACACAAACATGTGCACAGATCATTTCAAATTTAATTTTGTAATTCTACAGCAGACTCCGGAAGAACGATGCCTGCAAATGCAAGAAGATTTGGTATTTTTGAATGCCCTTTTACTGTGAAAGCAGAAGCCAAAAGGTAATGTTTGCTAAATACAAAGATGTTTGCAATCTTTGAATGCCCTTTTGTTATGTAATTGTGAAAACAAAAGGCTAATAAATAAGGTTTGATATCATATGTGCTGCTAAAAAGCCCTAAGAAGGGACCCATGCTGTTTACTGTACCTTTACTGCCCAGGTACGGAATGCACTTAAGAGACTGGACCACAACATTATGCAGCCAAAATCCAAATTAATAGCTACAAAAGTGTGGTGAAAGGAGCCATATCATCCTCTTCACATTCATTAAATGGCTTCTTTTCATCCTTGATGTGTCGATTTTAGAGAGACAGACAATGCAAGGACCAACTTTTCTAAAATTATTTCTTTTGCAAAACAGCTGGGTTCAGAAAATATTGACTGCAAGTGTGAAAAGTGAAGGTTTTTATGGGAAAGTGGAAGTTTTCCTGTCCATTTGCAAAAATAATATAACAAACAAAATATGACAGACGTTTGTGCTGCCTCTGGAACAGACCTCAAAGATGCTCAGGTCAAAGGGAGAAGGTATCAGGTGGGGAAGGAAGGTGTTGGGAATGACTCTTCTGACTGGGGGGTCTAACTTGTGTTTGGCTACTTTTTCGTGTGTGATTAACCATGTCATAGAATGCTAAAGTTTATTTTACTGCTTTGTCCCTAGGTGCAGGGTGTGTAAAATACCTTATTTAAACAAACCTCAGCTCGTTCCAATGACAGAGCGTTACCTGATCTTGTGGTGAATACTTATGGGGTGTATAAGCAAGTGCTGAGACCAGTCCAAATCCTGTACAGACATGTGTGGCAAGCCACTTGCACACCTGAGCTTGTCCTGACCAACAAGCGCTCAGTAATTCCTCTAGCCGTTGAGACGCACCAGTCACATCTGAACAGTGCCCCACAGCAGTGCCTGGCAGTTTCTATTCCATTTTATCACTTGCACTTAGACACATCATCCTCACTCACTGTGCAAACAACTATATCATTCGATGTCATCCATACCTTGGTATCCCATGGTAAAAAGGCCACATGCATTAGTGATGCAAGACAGTTATGGGATGAGACGGGTACATACAACATAGCTGAGGACGTCTAAGGTGAGCTCTAGTCTATGCCTCAAACTGTGCTCAGAACTAATGGGGATGGAGACTCCCCTATTTGTCAGTACAAGAGTTAACGTCATGCACTAGGGCACTGTTTTGGCCAAGAATTAGATTTGCTTCCCGTGAGGTTTTCATGTCCTGATCTCTGACCCAGCAGCAGTGAGGGAAGAAATACCTGGACGGGCTCTAGGGGTGTCAGATCCACTTGGGGGTGGGGGTTCTGGATAGATCAAAAATAGTTTGCTTGTAAATCCATAGCATATTTCAGCACCATGGGCGGGGGGGAGTCCGGCTCAAGGCTGGTCCAGGCCTACTAGAAAGGGTTGGAAAGCACTTGCAAAGTCATGTTCAGTATCCTCCTGCCTAGCATTTATCAGCCCCTCACTCCTGGCCCTGTAGCCACATGAAAAGAGGGAACACCAAGAATGCAGAGAGCGATGAGATCTTTTCAAGCAGTACATGAAATTTGGGACTCCACCACGCACAATGCACTGCAGTTCTAAACCTTCGAGATGGGTACAAGTTATGGAAAATCATCATGGCAAAAATGACAGGGATTAATTATCTTCAAGCAGGCGAGAAGACATTTTATCCTGCTGCAGGCAGAGCACACCATAGTCCAGTCTGGGGGATTAGCTTTTTCTTTTTATTTGTGTTGCAGAGCCAAAATATTAAACCAAAATGATAAAAATAAAAAGAGGCAGCAATGTGTCTGCAGACACTGGCCTTGCTGTTCCATCTCTCTTACTCTTTCCAGTTATGGAGAATAGTGACTCCTCCTGGATCAGGTTTACACGACTTTTACATTCAGGGTGAGAGCATTCTGAGAGAAGTAAAAAATACCACAAATGTTAGTCGGCAGCTAGCTAGCGCTTGGACACCCCTGCACTGCCTGAGAGCACAGACCACATAATATACAGAAAAACATTTGGCAAGTCAGTTTCCACACGTTTACCTCAGACATGCTAATATCAGCATTTTCATAACGAATGTCTAGCAGATTAGGCAGAGGGATCCCTTCATGCAGCACCGCTGAAATAAGCAAACAGAAACCAATTAGAATTGCCTTGCTCAGCTGAAGGTGCTTTCAGTGTGGTAGTCATTTCTCTACCCTGCTGCAGATGCCTTTCCCAACTTCTGTTAAACATCCTTCCAAGAGTCCTGGTGTCTATCAAGGAGGAAAATTCCTCAAGATGGCATTTCTTCTTCCATACTGTAGGATGCCAATGGCACATTTTCCATTCCATACATTGATCTAGTACCCAAAAGCTAGATTGAGCTTTGTGTGTATTTTGTGATCAGCAAAGCTAAACTCAGATGAGCCCACTGCTGTCTGGAGATTTCTGAAATGTACTGAATTGGTAAAAGCTATTTCCAGTTTCCCATGGGATCTAGCCTATATTTTGTGAGCAGCTTCCCAAAATTTACCTGCAGTGCATCTGTTTTGCATGCATAGACCTCAGGTTTTCATGAGCAGCCACACCCACAAATGAGCATGAGAAGATGCACACCTTACCTGTTCTGCATGCAATGGCATGTGCAAAATGGCTGCACCCACAATTCTACTGGGCACACTTATTCCCAGATGCATGAAAGCTCAAGCAAGGCAGGCTTGGCTAGGAAGTACTGGGAGTCATGTTCTCTGAGAAGGACGAACTGTTTACAAAACTCAAGCATCTCCCCACTCTTACCATTGATTGCTGGCACGTACGCAGCATGAATAATATTCACCAAAAATTCCTTCATCAGAAACTCCTGCAAAGAGAGAAGCAATGCATTAAGCTTGCCACAAACAGCACCCACTCCCTTTGTTTTTACTGGCTAGCCTTTCACTGGTACAGATGATCAATGGTGATGGCTCAAAATTCAGGCCAATTGCATATTGTTTTGAGAGCTGGATGGAAAAATGAACAACTGGAAGTTTCAAGGAAAAATGACCCATTTTGTTTTCAGCTTTATCACCAGCTTTAGTATTTTCTTTGGCCATGACTGAGGGTCAATTAGTAATGGAGAATTACATCTCCCTGTGCTGGAGTCACCTGTTCTTCACAGTTGTTTCCGTTATCTAAGTACAAACATTACCACTACCTACTTTTCTATAATGAAAGTGGGATTAGAGTGAGAATG
Organism: Podocnemis expansa; assembly: GCA_007922195.1. Classification (NCBI taxonomy): domain Eukaryota; kingdom Metazoa; phylum Chordata; order Testudines; family Podocnemididae; genus Podocnemis; species Podocnemis expansa. The sequence goes on from ML682086.1 coordinate 1,654,742, forward strand.
AGGAAATGAGAACCTGTAACACAGTCACTAGTAAAGCAGTACGGAATCGAGGAGGGCTTGCCATCGATCAGAAGCCTAGCAGGAATTAAAGTGAGTGTATTAAGTCACAGCAACCCTTCCAGACGGTTAATACTTCATGGCAAAATGGGGTGGATTTCTCCAATTAATTTGTCACCGAAACTTCTCCCTTGTAATAACATTTTGATTTAGGGGATTAGAGCATGTTGGTTTTTCAAAGAAACTATTACCAGGCGTAAAAGAAATCCAGTGGTTGGGGCTCCCAACAAAGAACTCCAGGGCTCAATATTTTATATCAAGATGTCAGTGCTCAGATTCATAGATACAATTAGTACTCAGCGTTTATTTCTGCTGAGTAGCCCACACTTCACTGAACTTACATCAAATACCCCGATGGATGAAGACGCCAAGGTCATTTCATACGAGCTGCAGAAAAAGAAAATAAACATTGTCATCTTCTCACCACCCCATGTTTATTTGCATCTCCTTTTCCCTGCTGCTGGCAACATTTCCTACAAACCAAGCCCCCCCCATTTCCTTCCCCTCTAGCCTCATTAACATGCTGCCCTGAATCAAAGTCTCCATTCACTCTGAGTGTCAGCCAGAAACTTGGCTTGGGCTTTACCTCGGAACTGACTTCAGGGGGGTTACTCCTGACTTACACCAGTGTAAGTGAAAGGAAAACTGACTTTCCCTTTACCAGCAACATATATATGCAGATGAACAAGCCGCCCATTAACTCACATAACCATTATTCTCCCTTCCCCTGACTTACAGTGGGGCAGGAAATCATCTTCCTGTCCCTCGAAAAGATTTTGGAGAGTTTTCTTGTCTTAAATTGGGATGAAAAAAATTACAATCTTGAAAATGCTCATAAACCAAAACTCTGGGAAGAAAAGTCAGTTCCAGTGAAACTGAAATATTTTGTTTCAGTTTTGGCCATGGTAGGTATCTGTATTTTTTTTTTTTTAGTTTGGTTTGTTTTTTGTTTTTTTAATTATAATGAGTTTACATTCCAAAACAAAAAGTCAGTTTGAAAGCAGAAAATCAGAGTTTTTCATTTTCACCATCTGACAAAAATATTTGGACAATCTTGAAACTTTTTCAAATTTTTTAGTTGAAAAATTTGAAATTTTTAAAAAATATTTCTTTTTGACAAACTGGCATTTTTAACAAAAAATTACAAGTAGCCATTTGGGTGTTTTTCAGCTCTACCATCAAATGCTAGGACTGACCCTCCTTATCTTCAGATGGGTCCCAGCTATATGGGTAGAAAGTAATAAATATCACAGAGGAGGTGGGAAGGGAAGAGAAGCTGCTTTCCTTCTGTTTGTGGGCCCCTCATTTCCTCTGTGGTCCTTTAGCTCCTAAGCTACAGGACCCACCATGCAGCTAAGCCACGTGGCTCCCTCACTGCACGCGGCACCGTTCTTTATGGGAACGAGGAAAGCAGCTGGCCCTAAACATCATCAAAACTCTACACATTTCATCTTATCCCAGTTCCTACATTTCAAGGGTCTTGGGTTTGCAGGCACCAGGATCTCAGCTCCATCCTGCTTCCCCTCCTGTGCTCAGCACCATTCACTCTGCCTAGTTCCTCCTTCCTGGGCTGTATCCACCAATTCCTCCCAGCACCATAGCAATACCCAGGCCTGGTTTCTCTGTCTCCCGTCTTTCCGAAGGTTGGGCATTATCACACTCAGAATGGTAAAAGACAACAGAAAGGTAACAGCAAACGTATTACCTGTCCAGAGCTACGGCCACCCACAGCTTCTCTTCCACAATAGAAAACTGGGTGTTCAAATTGATATGCTGCAATGAGAAAAACTGACTAAGTCGGCGCCAGAAGTTGGTTCAGTTCTGCACAGCGACACCTGCCCATGGAGCCAGATCTCCGGCCCAGTTTCAGTCTCCTCTGAGCCACGTTAGCAATGCAAGGGCAAAGGGGCCAGAACACAGGAATCCCTGCAGACAGGCCAAACTGTAGGCGATCTAGAGCAGGGCATTGGTCCCACCCCTCCAGGTAGGAGCAAGGAGCATGTGTTGAGGGAAAGCTGTGGACAGGAGGAGCCTGGGCAGAAAAGCTGACTCTGTGGGCCTGATGTAACTATCCCGAGAGTAACTGACAGCAAGTGATTTCAGCTTACAATGTTCAAGACAAGGAGGGATTCACGAGCCACGTCTGGCTGTGACGTGAGGAACTCAGCAGTGGCGAAGAGATGCATGAGGCCTTTGTCCCACTGCATTGTGATCACGGATGGCTTAGTTATTCGTATTTCGATCATCACCGGCTGAGATGGAGACAATGACTCAGGAACCTGGAGGGACCCAAAATGCAGAGATGAGGCCACGACAGGCCCATGTTGCCACCTCTCAGACCCACACCAAAACAGACTCCGGATAATGACACCTGCAAGTCCACCAAACTCCCAACTTGTCTGGAAAACAACCTCCTAAGAAAAGCATCTCACTGGCATTTCCTTGCATGGGGATTTGAGACTGTTACTTGCTCCCTGCAGTGGCATTCCCGAACACTTCCACATTCCTTGGACACATAAAACCCCATTTCTTCACAACAGAAATTATGCCTCCTCCTGCAACAATTACAGGGACTACAGCTGATTTTCTTTATTCCTTTTCCCCCAACTTTGAGGCTTAATCCGAGAAGGGTTCAGCACCTGTGACTCTCTCTGAAATCAGTGGAACTACAGGAGCTTTGTCTTTCTTGGTGTAAAGCCTGGAAGAACCATTCCTACTAGTCCCTCAATTTCTGAGAGCACAAAACTCATTTATTCTTGCCCAGATTTACAGAAATATGCTGGCTTCCTTTGCATATGCAATTAACACACAGGTGACTGATCGCACAAGTAACCAGCCAGGCACTTTGCTGACTGTATGAAGCCAGAGTCACGATCATAGCACATGGAGTCACAGAACTTAAGGAGGCAAATGCATCCACAGTTTTGAAACACTGGGTTCTCAAAAATACATGGATCAAATTAAACCTGGTGAGACAATCCTCATCTCACCTAATATCCATTGCCAGTCTTGTGGATAAAGCAAAAGAGAGCGCAAATCGGAATTTGGGGGGAAAATCCCTGTAGAGGAAGCAAAAGATTGTCTGCTTCCATGGGAAATCTGAGGTGCCTCAGAGGCCAACAGGATACATAATGAAAGTTCACCAACCGTAGGGATCAAGGCTCCAAGGGTTGCCACTGTCAAGGGGGGAAGCCCATGAACCTGCCAATAAAGGTTGGAAGGCAGTGAGATAACATACTCGTGTTAAAAAAGCTGGGGGACAAAAGAGAAATAGAAAAAAAAAAGCCCTAAATCAATAGGCCATATCCTCAGGTTCACTGGAAAGAGGGCATAGGTAGGTTTCTACCATCTTTCTTCTCCTGGAGATGCTCCAGCCCCTGATGCAAGTCAGAGCAGTGTCAGGGCTGCTCTAACTAATGTGAGCTGGAGCTGCCCCACTGAGCCATTCTGCAGCCCAGCAGCATGCCACAATGCAACAAGCTTTTTCTCCACCTCTTACCACCCTGGCCCCAACACTCACTCCACGCCAGAGGAAATGGGGGTAAGTGACATAAAACTAGCTAAGCCAAGTTTACACCTAATGCCACTTGGTGATTCCCTCAAACAAGAGAAATCTGCAGCTGCTCCATTATGCAGCTTCCCAGTGGCTTTACTGTAGCCTCCAGGTGTAGAACAGTAACAAACTTGTGAATTTAGCCCTCTGGTCTGGAGTAAATTCCTTCACTGCTGCCAGGAACTATGGTAAACAAGAGCTGGCAGTTCATGCCCCCGGCTGTGGCTGCAGGGCACTGACAAACAGCTCTGGATCTTGCCCGAACAGCTGCTTAGATTTCCTCATTAGTAGAGCCCTGCACAGATACAAACACATGGATCTGTATCTGACCTGCATCCACAAGAAATGGTCTGTGGATGCGAATATAATGTGGATATCCGCATATTTGCAAGGCTCTAGCTCTGTGCAGATAAAAATATGCGGATGTGTATCCGATCCACATCCACAAGAAATGGTCCACGGATATCCATGTTGTACCTGCGGATGCAGATATAATGCAGATATCTGTGGATTTGCAGGGCTCTACTCATTAGCCTCCAAAAGAAAGCACCAAGTTTCAGGCCAGAATTGCTCACCGTGGTATCCGTGATGTCCCTGTTGAAGGAGGTTTCCATGAGCCTTAACTCAGCGCTGAGGAAATTCACTGACAGGATGAGCTGTGTAGCTGAATCCATTTTTGGAGGCAGGGAGGTAAGAGGTGGGGGTTCTACAGGAAGGTCGATCAACTCTCCACCCTCTCGCAGGACCTTGGTCTGAAAGGACAGGGAAAGAGCCATTCAACCATTTCCAGAGAGGGCCACCTCGATCCAGGGGCTGTGGCTCAGACAACACACAGGCCACTGGTGACTCTCCCTGCCTTGCTGCGAGGATTTTATGTAAAGCAACAAAACTCATAAAATGGAGCAAGGACACTGGTAACTGAGGTGTTCACTGAGCAGCTCTGTCTTCCACAGAGCCCCTGCCCGGGGTCCCACGGGCCCAGGCAGCACCTCTGAGAAGACGACATCAGAGCTTAGCATCCCTTCACCCTGCCCCGCAGTGGTGCTTACATTTAAATCCAGTTCTATGAAATCTTCACTTGTCACTGGTGGGCTCAACAAAGCATACTGGATGCTTCCAGCGGTGCCGACTGGCCTTGGGGCTGGAGAGAGAGACAGAGAGCCCATTTAAACATCTGTGAGAGCACCACGTGAGGAAAACCCTCCAGCGGAAGAGATGGGAACCCTACACAGAGAGCCTCTCAGACAACATTAGCTGGCTGTAAGGGAGGAACCTGAGCGGCAGAGTCCTCTCAGCTGCCTAACACTTGGGACTGGTGCAAATCCAGGCTCATGACAGGATTCCCCTGCTGCTTCCTGCCCACGTGAGCTAGATCAGCCCCTGCGTGCCGTAAAGCATCCATTCCCCATTTAAGCCCTCGGCATTCTCCTCCTCAGTGTATCCACAGACCCTTCCGCCAACCCTGGCATGGCCCCAGCGCCGTGTCTTCCTGGCCTGGCGTTCTCCATCTGAAACCCTGAGCCAAAGCGGATCCACTGCCATCTGCAGGGGCCACTGGCCAGCCCTCAGAGAGGGCGCAGCAGGACCAGCGAGGGCTGGGAACAGTCTCTGGAGGTTCCTTTATTCATCAGTATCTCTATGGGCTTTGCAGAGCCATGAGTTGGCTTCTTAGGCCCCACTTCAGGAAAGTACTTAAGCACATGCTTAAAATTAAGGACATATTTAAGTCTCCTTGATTTCATGGGGACTAGAGCCCTTTCTCAATGTTAAGCAGGGGCTTAAGCACTGCTCTGGAAAGGGATCCTTTCTTGAACTGGGTGCTGATAGCGCTGTGACTGATCGATCACTCTCCATCCCATTCCCTTTGAGGTATGAGGTGACCCAGACCAGTCCCAGTCCCTGTCCCACCTTGCCCTGCAGGAAAGAGGGCAGTGCTCCCAGGCCTGCCTGGTCCAGCCTTGACCTGAGGCATCGCTGTTGTTTTTGCTGCACACAAATGAGAAAAGGAGAAGATGAAGCCGAAAACTTACAAATCATAGTGGCAAACTTCTGGTTCACACGGGAAAGCACAGCTTCCACTGCTGGGCACAGCTAGAACGGGAGAGAAAAAACAAACCTCCCGTGAGGCAGGATCAGTCACACAGCCCCAGATAAGGGCCAAGCCAGGTATTCTTCCCAGCATGAAGCGGTTGGGCAGCTCTCCCCTCTCACTGCCACAGCATGATGGGGGGCTCACCCAGTGACTCCAGCCAGGGCCAATGGAGAACCATTGGCATCACACCTTGCGATGGGCATGGCATAGTTCAGGGCTTGGATCTACAGACTCTGGCTCACGCGCTGGCACTAAATGCGGCTGTGCGGAGACTGTGACTCAGGCCGGAGCTTACACTCTGAAGCCTTGCCCTCTCCCCTGGATATCTGTGCAGCGATTTTTATAACTTGTGCATGGCCTCCCTGGATCCTGCCTGCTGTGCCCATGTGCCCAAGGGGCAGAGCACAGAACTCACAGCCCAGGAGGTTAGGATGCCCTCGTGCCACCTGTGCCCTCCCAGTCCCGGGCAGCCTGTCTAAGCTACAAGAGCCTCCCCAAACTGCACTATGCCTCGAATCAGTGCAAGCCTGCTTCTGGCCCCACACAGCCCCTGCACCCAGGTTCGGGCAAGGGTCCTGGGAAGCCTGCGTTCTGGCATCGTATGCAGGGCTTGGGCAGCAGAATCCTCACCAAGCCAGATGCAGGGCCTTTAAGACCCATTTATGTCACACTGGCACTTTTCTGTGCTGCGAAGGGAGCCGAGCAGGGCAAGCACCTCATCCCTGGAGCACAGATTAGCTCCAGCTCCTCTTCTTACAGTCCCAGCCAAATCCAAGAGCTTCAGACAGAGCAGATGGGGCTCAGTTTTACTTAGGATCTGTTTACACACTAAATCTTCCTCTGGTTTAATTAAAGCACTTTCATTACACCCTGTAAAGCTCTGTGTGGATTCAACATTAGCATATTTCTAATGAACTTATGCCAAACTGAAATAAGTCTGATTTAAACTGAAGTATGAGTGTTCACACTGGCTGGTAGATCAGCCAACACCTGGGGTGTAAATGCAGCAGCACAAGGCTTCAGAAGGCAGATGTGCAGCGAGCGCGTGCCCAGGGTCCCTCCCTGGCACGTGTGCAGAGCTATGCTCTCTACCTGAGCTGCAGTGTCACTCCCAGTTGTAGTGTGGCCATACTGTCATTGGTTTAATGACACGACTTCAGTTAAACCCCTGCAAACGTGTGCAAGCAAGTCCCTAAATATTGGAGAGAGAGAACGGGTTAGAGAGACAGCCATTCACTATCTTGGCCACTGTAGGCAAATCTGTCAGTCCCCTTTATCTGTCTGAGATTACAAGCTCTTTGGGGCAGGACTGTGTCTTCACTGATGTTTGACCAGGCCCCAGCACAATGCAGGTGTGATCAGAAACAAATACTAGGGCACATTTATTTTTTACTAAAAAGTGCACAACTTCCAACAGAAAAGTTAAGAGAGTCTTTTACTGAACAGCCCTGATGGGCCGTTACTGTCTGGAGGAGCAATAGGAGTTGAAGAAATACATGAATAGACTTACCAGGCCTGGCAAGACTCTCTGAAGGGTGGAATCCAGGAACTTATTCACAAGTTTGGGGAGCATGCTGGGCAAAGGCAACAAAGAAGTAAATCAACAGAGTAAATAGAGAGCTTTAAAATGACAACGGGTGCTGCAAGGCAAAGGGTAGCGGGTTAGGCCAGAAGAATGCAGTCAGCAGATGGATTTAGCACTGGCTAGAAACAATGCGGACAGGGTCCCATCCCTAGAGAAGAAGCTGTCATCCTACAGTCATTTCAGTGCACACGGAAGGAAACCGCATGGAAATCAAATACAGTCTCTGTTGTTCAAATTCACCCCTGGACTGAAGGGCCAACACAAGGTCACTGCTCCTTTTGTCTAGGCAGGGCTTGATGCTTTGATTTTCACACAGTCCCTGCTGAGCTGTGGAGATGCCTGTAAGTGGTGTGCATGATGAACAGTGGCACTGACCTCCGAAGCAAAGGGTAAATCTTGCACACTCACCTGCTAGGGAGGTTGGTTTTAACACTGACAAGAGAAATCTGGCAGTCTCCAGCACTGAATTTGGGGCCACTCGAGTCATCCTGCAACAGTTTATTCTTGGCGGTCATGTTTGCAACCACTGTGATTTCCATATTTCCTCCTATAAAGCTGCACAGAGTGAACATCAGTTAGCTCCCGGGTGAATTTTTAATTTTGCTTACGCTGTCCTGCAGGGAGACCAACTAAGAGCCACTTAGCACTCAGAAATGAGTCAATTGGCTCCAAGTCCATGCCAGCTTTGAAAGACCCAATTTCTATTTCACAGCACCTGATCACCTCCTTCCGATGCCTTTAGGGAGGGCTGTTCATCCAGATCTTTCCAGATCGCTAACGAGAGGGGAGGGAACAGGGACTTCTGGGGTGGTCCTGGTATAGGAAAGGGTGTTGCCCTAGGGAAATGATTAAGAAATCACCGCTATTGAACAGGTGTGCACTGAGCACAAGCGAACATATCTAGGGTTGCTCTGGATGGTTTACCTCCTGGCAATAAAACTCAAAAAAACTCTTCTTTTTCGGCTCACAGGAGCTTTGAACATATACATTGGCTGGGGACATGGTGCCGGCCCTCCAGCCATGCTAGCCCACAGCTGCTGAGAAAGGCAGGCACTGCCAAGAGCCGAGAGCTGCTCCAGGGGAAGATAACTGTCCATCAGATCAATGTGCTGTGCCAACAAGGAGCCAGGAGGGACACTGAATGCACAGGGAGAATATGAGACATAAACCTGGCCTGCAGCGGGAACAGAGGGCCAGTCCTTTGGTCTGCCAGGTGTAGTTTGTGCACAGAGGCCTTTTGGCTCTCATAGCGTGGGCCTTTGCATGGTACCATTCCTTTTCTTCCTGAACTTGGCAGCTCAGAAGCCCAAAGTCAGCCCTTGCTTGCTAGAATCTCTCAGCTCTGATTAATCCAGTGTCAGAGCGCACCAGAGCCTCATCACATCCTGTCAGGTGTTGGAAGTTTTTACAAAAAAAAGAAAAAAGGAAAATACATTGTATTCCTAACTGCCCTGCATATATTGTTTTTAATTCCTTATCAGTTTCCTGGGCTCATTAACTCAAGGAACGTGGGAGAAAGTTTATCCAACATATTTGCTCACAAGGTACATTTTCCCAGGTTCCCTGGGGGTGTCTTATTCATTTTCAAATATTCTCAGTGAAATGTGAATTGTTTAAAGGAATGAAATCTCCTCATGCCACCAGCAGTATCCCACTCACCTCTTCCCAGTGATGGTTATGTTCGTTAATACAGCCAAGAAGAGGCCAGTGCCTGGTAAAAACGTTAGTGTTATCTTGGGAGGCTGAACATCTAACTTTTGTCCTATGGGATAAAAACGGGTCTGTAGTTAGGAGAGAGGAAGCATCTGTGCAGATCCTGTCATTACTTCTGTGTACTGAGGCAGTGTCCAAGGGCGCCAGTCCAGGATCAGGATTTGGCATGATTTGTTGGCTGTTATTTATTTCCCTATTATCCTCCAGGGGCTTAGCACTATCTGCCAGGTCCTGGAGTCAGGCTGACTGGTCTGTAATTCTATGGGTCTTCTTTGCTCCCATTTTTAAAGCTAAATTCTGTGTGTCCGCTCCAGGGCTCTGGATAAATGAAGCGATGTCTCCAGAAGTGGATGACGCTGCATCTGGGACTTAACGCCCACGTGTCCTGCAGCCACTTCCATACCTGTCAGTGCTGGTCAGGAAAAAAAATCCCCAAAATGAACTTCTTAGCTAAAAGTGCTGTGTTTACATCAAGCTTCCTAGCAACATAAGCAGGTATTAAGTTAGTAACCTCCAACCTCCTTTGAAGCAGCAGCTCACCTACTATGTTGCCCTCCGGTGATGGTACTGCCATGTTTGCAAGGACAGTCACGCCGTTTCCCCAGCTTACTGCTTTCCATGAAAATCACACTCATTAATGACTGCAGATTGATTTGCTTCTGCCTCTGGGCTCATGCTTCTGTACCTAATACTGATACCAAGCATTTTTCACCTCCCGAGCATTGATATAATGCTTGATTGTAATGTTCAACTCACCCTGAAATGCCCTTGATGGGTTTGATGCCTGGCTGCTTTTCGCTTGCAGCTGCTGCCAATTTCTGAAGAATGTTGCTCTCAGTCATTGCGTCGGAGACAGCTGGAACATTTCCACAAGACAAGGGGTGTTTAGCACAGACGCCTCAGCAGGGATGCTAAAGGGTGAGCTAGCCACATTCAATGCTCTCACCATTTAAGGGTGCTTCCCTTTACTCACATGCCTCAAGCTATCACATAGCTAGAACTTGCAGAGTTACCCTCTTTGGGGCCCCATCTTCCCACCTCAAAAGACCAGAATTTGTGTTTCTCTGAGTGAGAGGCTTTTTATTGCAGAAAACAACAACAAACAAAATCAAACGTGAAGCCTGCCTGAGCTGTGTTCTGCACAAGACGGGATTGCTTTATGCCACTTTAGTATGTCTACCTTCCTGATCCGAGGGGTAGCTTACCCTCTCGCATGCTTTGAAGTAGATTCAGTTCTTCTCTAAGTTATGCCAAGGGGCTGCGCCAGCCACCAGGAGTTGGACAAGCTCATTGGTGCTCTGGCCATGCTCCACATCCTGTGGGCTGCACAAGGGCAGAGCTGGTTCCACACCACCCAGGGTTTTCCCCAGTGCACAGGAATTCACTGCCACATTCTGCAACTGGAATCAAAAGCATGGCTGCGCCTCTGTGGATCATTAAAGGTTCAGGGCACAGATACCAGAATGACAAACACCCCCTTTCAGTCCACAGGCACACCCTCCAGCCTGGTTCTCTGCACTGATGGGAGAGATAGGCTTGTGCACACAAATGGATGCACAGCTGAATCAAACTCCCTCCGTGACAGGATGTTTAACTCACCACGCTCTATTGTTCCAAGAGCAATCTTCAGAAGGGCCCCGGGGCAGCCGTTCCTTGCGATGAGACCAGCCAAACACAGGAAAACAAAATGCAGCAAATCCTAAATATTTTCAGCTCCAGCACCATGGTGCACAACGTCCCAAAGAGCAACGTGCAAAGGGCCGGCCTGCAATGAGAGCCTCAGCAAACATCAACAGCACCGGACGCCATTAGGCTAAGTTCATCACTGCAGAGCTAATGCTACAGTGAGTGGCCCACATTGGACTCTCCTCTGGATTGAAATTTAGAGCAGCTCTGCTGAAACCAGATTATCCAAGTCTAAAAACCTGGGAGGGCTGAGAATCAGCCCCTAAAGTTTCTAACTTTCAGAACTACAAAGTTGACGCAAGTTTAAGGTGCATTTGAATGAGCTCTTGCGGGGGCGGGGGGGACCTTCTACATTTAGGTGTCACCACCACAGACCCACTGAATGGCAAGGGTGTAAGAGACCTTTGGGCAAAACCATTTGCTGAGTTTTAATTAAGTAAAATTATCTGAGATCCGTGCTTCAGCAAGGCTGTAACTACAGCTGGACTCTCCATGGCCAGCTCAATGGTGGTGTAAAATGCTCCCAAATTTTAAGTGTGTATAAAAACCTCGTTTTCCTAACACTTCAGTCACACTTAAATCTATTCTAGAGATATTTCATCTACTGCTCTCACCTGGGTGGGTTCTTGTTCAGTGGTAGGGATGTCAGAGCCTGCCCCAGCACAAGGCAAGGGGGCAGCCTTTTTATACTAAAACTCTGATTGAAAAATGAGGCAAACTCAAAGGAGTGATTAAACCTAGGTAGTTGTCAGAGTGTAAAGCTAATGCCTGTGTGGTTTCTGACATCTTCCAATGTAAATAATTTTGCTAACCAATTTGAAAGTCTGGGTAAGTTACTGAGTTTAGGGTATCAGGTGAATGCTCTCCATGTTCGTGGAGCCAACAATCTTACTCAACATTCATGGAGAGCTGCCTAGAAGATTTGCAAGCAAATCCAAGAAAGCAGGGTTTTCATTTCTAACATGGCCAAAAAATACGTGACTGGAAAGAACATAGGGAAGGGAGGAGTTGAGGGTAAATTTTGCCTGGGGAGACACATGCTTAAGCCTGAACGTTTCCCATGTTGTTAGCATGGCACATGGGCATAATGATGAGTGATGGTAGAGGTTACACCAGCATCTGGGGGACACAAGGCCTGGACCCATGAGTTAGTGAAGTCAGGGGGTTTGGGTGAGGCCCAGAATGAACAGAAATTTCATGGACAGAGCACTGGACTAAGAGCCAGGACTCCTGAGAGCTGCCACTAGCACCTTTCTGGGAGGGTGGAGTTCACATCTGATGCTCTGGGTCTGCTCCCACCAATGGTTTCCACTTGATATTTATGACCCACTTTCTCCACTGTCTCCTTTGAAACACTCCTGTGGGATCTCTGTAAAGGGCTGAATATTTAGTTTGGTTGCTTGTTTGAACACTCTCCTCTGTCATTTCTAATTCCCCTTCCTTCTCAGACTCCATTGAGACTGGAAGAAGCGCAGTGTTTCTGTAATATTTCCCATCCAGATGAATTGAAAACCTTGCAGGAAATGCTGTTCTTACTATCGTTTAGCCCAATTTTGTAATGATTGAGAGAACGTCTGAAGGACCAAGCAGTTTTAGCGTCGTTATTGCTGCACGAGCAACACTGAGCTCTCTCTATCCAAGTCAGTGGTTTTCAAACTCAGGGTCAGGATCCAGTACTGAGGTCAGGTACTGGGTAGCAGCACTGCCTTGCCGCTGTCACCAAAAGACTGGAATGCATTGCTTAAATATGTAATTGTTGGGTCACAGGCATAAATGATTTTTTTTTCCCCAATAACTTCGAAAATCACTGATCGAAGTAGTTACATCTCCCCCACACCAGTGATATTTGAGAGCCTGCTTAGCTGACTTTTTTGAGGTTTACCCTTCACGCCTGTCGTATACACCACTGGCTTCATTGTAGCTGCTGATTTATTTCTGTCCTCTACTTTAGTTTTATGTAAAATTTGTTTCCTGAAGCTTACCTCTCATGTCTTCCTCTGAGCAACACACCTTGTGTCATTCTATCGGGTGTTAAGCCCATCTTGGAAGATTTATATCTTATCTAAGAGGAATTTAAGCTTACATGCCCATCAAGTCAGAAAGATGCTTTTGTGCTGGTAACTTGATCAGTCACTCTATAAGAGGACATTTAGTTAAGTCCTGACTTGGACAGTCAAGCACAGCACAGCTCAACAATAGGAGAAAATCCACAGATAAATAGCAGGGTGTCATCTTATCCCCTCAGCTTATCCCTGTCAGACTCTCCTCAGGTTAAAAAAGTAATAATAATAATATGCACATGAATAAGTCATAAGTGGTATTAGCTATATGACACAGGCTCAGTAAGCTTGGGGCCATCCTCCCATCCCCTCACAGTTTTTGGACATCTCTTCATTTGCCAGCAGTTGTGTGGAAGCAGAGATGAAGGTAACTGACGGTAACCACAAGAAAGGCTCTTTTCACAGTATTTCAGCTCAGATGACGTAACAAGCATGTCAATGCTCTGAACAAAAGCTATTGCTTTGCAATGAGATTTCAAGTCTGCTTGCAAGATCAAAGATGTTGGGATGGTATTGCTTCTTTATCAATCCATGGTATTCCTCCATCTTGAATCCTGCATGCAGATTTGGTTACAACATTTAAAAAAAGATGTATTGGGACTACAAAAGGGCACAGAAAAAAGCAACAAGAATGATGAGAAAAATGGAATAGCTTCCATATGAAGAGATATTAATAAAACCGTGACTTTTCAGTTTGGAAAAAAGATGACTAAGGGGGAACATGAAAAGTCTATAAAATCATTAAATTAATGGCAACTGGTTTAAAATGAGCAAATACATACAGTATCTTCATGCAATACACAGTCAGCCTATGGAATTCCTTGCCAGAAGATGTTGTGAAGGCCAAGGCTATAGTAGGGTTCAAAAAGAACTAAGTAAGTTCATGGAGGATAGGTCCATCAATGGCTGTTAGCCAGGACTGACTGGGATAAAAACCTGTGCTCTGAACCGTCTAACCTCTGTTTGCCAGAAGATGGTCATGACCAAGGGGATGGATCACTTGTTGATTGCCTCTTCCGATTGCTCCCTCTGAAGCCCCTGCCACTGGCCACTGTTGGCAGACAGGATCCTGCCGGCCAGTGCCCACTGGGTTTGCTGAGTCCATCTCTCACCTGGTTAGGCCCCAACCTGCCTGACCAGTCTCCTTTGGGTGGAGTGACGCAGGTGATGTTGGACACCTCTTCTCAGGTCACAGGTGCGAGCAGAAGGACTCTAAACTGCCTTTGCACAGATGCTCAGAGGGAACAGTTCTCCCCCTCCCCTGCAACGCACCCCACGGACTTGCTTAGGAGCAGCCAGACCCTAAAACCAGGGTTGAGAACTCCCCGAAGCCTCTGACCTTCCCTGTCCAGGGCAAATAAGTCATCATTGTTGTCAGCCAGCTGCTTCCTGTGCAGCAGCACATCACAGAGCAGAGAGTCCTTTACACCCATGGTTTTCAAACCACAGATCCAGACCCAGCACTGGTTCACAGACACTCAGTTGCTGGGTCACATCATCCTCTGCTGCCGCCACCAAAAGACTGGAATGCATTGCTCAAAGACATAATTATTGGGTCATGGGCATAAATGATTTTTTTCAACTGGGTCCCAAGAAAAAAAGTTTGAAAACCACTAATTTACACAGGAGAAGGCACTGAGTCTTCATGGTCTCCAGTGGAACGTATCACCAGAGTCAGGCTCTGTTTGGGGGCAAATGAGGGCCCAGATCTCACAAAGACTCTCCTCTGGGCCTTACAATTGGTGCCTTCCATTTGGGGTGCAGATGTTCATTAAACATGCAAACATCATCGACCCCAGCTACCCACCTGACCTGCAAAGACATCCAGCCGCCACCCAGCATATGCCTCAAATGTAGAAGCTTCTTTTTAAATGCTGGCCCTGCATCTTGGAAGCAGAATCCTCCGCAGGAAGAATCAACCAGCCAGCTAAAATACCAGACTGGGACTTTGCTGAATTATTAGAGTGATGGTCTGTGTGCAAGCAAGACACATAGGGCCAGACGCACAGCTGACATAAATCAGCATTGCTCTGCCGAAGTCAGTAGAGTTCCTCCTATTTACACCAGGTGGGGATCAGATGCAAAGTTAGATGAGAAGTTTTCCTTAAGCAGGACGACCTGTCACGGTATGTCTAGGCAAGGTGGGGAGGGAATATTTCTCTTTGAGAGAGACACTTTCAGGCTCACCCAGAGACCTTCCTCAGGCCAGAAGGAAAAAAGCTCTGTGTAGCTTAAAAGCTTGTCTCTCTCATGAACAGAAACTGGGCCAATAAAAGGTACAATTTCACCCACCTTGTCTCTTTAAGACCCTGGGACTCCCCCAACCCTGAATATGCCTTCCCAATGCTGGGGAAGATGAGCTGTACTCAGGCTTGTCTCCAGACCAAACAGCTGTTTGATACAGAAGTTGGAACTGCTACCAGAGATAGAAGAGTAAGTTCATCCCAATTAACAAAGCCTTGGAAACCCATGGAAAGGATGCTCATGGCTTCCCTCCAGGATTCCACACATTAAGTGACTCCCTCGCTCTTAACCCTGTGGGAAACTGCATTCTTTAACTAAACATCTCCCTCTATAACCATCATTAGATCAAACAGCACCAGGACAGGGACAGCTCACAGACCTAGCTCAATTGGTACGTCAAAGGCAAAGATACTTTAATGCAAACAAAATTAACTCCTCCTTGCCAACCGCAAAGCACACAGATTTAGTTGTTAAAAGGGTGTGCAGAGCACCTTTAAAAGGCTGAACTTCTCATGTTATACAAAAGGTGTTTATTTTGGAATCAGGACAAGGGATCCCCTCTCCTCCCTATTTACGAAGCCCTTCTTGCCAATCCATTAGTAATGATAATGGATCTGGTGGCCATGTTATTGTTATTGACGTCACTCAGTTCAATAACCCTTTGGCAGCAGAACTCAGTTACTGTATATAACCTGTATCATTCCCACATAAAATAATGACCTGACAGAACCCACCAGAGACCTAGTCGCTTCTCTGCTACTTGAGCATTACAGCAGCTGGTGCCAGCCGTTCTGTCTGCTGGAGGTGCATGAGCTACATACCCGTGAATTGA
Organism: Podocnemis expansa; assembly: GCA_007922195.1. Lineage (NCBI taxonomy): Eukaryota > Metazoa > Chordata > Testudines > Podocnemididae > Podocnemis > Podocnemis expansa. Next base: position 1,670,564 of record ML682086.1, read on the forward strand.
AACTGGCCACAAAAGGCCAAGACTGGAAGCCTCAATATGGCAACCACACAAGGTCAGAAGAGCAGAAGAGCTATGTAGGCACTGGCAGACCACGAAGCAGGACAGGGCTAGCAGGTGAGAGCAACAAATAAGGCCTTTTCTATCCCAGAGTGTTAGCCTGGCTCAACTAAAGGTGTGATTTTAAACAACTGTTGTTAAACCAGTGCAAAAGCCTTTGTGGACACACTTATTCTGGTTTAGTTTAAGGCAAACAGAAATTAGGTTAAAGTAAACTGAACCATGCCACTCTAAACACACCTAAGAGTGTTCACACAGGGGTTTACCTCAGTTTAAACAAATGGGTTTCAAAACCAATTTAAAATTAGGGCTTAAATCAGGAAACTGGCACCAAATAACTACCTGGGCTGTATTTCACACTTTGTTATTTCAGTGCAAGTCTATGTCTCAGCACTTATTTTAGTAAACATTTGACTGACTATTTCCATCCATCTACTCATGCTGGAGTGAAACAGAGAGATGCCATTATGTTGAAAATATTCATTTAATTATTCTGTTCTGGTTTTCATACAGGCATGCCTTCCACCTGTTACGTTTGTCTCACATAGACAGGATTTAACTCACCCAAGTGCAACAGAAATGCAGGAACCAGGTGGTTGGCAGCATAGGGAAGGTCAGGAACAGTCACTGAGTGAGAGTTTGTCCGCCCAGGGGGCAGGCAGACTGAGCGCCATGCATAATGCTATGACCATGTAACACATGGTAGAACGGTGCATGCCTGGTGGCAGCCACAGCAGTCCCTGCAGCACTGGACTTGTGGGGAAGGGGGTTTAAAAAAAATCTGTTTTTCTTGGTTTCTGTTACTGTGACCCTCGGAGCATAAGCTGCCCTCTTTCTAGCAACATGTGATCTCCTCTTTTCTGCCAGGAGAGTTAAGGATGCATAGAAAAAAATGAAACCCATGAAACAGAGTGCCTCAAGCCCTGGAACCTCATCTGGCACCCTGCAAGTGTCCCACATTGATTTAATTGCTCTTACCTCTTGCAGCCCCAGTCCAGTGGGATGTTTCTCGGTTGCTGTCCAGATCCTTCTCACTTCTCTGATGGTGCGGTCCTTACGCCAAATGGTTATGAATCCCACAGCACTTCTGACTGCATGCTGATCAGATACAGAAGCCCAGAGCAACCCAATTCTGCCTCTAATTCTGAAGGCTCCTTTGCAAGTTGTTCTTCAAGAACATATTTCAGCTTTAAAATTATTCTGAAATTGCAGGGAGATTCAGAAAAATCCCCCATCAAATTGTTTTGGGCCCACAGCCAAAGAACTGACTGAATTTTTTTCACTCATGGCAGTTTCCTTATTCAAAAGCAGGTCTGGCTAGGTATGCAAGGGCAGCATGGTCCATATCAGCCTCAGAGAAACAAACTACAAAGTGGCTGCAGCCAACAGCTGGTAACCCTCCCACTACATGGTATGTAAGAACACAGAAGACCAGGATAAGCCATCAGGCCATTCTACACTTGGATATTTGATTCATCCTTCACTTGATGTGTGAATCCTCAGCTGAACCCCTGTATTCTCGCTCCTCCCAGTTTCTGCTTTCCTAAGGAGGATTCTCTGTTACCAATGGTGTTAAAGAGGGAGAGTATCAACCAGGGTAACACAGCAAAGACCCAAGTCAAGAATGTAGCAGAAGAGTCTCTCCCTATCCCTTTTCTACACTGCAGAGTCACAGAAATTTAGGCTAGAAGGATCTGAAGAGGTCAGCTAGCCAAGCCCCCTGTTCCGCAGCAGGATTAAGTAAACTTAGACCAGCCTTGACAGATCTTTGTCTAACCTGCTCTTACAAGCCTCAACGCCAGGGATTCCACACTCCTCTAGGCCACCTGCTCCAGAATTTAATTAGCCTTGGAGCCAGAAAGGATTTCCTAGTACCTAACATACCTCTTCCTTGTTTCCAAATGAGCCGTTTGCTTCTTGTGTTACCCTTAGAGGGGAAGAACAATAGTTACAATCATTTCTATCTGAAGCCTTTTCTCTTCCCTCAATTTTCTCTTCTCTAGGCCAAATGTGCCCACTTCTTTCATGGGTTGTGTTTTCTAACTTCACATCTCCTTGCTCTCCTCTGGACTCCAGCCAACTTGCCCATTTCTTACTTAAAGTGTGATACCTGAAAAAAAGACATAGGACTTCATCTGAGCCACTGGTGCCAAGCAGAACAGAACAAATGACCTCCTGGTCTTAAAGACGACATTCTTGTTTACACGCTACAGCATGACATTGTCTTTTTTGCCATAACATCACATTGTTGACTCTCATTCAAATCATGACCCACTGTACCCCCCAGATCCTTGTCAGTGGTATTACAACCTAGCCAATTACAACCTATTTTATAGTTATGCATTCAATTTTTGTTTTCCAAATGTCAAACTTTGTGCTTATATTCACAGAATTTCATCTTACTGATATCAGATTAGTTCTCCAATTTATCAAGGTCATATTGAATTCTAATCTGGTCCTTCAAAATGCTAAGAACCCCATCCATCTTAGTGTCCTAAGCAAATTTTATAAGTGTAATGTCCACTCCATCATCCAAAACAAAGACTAACAAATTTATTTATCACGTGAGCTTTGATCAGACAAAGTGGGATTTTTCTCCCATGAAAGCTCATGAGATAAATAAATTTGTTAGTCTTTAAAAACACCACAGGACTCCTTGTTTTGCTGAACTAGGCTAACACGGCTCCTCTTTAAATCCATCATCCAAGTTGTTAATGAAAATATTGAGTAGTACTGGAGTCAGGCCAGACCTCTGAAGGACCCCACTTGATAGGTACTCCCAGTGTGACAGAAGACCATACCCACCACCAGTCATGTTGTCCAAGCCATATTTCACTGGCTTGCTGATGAGAATCTCCAGTGGGATTGTGTCAAAAGCCTTGCTGAAGTCAAGACATGGGAGGAAGCCATAGATGCAACCTATCTACAAGGCCAGCCTCTCTGTCTAAGAGGGAAATTCAGACAATTCAAGTCAAACCAACCTTTGGCAAATCCATGCTGGCTATTCCTTATAACCCGGTTATCCTCTAGGCCCTTACAAGCCAGTCATTTCATCATTTTTTCCCCAACATCTGTTCATGTATTGAAGTTAGGCACACTGGAGTATGATTCCCTAGATTCTCTTTGTTCTGCTTTTTAGTGTTAAGTACTATGTCTTCCCTTCTCCCTTCCTCTGGGACCCACCCCTCCTCTGGAAGGTCTTGAGCTAATCCCTAATGGTACTGAGATTGCTTCAGTTAGTTCTCTAAGTACCCTTGAGTGAATGTTCTTTGAATTACTCTGATTTACTGCAACTTCCTTCCTCTTCCACATTCAACAGAATTCGGCCTCACTAACATGCCCAAAGTCTGATTCTCCACTCATGCCATGGAGGTAACCCACTAGATTTGGTGAAGTTAGTGCCAAGATGCACTTGTGAGACAGGAGAATCAGTTCCCCAGGTTCATTTTAACCTCTTGGGAACCTTGTTTTTAAAGCAAAATGCCCTGAATTCTATTCCCTTTTTGCCAGAGGTGCAATACCCTTGAGTCCATGACATTTGAGTCCATGCAGAGATGGAACAGTGTACATGAGTGCCCTCCAGTGGAGAAAAATGGCCTAGTACTTCTCTACAACCTAGCTAGTTCTGTCTCTCTGATTTTAAAAACCAGCACTCTGAGACCTGGTCTATACCAGGGGTTAGCATCCCAAAAGATAAGAAGAGCCATTTTAAAAAAATTCTTTCAATAAACGAGTTTTGAGAGCAGCAAAGGGCGTAACTTCCTGGTGGGGGAAGCTGGGAACTGGGCCAGGATGCCTGACTCAGGGTCCCCTGGTGTAGGAAGCAAGAAGTCCTGTGGCACTTAAAGACTAACAGATTTATTTATCGTATGAGCTTGCATGGGAGAAAATCCCAATTCATCACATGCAGTGAGATTTTCTCGCAAGAAAGCTCATATGATAAATAAATCTGTTAGTCTAAGTGCCACAGGACTCCTTGCTTTACTAAACTAACACAGCTGCCCCTTTGGAACTTGGTGTAGGAAGCGAGCCCAGAATCAGGACCAGGCCCCCCACGGGGTCCCCTGGAGGCTGGGGGAAACCCAGAGCCTGGTGCGGGCTGCCTGCATCGCCACTGGTGGCCTGGAGGGGCAGAGCTTGGAGGCACAGGGGACAGCCAAAGAGTCACATGCAGCTCCAGAGTTGAGGCTGGAGACCTTTCATCTACACCATGGCATAATTTAGGCAGCAGTCAAAGGTAGATATGCAAAGTACTGAAAATCTTACATATTGCCCTCTGATTGCCTAACGCCTTCATACTGCTGTGTCTTCAGTGTGCTGAGTTGGATGGAAACCCCTTCTATCCAACTCAGTGCTATTCCTTCTGCAGGGGTGGTCTTACAAGATTGGCTTCCTGTTCGGCTGAGCAGGTCTTCACAGACCAGTCAGTTAGTTTGGAAATCAACCTGAGGCAGCGAATTTGCTGCCGTCGGTGAAGACCTGCCCTTAGTGGCCTTTGAAATGCAGCATCCTCCTGATTGTAATCATGGATTAGCATTTGGTCAAGTAGAGACACAAGCTGCTGCACTGGCACAGCTCAGGGTGAAATGTCATATAGGAGTTTTCTTGTGAACTCGGAGCAGAACTAATTGCCAACTTCTCAAAGATCTGGGCATCAATTATCAGAAGTGAACTCAATGCTGTTATGGGAAACGAGCCATCTTGCTCGGAAATGTCAGGCACGAGAAATACAAGCTGTGCATTGAGTAGATAGAAATATTTATTAAAAGAATTGAACAAAAAGTGAAACATGCTACTGCCTAACCATGATCCACTGCTTGGCATAGGATACTCTCCTGACCATGCAGTTGTGATGTTCCCTTTACCATCTGTCACAAGTTGCCTTTTCCATTATACTATAACTACTGCATTTTCCCCTGTAAAGCCCAAAATCACCTGGTACATTGACCCCCATAGGATCAGGCTCCCAGAGAGTTTAGCCATGCAGCTGCACACCTAAGTTCACATGCCCTGTGCCCTCACCGAGCTACTTCACCTAGCTATTGGTGCACTCTGTTTCTTAATGAGCATTTTCCTCTGCAATCCTAGGACCTACATGTGCAAACTAGGCCTAAACCACCTGAAAGCCTGACTCAGTCTTGAGTTGAGTTAGAAGAAGGAATAGGATGTCAGTCTAGATGTTCCATTCTTGTGGGTCTTTCTGCTGTCAGTGGTGCCATCACAAAGACCTCTGCATGCCTTGGGGTTCCCAGGCTCACACACGCACCACAACCAGGCCCTGAGGAAGTGCAAAAAAGGACATATTTAACATCTTTCCTTAGCCAAAAGATGGGTCATTTCTTTATGTCTTCTCCTTTACCAGCTAAGGTGCTAGAAGGGGTCTGGAGTGTTCCTGGTCAAAATTCTAGCAGCAAACTTAGAAGAGACCATGGAGTGATTTCCCTGCCTCTGTTGGAGGCTCTTGTTCCCTGGGTCTTAGTCAATAATGCCTTCCATGGTAATTTATTTTAGAGAGTCTCACAAAAATGTTTCAGGACTACAAATTCCCCACCTACCCCCCCATTCAAATTACGAAGTGGCCATGGAGCCACGCTCTCCAGAATGGTGTCAGGAATGAAGCACAAAAACCTCCAAAGTGCAACTGCCTGAGCCACCTCGCCAGGCCCAACAATCCTAAGAAAGCCTCCTTGTTCACATCAAATACACAATGCTTCTTTGGACCACTTCGTCTCTGCAGGAGCAACTACCCTGGAATGTCAGCAGGGAAAGGGGCTAAAGCATAGGCAGCACATCCTGGAGCCTGTTAGGTAAAAGGCTCTTCCCTAAAGAAACCAAGGATTACAGCAACGAGCCTGTGCTATGCACAGATGTGATGCTGACAGGATAAGGTGCAACTATGGCATCATCTTGGTTTTGGGCACAGCTGCTCATGGTCATTGCACAAGGACAGGCAGGGTAATGGCACAGGGAAACTCCCCCAGGTGAGGATGTGTCACTAGCCCAGACCCTGTGCTCCAGGACTGCTTCCTCCAGCCAGCGCACCCTTCTGGTACACAGGCTGCTCCAGGAAACAAGGCTGGCCAGGAGGCACTATTCCCATCAAAGGCCCCGTGTTGCCTGAGAGAAGAAGCGTCACAGACTCAAAAGGAAGAGAACTCATTATGGTGCAAGCCAACGTATCTGTCACCGCACAAAACACCCATGCCATGTGCAGCAGCCTATTGCCGCAGCCCACACAAGGGAGAGCAGGCTGGGCAGATGGAAACAGCTCTCGTGAATTCTTACCTCCACAAGCTGAACAACAGCGTTAAGCAGCTTAATACCCAGCACATCTGGCAGCGGTAGTCCGACAGCAAGAGCCCCTGGGGAGAGACAACAAGCAGGGCTATTTCACGCAGCAGGAAGGCAGCTGGCCGCCCAGCTCCATGCGCCTGCAGAATCTTTGCTCAAGGCCGGAGTTTAACCATCACAATGGCCAGGACAGCAGAGCGGCCCCGGCACTGAGAGTCTCATCAAGCAAACAATGCCTAAGAGCTGGCAGTACATCCACGGGTTTTCTTTTGGGTGGCTGTAAGGGCCACCAGCGCCTCCACAGGGGCCAGGTGCTTTAAGGCTAGGAAATGGCTTCTAGCCACAGCCTTGTGTTGGGGATGATAGGGACCTTTCTTCATCCACAGGGAGCACTTGGAGAGAGGCCCCTCCTCTGGCTGTGCTAAGGAAAGAGCAACCTCAACTCCCCTTCAAGTTTCCCTATCATGGCATGCACTCAGCCAGCAAGTCCTGCTAGCTGCAAAACTGCACGTTGGGGGGCCATGGCTACCCCTCTGTCCCCTCCCATTCCAGCAGGATGCTCCCAGTGGAATAGGTGTGAGGACATCTCCGGAGTGACCTGTAACTTGTCCAGGCGCAGGAACCGTGGTTCTGGACCAGTGTATGCAGGCTGCTCAAGGAAAGGGGGAATTTACTCCCTCCCCCACACAGCTGCATAAGCAGGGGAAACCCAATATAACCTAGTTAGCCCAAAATCACCACCATCACCCATACCACTTTAGCAAAAAATGATTGACACTGCCAGGGCTCCTAAGCAGCTGAGAGCAAGCTGCAGCTTTGATTCCAGCCCTCTTCAATGCTTTCCATTCAAATTCAAAAAGCACATAAACAGCACTGTGACTTCCTGAAGCCTGCACAGATTTACAGCCAAAGCAGCAAGGACAATTGTTTTACCAGCAGGGCACCCCTGGCTAATGTGAACTCTGAAGGCGGCACCCTGCTGGCCTTACCATTGAGGAGAGGCAAAAAAGTTTCCACCAAAAGATTATTGATCAATGTCCCAAGACTCGAGACCTGAAACGGAGAGGAGCGATCCAGTGAGTACGCTGGCCAGCACACAACCAGACACTGTCACATGGCAAACGCACGCTGCAATTCAGCTGGACCTTCAGTACGGCAACAGCCTCAGACTTCATCTCCTATCACTGTCACTTGTGGAGAGCAAACATTTCCTTTGCTTTGCCAGGGCTAGGACCCTTCCTCAGATTTCATCTCAGACAGAGCTGCCAAGTCAATGGAGGCCTTGCCCGAGTGAGGACTTGAGGGTTTGACCCTCTGTTACCAGATGGAGGCAGAAGGGGAGCAACTCAACAGAAGCAGAACAGCTTCCATCTACCAGCTAGGGTGGCTGGTTACTAAGAAAGTCAGTGAATTGAGACTATCACTTAGTTCAGCCAAGAGAAAGCAATATTTGCACTAGCTTCCGCCCCCAGAGCTACAGGAGGCTGCTCTTCTCCTCTCACACAGATACAGTGTTCCAGCTTATGTTCTCACAGGGCATTTTAGATGTTCCCAGGAAAACAAACTTACGCTCACGATGCCGACATCTGAAGACTCCAGGGTGAGAGCAGCACTGCAGAAAGAGCACAAGGGTACCTCATCATCAACAAAATGGTTGGGTGAACATCTTTGGAGCACACACATGCCTAGAGTGCCGTTATAGCGTCTTACACTCACACACACAAATATAGTCACCTATACACAGATACTGCAGCTTTTAAGCCGTGTGCCAGATTTTTCAAACAGATTCCTGAACTGAGACAGACACTTACATCCATAGTCCAGAACCTAACAAATAACTGCCCTGATTTTCCAAGTGCCTGCAGCTCTGTGTCAAGCCCACAGGTGCGCGGCACTGCTGAAGATCAGGTCAGTTCAAGGAAGCACTGTTATCTACATCATTCCCTGTCCTCTCTCTTGGAGACAATCTGCCTCAAGGCTTGCAGACAACACACAGCACGACTGAGATACCTGGTCAGTGACAGGCTGAGCAGTAGTTTGCCTCCGGCAATAGAGACCTGGGCATTTAAAACAAGGTCCTGCAAAGAGAGCAAGAAAGGAAGTCTGAGGAGGCATTCCCAGCTCCACTCCTAATGGATTCCTTCCATGGGGGGTGGACTGCGCCAGTTTAAACATTGGAGAGCCAGACTTACAGCCTTGAGGGCCAGGAAAGTTTGGATGATCCCATCCGAATCTTTCGCGAACACCTGAATCTTGACAGAGAGCCTGGCGGTGGCTTTGTTTGCTTCCAGAGTGATGAGTGGGGACCCAACCACTGTTAGTTTTATGTTCAGAGGAAGTGTCACAGAGCAGCTGGGACACTGTAGGGGCAAAGACACAAGGCTAAGTGTGAACTGAACTGGAGATGGACTTACATTAACACACAAGCCAGGTAGACCATCATCATTGGGTGCCTAGGGCCTACCAGTACCTAACGAGATTCCCACTCAGCTCATTATCCCATGCGATTGCCAAAATATGCAGGGATGAACTAAACACAAGTTCTCCGGCAAACTGCAGAGAGATATTTAGAAATACCAAGGCATCCTACATCACCTTGATTCTCTCAATGCCAGAGGTGCAGCATGGCAGCAGAGGGGAGGGTCTGATCTCCCTGCAGGGGACTCTCTACCCCAGCAGCATTCCTGTAAGGCACCTAGACTGGGTTACACAGATCTCCTCTTCCTGCTCTGGAAACACTGAATGAAGTGACCAGAGAGCCTTCCTGAAGGTGAATGAAGGCAATGAGGGTCCTGCAGCAGACAGACACCCTCCCAACCCTGAGGGGTACCATAGTGGTGCGAGCCACCCCCAACTTCCACCACGCTGGGGGACTGAGATGCCGAATCAGCCAGGAAGCAGGTGCTGCAAAACACTAAGTTGCTGTTTGCACTGGTGGATGCACGGGGGAGGTGGGATTTCCCAATTTGCCTAGAGCACCAGAACCCTGACATCCAAGCCCAACAAAAAAGAGAAGTGGCTGCAGCGCCAGCCCCTTGACTACAGGCTGTGAGTGATCCAGGACACTCCTCCCAGAGCCAGCAAGATGTGAGACTGAACCAATGTCTACTTTCAGCCTGTGGCTCCCCTCACACCTCATGGGAGCAGGGCTGTACGAAGAGGAACCAGGACCATTTCAGTGTGGATCAGCCCCAGTGTAGGTCCTGCTTGGCTGAGAGCAGCCGGCAGAAAGTCCTAAGGGCACTAGCATCAGCCACTCACACTGACAGGTCTAACCCAGCTTGGTAGGGCTCCGCAGGGGGCCTAGGTCCAAAAGAGAGAGCTGACATCCCTAACAGGGACACACAGAGCAATGCGACAGGCATCCATCAAAGAAAGTCACTCACCCCTGCAGAAATCAGAGCCAGGATGGCATCTGTCAGCTGGGTGGCACCAGAGAACTGGCAAAAGAGAACAACATTTAGCTGAAAAGCCACACTCTGGTTTTAAGTGGTTTAAATGGCAGATTTCACCTTCCCAGCAGTGGCCAGCCATCCTGTGCATTTCCCAGAGCCCGTTGGCACTTCCCAGCCAGTTTGTTCACACCCTCCTGCCCAATGCTGATGTCCCAGCACTGTAAAATTCCCAGTGAAGGCATGAAAATTTGGGACATGTGAGGAATGCACATCTCACCCCACACACTCCCAGCTCCCGTATGCTAGTTAATGTCACTGCAGTTTCAATACTTCATGAGCTGTTATGCAAGAGAGTCAAGCTTCATGAACTAGGCAGTAGATGCAACCAGTGCACAGGTGCCTCCAAACAGGCATCCATGTATTTTGTGTAGCCTAGATGGAACTATTGTGAAAATACTCACCACTTCAGGTGTAGCGATAATTGTCTGTGGCTGGATCTGAACTAGAAGGGACAGCACAGCATTCAGGAGAGCCTGGGTCAGCCCCAGGTTCAGAACATTGTCCTGCAGGGGTGGCAGGGTGATGGGGATGGAGCTGGCAGGCAGGGAAATGGTGCCTCCTCCCACCTGCTGTATCACCGTCTGGAAAGAGATGGTAGAGTGAAGTCATCCCACAAAAACAATGAGACTCACCTGGATCCTAGAGTCTGAGGCTGCTGCTGGATTTACCCCTTTCCTGCTTGTTGTCATCCACTCGGCATTCTTATTTACAGAGATTTTGTTCTCTTTATGGTTAACATAATATTAATTGCTAAATGCTAGGCTGTCACGGAGAACCCAGAAAAGCCTCTTGGATCCCCTCTGTTCACAGCCCACCAGGGATTCTGCTACGGTGGAGCTTTCTCCCATTCACCAGGTCTCCACGCTACCTGTAGCCAGCTTCCAAATCCAGGCCCAGAGAGTCCGATCCTTGCTCTGTCTGGTCTCCCTTGGGGGGGGTTCCTCCCCCTACGAGGGTCCCAGCCGTCCCAATCAGCAGTGACACTCAGCCAGTGGAGCAGTCAGAGGGTTTATTAGCAATCCACTTTGCACAGCAGCTAGGACAGTTGGCTCTCAGATCACCTAGGAGGGCAGACAGTAAACCCCCAGGACAAGCCCCGGAGGTCCTGCCCCTCCGACCTCCATCTTCCTTCCTCCTCCCTCTCCTCTTTGTTCTCCCCTCTATCCAGCTGCCCTGCCCCTGGTCTAAACCGGCCACAACCTGTCACCCCCAGGGGGTCCAGGTACTGTCGCACTAAAGCCTCTCCCCCCCTAGTGGTACCGATAGTTATCACACCCCTGTGTCCCATCACCAGAATACCATCACCAAAGAACAGGAACAGAAAAGAAGAACCACAGTAACCCAAGAGGTTTTCTTACTTCATCACATAGGCTGCGTAATGAAGGCTTCCTTGGTTTAGTAAGTAGATCCTAAGCCAATCCGTTATCTCATTGCTGTATTCCACCCATTGATTTCACTGCTTGGCCAAAGTAAGGGTGTGGATCCTGAGACCTGATGTGTGGAACTGGTTGCTTATGCCACTCTGCACCCAGGATCATTCACTCAAATGCCACCTTGATAGTCCCTATGCATTCTTTTATTAACATGTGCCTGTGACAGAACCAGTCTTAACTCAAACACCTATCCACTGATGTGCAAATAAAGAAAGGAAAGGAACGTTTGTTTGTTCGTTCGTTAATGAACGGTTCTCATTGTTTGATTATTGGCCATTTGCTTTTTATAATTCATTGCTCCATACTCTGTTTAAGAAGTGGTAATCATCCATGAAGAAGCAGAAAAAATATCAAATGGCAACCTAAGTTACAAGTCACCTGGCATGAGTAACTGCAAACAGGGGAACACTGAATGCTTTGCAGACAGCCTACCAGAGAGGATGGAAATGGTTTGTCCTGACCACCTGGTAAATAGTTACCAGAAATAAATACCTGTGCAGTAATCAGGGAAGGTTTGTAAATGGCTTGCAAAGAGAAAAGCAAAGGGTTTCATTTGTCAATTGGAGTCTGTCCATTGACTTCAATGGACTTTGGATCATGCCCTAAATTTGTGGCTAGTATTTTAATATTCCAGAGAGCAGCTGTACTCTAGGGTCATGCTGTGCAGCGTGTGCCTTATTTATGTTAACTTTATTGATATTGCTGAAGGCAAACAAGCTCCCCCTAAACTGGTGAGCTGGTTTCTGGCATTCTTCACTCTGATCAATGCAGTCCCAAAGATTTGTTATCCAAAGTCAACACTTACATTTAAATCCAGTCCAACATGCAGGTCAGTTATTAGTGGAAGGCTGGCTAACTGATACTGGATCGTTCCTACTGCTCCAAGTGGGACCAGTGCTGCAGAGAAACAAGTCCATCACATCACCAGCAAACAAACAAATCAACCAGTTCCTTCTCTTCCCAAATCCTGCTTGGCTCAATGCCAAGACTAACTCACAAAGTGTAGCATACCATGCTTCACTGGGACTAGTCCAGGGGTCTCAAACACGTGGCCCATGGGCCACATGTGGCCCCTAAAGCTATTTCCTGTGGCCCACAATGACACTATTGTTACCAGTATTTGCAATATTGTTATATGAAAAGGTTTCAGTGGTGCGGCCTTTGGGCTAATGTACTAGTCCTCATGAGGCCCTCATGATGATTTGAGTTTGAGACCCCCAGACTAGTCCATAGAATCACAGGAATGTGGGGATGGAAAGGATCTTGAGAGGTCACCCCATCTATCCCCCATCCTGAGGCAGGACCAAATATAGCTAGACCATCCCTGGCACATCTTTTTTCCAGCCTATCCTTAAAAGTTTCCAATGATGGAGATTCCACTACCCCCCTTGGAACCCGTCCTGATCCACACTAAATGATCCTTGCAGTTAGAAAGCTTTTCCTAATATCAGACCTAACTCTCCTTTGTTGAAGATTAAGTGCTATTCAGTGCAAGTTAGGGATTCCCAAAACAGGCCGTCCATGGTTTGCATCTTTGAACTCCGCCAACAAGGCAATTAGCCAAAGGTGAGCTAAAGTGGTTTAACTCGCACAGCAGGGGAGAGGGAGAAAGGAGTGCAGTATGTAAAGCAGCCAGATGAAGGGTAAGTTACTGCAGACCCTAATGTGCCCCTTTTTCCAACAGATTCCTTTAGGAACTCTGTCGCATAGGAACCACTGTCCCTACTTACTGACATATAGTTTCAGTGAAGGCTGGACAGGAAGTGGTTCTGTCTAGTCCTGTGAGAATCATTGAGGTTTAAATACAAATCTCATCCTGAACCAGGACAAAGCTAAAATCTCAGAAATTTTCACAAATGAACAAGAAAAAATGTCTGCTCAGGCCAGTCAGAACCTTTTGATTTTAGCCTTTTCTTCTCTTTAAACCTTTGTGTGTGGTTGTGTAAATTAAATTCAATTTTGAAACAAATGAATTAATTTAAAAATGGCAAAACTGGGTGCTCTGATGTTTTAAAGATTTTCAAGTCAGGATATTCACTAGAACTGACCAGTCCCTTTAAATGATTCCAATTTATCTTTATTTTCAGTGAAAAAAATTTTACTGACTCATTCCTGACAAGTGCTAGTTCACACTGCCGTTGGCATCATCTCTGAATTTAGTTTCTCATTCTCCTAAGCTCATGATGATGTGGGTCTCCCTCTATAGACAGGGTATCTTCTGCTGACCCATAGAAAAATGAATGGTCTATGTGCTGGGATTGGTGGGAAAGGAGAGAAAAGTGTCAAAGGAAGGAAGCTTGTGCAAGGAACGTACCATTCAGGGTGCTGAACAGCTGCACATTCACGAGCTTAACGACATCAGTGACTACTGGACACAACTGTAACACAAGAGCACACACTCAGAGCCCGACTCTCTCACACTCGCGTGCCCTGAGCATCACAACTCATTATGTTGTAGACCCGTCAGTGTCAACGGGAGTCCTGGGGGGAAAGGGGCTAATCTGCACAAGGGCAGCAGAATCTGAAAACTCTCAGAACTATGAAGAACAATTTTAGATGTGAATTCAGAGAGGTCCCAGCAGCTGTCTGCCTGCCTACCTGCCCTCAGCACCTATGCAGCGGGTAAGGCTCTGAACCAATGACAGTAGAAAGGGGGAAAAGGAGACAGGAAGAGAGCTGAAATTTCACACAGCCCTGAATTCTAATATTTCTGTACTTGGGCTAGAAAACTTCACAACGAAGCTTAATAAAGTAACGATCCAGGTCATCCTTCATCCACTGTTCAATGACCCTCTGGCAAGCACGGCCAATCTTTGATCTCACCAGGTTAGGCAGAGCTGTCGTCAGGGTGCTAGACACTAGTTCAGTTACTGACACTGGCAGCAAGCTACAAGAGAAAAAAAATGAAAGTCTGAGAGCCTACGCTGGGCATGGGTGGCTAAAAGCACAAGTCTCAACACAGGCACCAAGGGATTAGAACCACACTTCCACAGCCTGAGTTAGCATAAGCCACCTTTAGTTTAGATAAAGAGGTTTGAAGGGAGAGGAAACCTCATGCTTCAGGTCTTTAATCAACTTCAGATCAGGATAAGACTTTCACTTGGAAGGGAGCGGAGCAATGTATTCCACATCTGCTGCCACGGGGGCCCCAAAATGAAAACACTGTCATTCACACAGCCCTACTGATGATCGCTGTAGAAGGCGGCAAAACCACTGGCACTTACCCTGAGAGCAGTCTGATGTTAAAGGAACTGAGCAGGCATTGGCAGTCTTCAATGGCAACTTGGAAGACACCTGCTGAGTAGTCTGTAAACCTGATTTTCACATTAAGATTCACGTCCACTGAAATATCAAGCAGTCCACCTAGACTAAAGAAATAAGCTTAGGTTGAATGTTGCTCAGTTGACAACATGAGGCAATATGATTTTGCTAGGGAGAGACTTTCATAACATCCAAAAGCATGATTAAAATTAAAATTAGTGAAATCTCACCCCTCTCTTTATTGTAATTCACTCCAAACACTGCTTACTGCTTTCTGAGCCTGTCCTATGATCACTTGGCTACATGTGATAATCACAAAAAACTGCACAAAAGGTGTAAATTTCCTAGGTACTGTGAAGCATATGGATATAGGATTACATTACAATGAGGAAACTGTAGAAACAATATCATGCACTGCAAAAATTCATGCCTCAATATATTCCTGCAGTGAAATAACAAGAATAAACTGGATCTAAGTGGCTGTAGAATGGGATTAACACCTTGGACTTTGTTTCTGTGCCCAGTTTCAGAAGTGACCACATGGAACAAATATAAATTAAACAAATAAAAAGTAGCCACTATTTTCCTTTTATTTTTCTTTGAATTTTGGCCTGCGAGTTCTCCAGACCTCAGGCATAAGAGAGACTCTGTGCAGGAGGGAGGTTTCCCAGTCACAGTGTTTTGTTGTGAAACAAAAGTCACAGCGAGGCAGACTGTGCCCTCAAAAGCAGGTTCATGGCACCCACTGTCCTCAGTGGGAGCCACCAAGATGCATCTGAAGGCACAGGAAAGGCCACTGCTTTCCCCAGCACCAGTCAGAGCCGCTCTAAAGTGCCCCTGACCAGCTGATCAATTCACTGCACAGTTCTTCATGCCACTGAGAAGAACGAAAAGCTGCAGATTCTCAGGCACCATACTCACAAGTCACCGCTGATATCCAGCTTCGTAGCAATGGCCAGCTGCGCCCCAATTCCAGGCAGTAGCGTCACCGACAACGTGGGCAGCTGAACGTTGACCACCTTTAGTCTGAGAACGAAGCAGAGGGAGGGAGAAAAGGCTGAGCAGTCATACAGGTTCAGGAACTGACAACCTGGACCTGCTGTCTGGGGTCGGTATCTTAAGACAGAGCCTCAAAGACAATGGGCCCAGTGCAGTGGGAACATGTAAAGCGGTGCATGTGTCGAGGATGCTAAGGCAGACGAGCATGGCAGAACTAGCACACCAGAGGAGCGGAAGAAAAGACGAGGTAGTGAAAAGCTGCTTTCACTTGGGATAGGATGTGCTGTGCATGAGAGATTGAAAGGAACACTAGGAATCCACATTTTGGTGCTGCACAGATACCAGCCTGAGCAAAAGCCAAAGAGGGATCCTACAATAGGCTGTATCTGCTTTTCCATTCTCGCCTGTCTCTTCCTCCTAACCTCCCCACCCTCACACCCCTTGTCCACCTCACACATTGTGGCTTCACAGATATAACTCTACAGCTCTACTGCACCCTCTGAGACCGTGTAATAGTGTTGTCCAACTGCTCACTGTGAGAGGCAGCCTGGACATCTTGCCCACAACACACCCCACACCCATCTAACCAACACAGGGAAAAGCTCCTGTGGGACTGGAGTGGAAGTCTGGGGCATAACAGCATAACCACGGTCTACACTGAGACCATGTTCATTGCAGGGGGGAAGACCTACCATTCTTGCCTGTGAAGCACCATGTGCACACGCATCCAAAACAGGAAATCTGCACTGTGCACGGACAGAAAATGAGTCCAGCCCTGGCCTCCGCATGTGTAAAACTAGGTGTGCACCAACACGATACACACAGGCAAGTGCACCCTCAGTATTCTAACAATTGCACACAGGAAGGATTTCGAATTTGTACCTGCAAAAACCAGTGGGCTATACACTTTGTCCCCCAAATCTATTATATTCTGAGACGCTAAAATCCCCAACACAAAGGACAAGCTTAGTAACTTTTACAGTCTGGAAAGAGCCCTAAACTGGCATGTCCAGTGAGCGTTCCTGATGAGAGAAGTGCCTTGAGGGTTAGATTCGGGGAAGTTTGGGACCCAGAAAGGAATGAAATTCAGAGGTGAGGCTAAGCCTGCCTTCTTAATTCATCCTACTATGATTTCAGTTGGTCAGGTCCCTGATAATAATCAATTAGATGTCCATGTGAGTAACAAGAAGTGGCCACAAGAGTTTAAGTCCCACTGAAAAGTGCGAGTTCACAACAGGCATCCGTCACACAGCAGCGGCACCAGGGGCCAGCTCCTCTCCTGAAATGAGGGTAAGGTTATGTGATAGGGACTCAAGACTGACTGTTCGTAGTAGTGATTGAGCACCCCCTGCTTCTCTAGGGCCTGAGCCAGAGCCCTTTGGAGTCAGCCAAAGACTCCCATTGGGTTTAGGGACAGGCCCCGATCCAGAAACCTCAGCACAGCCTTCTCTACTTACCCGGTGATGCTGGTGAGTGAACCGAGCAGGCCCCCTCCGCTCACGATGTCAGGGATCTGTATCGCCTGGAGATGCTTTTGGAGAAGCCCATCCTGAAGCAATGCCCCTGAGAGAACTGGAACACATCTGCCCATCAGACTAGAGCTCCTAGGGAGCGATCCCTAATCGAATGGGACTCATGGTGCAAGTCTTCACACAAGAACTTCGGTGGGGTTACCTCAGCGACCCACATAACGCCACAGAGGGGTGGAGAGGGGGAGCTGCTAATACGTTATAATGTGGATGAGCTGAGCCAGCTCCCAGCTAGATAATGCCAAACGGTAACCACAAAGAGCATCCTCTGTGAGGCGCAGGAGAAACTGCGTTAAAATTACAAGCTATCATTTTCAATGAGAGGGTTTCCTGGTCCTGCTCACAGGTGACAGGGTTTTGTAGGTAAACATGTGATCTGAGTCTTGTGCAGTCAGTCTGCAGAAAGCCAGCCTTGAATAAAGGCTGCCCTGAGGGGGCAGATTGTTTCATGTCTTGCTTTTGGCTCGTGTGCCAGGATTCTGGATCCTGAGCAATAAAGTCATGCTCTGCGGCAACCTTCTAGAAGGAGTACTTTATCTTATTTCTGTGCACAACATGAGTTCAGTGCTTCATAAATCTGATTACAACACAGCTGCATCTGTGTTTCAGACTCACTAGCACCTTTGCCAACCTAGTGCTGAAAGCACAGCCTGGGCTCTTTGCTTTCTATGTGGCGCATAACAATTGCAATTTTCAGAGAGACATTTCTGTTGCCAGTACACCACAGGAAAATTGACATGTTGGTTCATTCTCAGAACCATCCCTAAGGGAGGTAAATCAATTCCCCACCTTTTACAGACAGGAAACAGAGGCACCGAGAAGCAAATGCAGCCTTTGGATTACTGAGGAGCTGCTTTGTGCTGCACCAGTCCCCACTTTGGACCTTACTGGGGCCCCACAGCAGTCCCATGAAGCCCATGAGAGCTTCTGAGTCTCCTTACAGAACTGGGAGCTCTGGGGAGTCGGGGCTGCAGCCAGACAAGTGAGTAAATACAAAGCCAAGTAAGAACAGGGAATATGATGATGCAAAGGGGCTTTGCTCCCATTCACCATCCCATGCAGTTACTGTATGAATGTAACCCATGGTTTGCTACTTACCATTGTGAAATCCACCTGGACTGACCACAGAGAAGACACCAGGGACCACTCCCTGGGACATGGGCAGCAGGCTACAGAAGAGGACAATTCCCAAAACCTTAAACATCTTCAGCTCTGATCCCTGCAGAGAGAACCTCCCATCAGTGCCACTGCAATGCAAAGAAAGGAAAAACAGACCCCACTGGGAGATCCAAGGCCCATGGGCCAAATCCTGGCATCTCTGCTCTGTCTTTTCCCAGTCAAAACTCACACAAGAGCCCACAGAGTTTTACTTGTGTAAAGAATGAGTAAAAACTGGGAGTGAGGACATCAAGATTTTGGCCCAATAATAGCATGTCACCATTTACATATTATGCTCCCAAAGCATGTTAGACATCTCTTAGAAAAGGCAAGCAAGCCACCATTCCTGGAAAGGAGTCCTTAACCAATGTTTTCATTATTAACAACTTTCTGTAGCCTTTATACAAGCGGTGCAGATTTGTTCCAAGGATCTCTACCCAAGAACTCATCCCAAGAGCCTGGTTAAAAACAGAAGTTGTTAGAGCTTTGTATGCTATTGTACTCTTTTTAACGTTCAGTCACAGAGTTAAGAAACTCAACACTGAACTGAGCAACCACCTGAGTCAAAAAGATTAGAAATGCAATGAGTGCACTCTCACTTGCTCATTTCAAACTCCTTCACATCACAAGTGATGCACAGTAGAACTGGGAAGGTAGCATAGTTAGTTTACCTACCTAGATCTGGTCTGGGTCTGGTAGATGATTCTTCGTAGCCGGCCAGGGCCTACTTGCTTTCTCCGTTCTTCGGTAGTGGGATGGGGCAGGTAGCCCTTATATAATCAAAACCTACTGAGGAATGAGGAAAAGAAACAATGATAGAACATGAAATAGCCCCTTGGGTAGGAGAATTCCAGGAGGAAATTTTTCTCGTCTCCCAACATTACTGAAGACATTGAAAAACTGGGCAAATTCTTGACCTACAGGTTGTTCAAACAAGCTGTGCGTGCAGGGTCACCAGCATGTAGCATTTCAGGCTTCAGTCACAAGTCGTGGTTCGGGGAGGTCTGGCATGCTGAAGACTTAGGAACCACATGGCATCATGAGGCACAAGGGTGGCCTGGGGGGCTGTAAGGTCTTTATGTGAAACTGTGGAAATCAAAGATAAGACCATAATTAGCACACAGGCTGAGAAGTAGTCACACAAGTCAGCTGCCAAGTGTCTTCATACCCATCACCCCAGCTCGGTCCCTAGAGAACAAGGCTAGATGTAAACTCAGTTTTTTAAGGCATATGCTCAGAGCTTTAAATCTGAAGTAGATATTTGAACCTCTCTCTGCACTTGGAAAAGCCAGCCAGCAATGCAGCTACTACTGCTATGGAAAAATGTTAGTCTCCTAGGACTCCATTGCCATTTCTGATGTAGGGGGAAATGCTTCATCCCATTGCATATCTTGTAAAGCCAAGGATTGTGGTTGTGAGTGCAACCTCAGGGAGAGCTGGCTGGCTGTTCTGCTTTGGAAATTTTGGTCATGGTGTATGAGGGACAGAAGGTTTCAGCTCTGTACATCGTGGTGTTGAAAGACCTGGAATCCAAGAGCTAGATCCTGAACTAGCATAAATAGGCATAGCTCTAGTGAAGTCAGCCAGCTAGCTAGCCCTCCACAGGATGTAAACAGGTGTAGCTCCAGCGAAGTGGGCTGAGGGTCTGGCTCAAAGACTTTAACACAAGAGGTACAAACATGGACACTATAGCACCAGGCCATCAGACTACAGAAAGTCAGAATAAATCCATATAGCCCTTGCTACTCAAACAATGACAGCCAGCAAGACTCCTCCTTTCATCATTCATGTCTAATCATTAGCTCTACCGCTACATTCTCATTTTTTCCAGCATCCAGCTGCCATTTAGATTGATGGATATGACATGATTTTATTGCCGATTATTGCTAGACTTGCCTTGTTGGTTTGGAAAACCTGCCTGGCTGGCACTCTCGCTGTTTTCCTTTTAAGGAAGCCTCCCCAAATTAATAAGGCTAAAGTGGCCACCATAAATGTCAGTGCAGAATTTTTCAAAAGAGAAAAATGCATCCCACTTACACACAGACCTCAGCTGCTGCAGCAGGGTGCATGCTGCCACATATCTGGTAAAGCAAGTTATCGTGCAGACGTGTGCAAACAGAGCATCAGTTTCACAATGTAATCCACACACGCACACAACCTGCCTGAGCTCCTCGGCAAGCCCCCAACGAGCCAGTGCGAATGAGATGATTTGCAGCAGCAGTCAACGCTCCCTTTGATTCAAAATTTCAATGGCATTTAATAAAAACAAGGTGGACCCAGCAGGAACTCAAAAGCAGAGCCAACAACATGCTGAAGACTTGCAGATGTTCCTGACCATTTTGTCCCTATGGGTTTGATCCTGGGTAACAGACTAGCCAAGAAGTGCTCAGCACAGTACAAGAGGGGGAACATGCCAAGAAGGTCCAGCCTCAGCATCTGGGCAGAGGAATGTAGGGGAATCACAGCCTTGCCCTGCTCCCCTTTCCCTACATACCCATGACGAGGGGCTAGGTCGCACAGATGCGCTACAGCAGCTTTCCCGCACTTGAAGGTTCTCCTACATGGAGGAGTCCACCTGTAGTGAGATAAGTCAGCTGCTAGGGGACAGCTTTGCCCAACATCCTCAGGAATTGGGCCCAATTCATAGCCATACAGCAGACATAAGAATCAATGTTTTCAGTTTAATCTGTGATGAAATGGACACCTATCAATGAGTGACACCATGGACAACGGTTCCATTTGATGGACCGAGTGAAATGAAATAGGGACATTCAAAGGTCTTCACAGCATTCTCCCTGTTTTGATGTCTTCCATGGGGCTTTAGCTGTATGTCGCACGCAGGCCTTGAGCTGGCACTCTGCAGAAGGGGTGGATTTCATCCTAACGCCAAAGGTGGAGGAGCAAAGACATCAATGACTCTGGCACTCTGAAATCAGAGTCCAACCGTAAAGGGCTAGCTGCAAGCAGTGTTGATTGGCATGTTTCCACTGACATGCTGATTCACGCTAGCCAAGGAGTGAGCTGGTCCTGAGTGTTCTTGGACGTCACTCCGTTGTAGACCTAAGGCCATGGCCTACGTAGCCAAGGTCGGGCGTGTTCTCAGAGACAGGCTTGTTTCTCTCTCCACTTTGTATCTGTTGTTGATTCATTGAAGGGAAGTTTAGATGCGGGCTTTCTCGAGCTATTCACTGTGGCATGCTCTCAAAGGCACAGAAGATGAACATTTGCTCCCTGAGGGGAGAAAAGAGGGCTAGGCAGGGGGCAGGGTGCCAAGCACTGATGCCTGAACCTGGCTGGAGTCATGGGTGGGACCTGATGAGGAATTAGCAATGGTCACCCCACAACAAGGGGGCAAACAAGGGTCATAGCCCACAAGTGGATATCCCAGGCCTGGAGCTGGGGCTAACAGGGAGTTTCATGACACAGGCAGACACAGAGACTGCAGGAACAATACAGCCGTGAAAAGCAAAGAACCTAGACAGCTAAACTCTTCTCAGCCACCATAACCTTTGTCTCTGATCATTAGCTCAGCTGCTGTAGTTTTGATTTTTCAAATTGAGCCCAGGTGTGCATTGTAGTTGGCTTCATTGCTGGCTTTGCTATTTGCTCTCATTTGCTCAGAAAAACCTGCCTGCCACACACATTCACACTCACCTGCTGTCTCTTTCCTCATTGTGAAGAAACTTCCCTATGTTTGCAAGGTGAAGGGGTTACCATAAATGTCCAAGGAGAATTCTCCGCAGGGGAAAACAGGACCGGTAAGGCTCAGTTCTTGACCTCCCATGCAATACAAGGGGTTTTGTTATGTGCCTGCTAAAGTCAGTTACTGTGCATATTCTGGGCTGGTTTTCAGATAGTTCAGACAGGCAGTTGTGTGTGTAAGATGTACACAAGATTGTCTGGTCCAATTTGCATTGTATGACTGAATGTGCAAATAATGTAGCTACCCAACTGATAGCTAATTAGCTGCGTGTGCATGTGTATTTGCCTGAATTACACCCACGTATATTATGGTACCATAACTGCAAGTGTACCCTGTATTTAACAAAGTTCCAAAGGGTTAGCCATGCTGGTCTAGTTCAGCAAAACAAAAGGAGTCCTGTGGCACTTAAAGAACAACAAATTAATTTATTGCATGAGCTTTCATGAGAGAAACTCCCACTTGGTCTGATTTTCTCAAACAAAAGCTCATGCAATAAATAAATTTGTTAGTCTTTAAGTGCCACAGGACTCCTTGTTTGTTCTGTATGTAACAGTGTGCTTTACACTTGGCTCTAGACTCTTCTCGTTGTGCAGATTCACTGGATCAGTCATTTCTTCTGCACCCCAAGCCCACTAAGTCACTAACATTTCACTTCTCTCTTTTATCAAGGCTTCAATCATCAGTCTATTAGTTACCAGAATGCTGAACCTAGCCCTGCAGTGAACAGTGAAATCGACTTAAAATTTAAACATTACAAGTGTTTTTAAAGATACTGTTTTCTGTTTCCATTAATTTTTTCAATTTGCTGATGTTTTTACTCAAGAATTCAGACATACATAGGGTAGGTTTGTTCTTGCAGACAGTCAAAGTGTTGGATCAAGTTAGAAGAAAAGAGTAGCTGAAATCTTCATACTTACTAATTTTTCTTCCTCTTTCTGCTGTCTGCGGTGTAACATCAATAACCTCTTCTTGCACTGAATTTTCCTTTCTCATACATACACCACAGAAAGGTCCTGTGAGAATTTTAAATGGATATCTAATTGCATCCCTCGTGTTAAGGGTATGACTCTTCCATCCAATTTCTTCCTCGCCTGTGTATTAATTTCTAAATAGGAAATTAAGAGTATTACAGCCATGGCATAAGAGATGGAAAGCTCATTCCAAGTTCAGTACTTCCGTAAAAATGGCCTGATTTCCAGTGCTCTTACCTCTGCTATTTGAATGACCACACACCATGTAAGTCAATGTGCAGTATACCAGCAGTGTATTCCTATAAGCAAACCTGCAGAAATAAAAACATGCCCAGCTCCATGCTCCTGCCTAAATTACTCTCGAGCAGAATCTCACACAGCTGCTCCAAGCCTGCCCGTCTCCATTTTAAGGGTTGGCTGTCTTGCTGCAGCTGAGACCCCAGAGAAAAACATCACTGATGCCTGACTCCACAGCTAAGTTTGATTCTACTCATTTTTAACCCTGCAGTTGCATTTTGGGACTGAAAGTGAACAACGAAGGTTCAGGCTGCAGAGAAATTCTAACTGCCTCATAAAGTCGAGGTCAAATATAAAGCAGAGAAAGCAGCACTAAGTGCTTGGCCCTAAATTAACATGAACTTACGGTAATGAAGAAAAACATGCAGCTGGTCTCCCCGCTGATGAGCAGCACAGATGTTTGCACCAGGTCACTGATCAGCATCCCAAGATGTGAGCCATGACTCAAGGAAAACAAAGACAAGACATACAGTGGAATACACTGTTCAAAGCACAGGCACAACCAGCAGGATGAGGCCCCTGTGCAGAGTGTCTGCACAGAGCCTGCGCACAATTTAAACCCCATTTTGAGAGCTTAAGCTGGACTTAAAGTGATGTTCAGGGCCTGGGCAGGTCCTCTGCTCTGGGACGAATGCCCTGACTGGAAAGGCATTTTTGTACCTTGAGTTTCCCCACCTGTGAACTCACTGCAGCAGGATGTTGTGATGCTTAATTTATTAGTGTCTGTAAAGCCCTCTGAGACTCTGGGACAGCAGATACTGTAGAAATGCAAAGCATCTGTGCTGGGAGAAATGGGCAAATGATGTGGTCTGTTTCCATATTCAAGATCCCCATTTTAGCTCATCTGAATTTATGTCAATATTTGTTTTTCAAGACATGCATACTGCAGGAGGCAAAACTGTCTTCTGTTATTTGGTGAACCTGGGATAGAGAGAAAAGGAAAAGCTTTGCAGATGGAAAAACATGGCAGCTACTGATTAAGAAATCCCTGAATCAAATCCCATCACAAGAAGCAAAAGCACAAATTTTGTGTCAAGAACTCCAGTATCTGATGCAGTGAGTCATTTTAAACAAACATTCAGCCCCTTCTCTCACTGACAATTTCTAGCAACTGATTGCTTCTGAAAGCACATCACAAACATGGTTGAGACTGCTCATAAATGTATTTCAGTGACACCAAGAGATGAGGAAGCCAGGTTGAGAGCAAAACTACAGAAAAAAATAAACCATCCAGGTCAAAAAATGCTTCTTGGCAAATTCCAAATCACATTATACTGCTGACACAAATTCCAGCCCAGAGAAGGGAAGGAATGAGAAAGCTAATGAAACAAGAGCTAAATGTTCCGATGGGATTTGGGCTGTAAATTCCAGTCTGGCCCTAGAAAGTCCAAACCAGAAAATCCAGGCAAGCATCCTCTCCTTTCCCTGATACCTAGGCTGGGGAATGCACTGTTTTTGCACAGGTGGCACAATGCAGCAAAGCTTGACACCTGGGCAGGAATACAGAAAACAGGTCCTGCAACAGCAACAGCAAGTGCATAAGAAATTGGTCCTATCACTATGCTATCTCAACCCCACTGAGACTGCTTTCTGCTCTACACAGGAGAGATGCTGTCCCTCTGGTGCCCATTAAAGTGGCTCTGAAAATTAGAAGAGTGAACCCCTCTGTAAATTTTGTGATTCTGTGAAAAGCGCTGATTTACAACAACTGAGCGCCAGAGCCCTGCAGATCCCTAGACGCCTGCTTTACATGTATGAATATCTGTATCTGCAAATGTGGGTGTGCTCTTTACCTTCTTTGTGGGTCAGCTGAACATTCACATTTTTGTATGCGAGCAGGGCTCTAACTGTGCAGTTGGGTGTTTGTGAAGATACAGATACATGTAGAAGATGGAGCATGGATCACAGATCATTTATCACAGGTGCAGATCCAAGTTTTTGTATCCTTGAAAGGCTCTACCAATCACACTCCAAGCAGATCACAGTTTAGTCACCAGCATGTCCATTTGGATTGGGATGGATGAACCCTGCACAGTGCCAGACAAGAGAGACTCCATAAGCCATTTCCCAGCCTCCAACAATTGGCTTCCTCAAAACACCCATCCTAAGGATCACATGCTGGGATAGGAGCTTGAGAATTTTAAAGATGACTATAAAGGAATCAGCTCTCCCCATGCCCCGAGATTGGTCTTCACCACTGGATTTCTGGCTCTCCCCATACAGTCGTTTAATCCCAAAAGCCCCACTATACATTTAACAATGGGGGACAAGAGGCAGAAGTGTTTGTTTTTTAGTAGTTTCCATCATAGGCATCTAACAAGAGTGGACCAGTTCAATAAAGCCAATGGTTATTTACATCATTACCCTTCACG
This sequence comes from Podocnemis expansa, assembly GCA_007922195.1. NCBI lineage: Eukaryota > Metazoa > Chordata > Testudines > Podocnemididae > Podocnemis > Podocnemis expansa. Next base: position 1,696,090 of record ML682086.1, read on the forward strand.
CATTAATTCCAGGCCCATATTGATCAGGGACACAGTGACATCTCCTGATTGTCTCAGCCTCTGATCTGCATCTTAAATTGTGCACAAGCATGCAGTCAAAGAAACACTCTCTTTGGTGGGTAACGTGACAGACCACACTCACATACAAATCCTTAGGTTACTATTTCAGGTAACTGCCACTATATTTCCCAGTCACGGTCTCCCAAGGGCAACTGCTTAAGGTTTTAGGTTCCCAGCCCTTACCTCTCTTGGACAAAGGCCCTTCACCAGGGTTTTGAGGCTGCACCACCCCGACCATGCGCTGTGATACCCTGAGCAAGCCAGGCTGCCTAAGGCCAGTACATGACTTGTGTGTTGCTCTCTCTCTCCCAGGGCTAAAAGCAGTGTGTTGCTATCAGTTACAAGCTACCATGTAGCTCTTTCTAAGCAAGCACCTTTATTTTTACCATAAAAGCAGTACAGAGAAAACCCATCAAAACAATAAATATTCCTGTAAGCCTGTGAAAAGCTCTCTAGAGGTCACCTGTCAGTCTGATGGAGACCTGGCAAGCCAAAGTCTGTCCAACTTTTCCACAAAGGGGGTACCTTCCCTCCTTGGACTGAAGGTCCTAGCCATTTGCTGGCTCAGGAAGAAAGCCCTGAATCAGTTTAGACTCAGGCTACTTATCCAGAATTTCTTTGTCTGCTGATCTCTGGAAAAAAAGCCCTCTGAACCCAGAGGCAGTACCTCACTGATAACAGCTGAGTGATTCACCGTACACACACACACTACAATATGGTCCCCACAGACCATGCATGTGGTTGCCGTGTTGATCACCCCCTTGAATATGCCAGGCTCTTGGGACAGCAGCATTGTGCTGAGCACAAACAGAGCAGAGAGCAATGGGTCCTGCTTTATGGACAGAAAGCAAGCAAAAAGCAGGAGAGTGTAACGTGCGACACAGCTCTTGGAGCTGAGCAGCTGTACGTGGACACGGGCGAGAACATTAAATATCATGCACCTCTGTCACATGGAACATCAAAGAAGAAGCTCCCATAAAGCCAGGGTAATGAGCTAACAGTGAGCAAATGTCTTGGGAGTTTTACAGACTGGAACGCTGCAGTGTCCATGACATTAAATGAAGCAAAATGAGTGGAACAGTCTTTCTAGGTGAACAGGATTACTACCCACTAGCCAAACATTACAGGGATTGACTATAGGATCAGAACCAACAGAGACGTAGAGACAGAAAGACAGGCACCATTATGTGTTTTACAGCACTGCCTAAAGACTGTGGCTGGGGATCAGGCCTTAACATGCTCTGTTGAAAAGAGGGTCCCTTCCCCAAGGAGCTTATCACAGTACAAAGTGAAGCACACCATGGGATATGAAAATCTCGGGAAGAGGGTGACCAAATGAAACACCAGCTGCTCTAGATGCACCTTGGCTGATTTTCCAAAGGCAACCCCGGGTAGTGACACTCTCATCTGACCCTATGTTTAAACCAACAGAAGTCTGACCTGCATTCCCACCATCAGCACCAACGAGCAGTGAAACTGAACCAACTTTTAACACCCAAGTCATTGATCTTCCTGCTCCCCCTCGACTTCATGCCCAGTTCTCACCCTGCACTGTGAAATAGATTAGCCAGTCTCATTTTCAGACACAACCATTGGGCTGTGAACATTTCAGGGGAATTTACAGAACAAGAACAAGACAACAAGGGAATTTGTCTGTTGGCCTTGGGCTTTGTGAAAACTTGTCCGAAAAAAGTGTTTAATATTGAGCCAAATGTGCATCCTTTGAATCCCAGAACAGAAACAGCTGCAGCTGTTTACGTCCAGCAGGTCTCTTTCCAAATGAGCAGCATATAGGGACTGTCTGCACGGTCACCGCTTTGGGTGATTTGTTCACTAAAATGCTGAGGCACCAAGAGAGTCACTAGTTTGGGGTTTTTTGTTTGTTTTTGTTTTATTTTTCATTCTCCATAGAAGAACTGATTAAACCTTCCCAGAACAAAGGTCCCCTACAGAAACCATAGACAGATGAACAGATCAAGGATTTAATCCTTCATCATTTACACTTATTTACTCCCCTGACTCTGCCAGTATTAAAGGGGTAGAGGGAATTGTGCAGGAATCTGCCATGAATATTGATATACCCGTGCAACAGGACACAGGCAGCAGGTGGCCAGCTAATGGGAGATAAAAATCAAGGGCACCCACCCAGAAAGGAGTCAGAGGCTAATGGAGCCAGTCAAGCCCTGGCAGCTCTCTCTGATGAATTGCACGGCAAGTGCTGAACAGCCGCTCTGCCTTTCGTGGAGCTATCGACCCCTCTAGAGATGGTGATGATGAGATCAGAGAAAAACTTACGCTTAACTGACCCCGTCAGCTCCTGCTGACTGACTCATTCAAGCTCACGGCCCTACCTTCCCTTTCAACACACTATGCAGCAGGGAGCCAACAAAAGCCACACGAGATGGGAAAGCTGAAAGAGCAGCAGAAAAGACTAGGGAGTGGTGCCAACATCCCACTGTCCTCCAGAGGAAGGCTGTCACCCAGCACTGCAAGAGTAGAGATTCTGGGGGAGAAGCTGAACAAAACTAGGCCCTTTCCAGTTAAACTTTACCCGTTCTCCTTGCCACTGAAAAGAGCTACAAGCAACATATCCCCAGCTCCTCCTCACTATTTGCCATTCCTGTCCATTTGGTGCTGCTGGCTGGCTGAGTCCTGATTTCATGCAAGAGCAACAGGGTGACTTGGGATGTTGGACAGCTGTGGTAGGCAACCTACAAGAAGGAAAGGACAGAAAGTAAGATGGGATGTGACCTTGACCAGCCACACACACAACCTCCTTCTGAGGACCTGGCAGGCAGTTTCCTTCCATAAGGGCCACGTTCCCATGGCAGGCTACTGCAACCCTTCCAAGGAGCCTTTGCACTTTTTGGCTCAGGGGGGCGGGGGGTGTGTTTCAGCTACTGTCAGACGATAACAAGCAGACACTGCTGTAGGATTACCTACATATCCTGATCCTCAAACTTCCAGAACTGATAACCCTCCAGTCGGTGCAGCTATTACTTAAGTCTGTTGCCTGGGTGCCCAACCAAGGATGCAGACACATGTACAAGGGCATGGTCCCTGCTCCACAGACTCAACAATTCAATTAGGAGACAATTAAATTAATCTATTCCTTCTCCATGACAGATGATCTGCCTCAGAAAATGGAGCCATGCCAGCCTAACATTAGCAAAGATCCCTCTGCAGAGCATGGGTGGGGTATAGCTCAGACATAAAACAGGTGCAGGGGGAGGAGAAATAGATCCAAGCCCTGTATCCAGGCTGATCATTCCTACATTGCACACTAAGTCTCCCCCTCTGAGCTGCTCTCTCACATTCAAAATCTAGCCTCAGAGAAGCAACACAAAGAAAAAAGTACAGCAAGAAAATGTTATCTTAGGCTCTTCTGCCCCCTGACGGTGGTAAAATGCAGCAAAGACTGGACAGATACATTGGACAGAAATCCTCAGTAAGAAGTCCACATAAAAGGTTTGTTACCATGGGGTTGACTTACATCCACAAATGAGGGAATCTGGAGCCACTGCATGCACCTCACGCCCATTAATTCAGTCTACCATGACCCAAGCTCAGCAGCTCACCTAAGGTATGAGAGCTTTCTGTCAGAGCTTTAAACATATACAGGATAAAAGTCAACCTTGAGTACAGAGCCATCTCAAAGCCCCCCACCCTCACCACAGCTGTGTATGGAGGCTCAATCACTGAACACAGAAAAGTTGCTTTACTCAAAGCCAGCCCTGTGGATCACTAGTTTGTTCACTCCATTGAAGCGGCTGGCAGCATTGCCCTCCCCTCATTGTTTGGGGTCTGCATAGCATGCACCTGATTCTGCAAAAGTCATGCTCAACTATAGCCTGTCTGATAAATGTAAAGCAAAACAGCAAACCCAGCCTGTCTCACACCAAGGCCCCTTCATTCTCTCAGCTAAACTGCACAGAATTTCTGCGGTTATTGCAACTCAGGTGAAAACCGGAACAATTGCTGTGTCTACTGGCCAGATTCGACATCTCGTTAGTACATTCTGGGGCAGAACAACGAGTGAAGCTAGGTCTCTAGATTCAGACTGCTATAACTGAAATCAGTTTACGTATAATCCATAACACTGTTCCTCTGCCGTGAACAAGGTTCAGGACACTGCACCATGAGACAAGGAGTGTTGAATCAGTTGTAGGAATAGCAGAAGATTTCTGCTCATACCTGGTACAATTTAACACCTGGATGAAGGAGTTGGAGGTTTTCATTTTTAGGGCTAGAACTGAATGTTGCCCAGTTCTGGAGAGTCTGCAGAGCATCAATTCCAAAAGCACTCCACAGGAAACCACCTTTTAAACTCTGGTGCACACAAGCCAATTGAGCCCTGTGCAGAGATGCCTGCATAAGGCACATTCATCATCTGACTCTAACCAAAACCTTCCAAAAAGGCTTACCTGGAACTCTAAATTGGTGGTGCATAAACCTCGTGCCGACATTCTGACCAGGGTTGCATTTCACCCATACACAATTGCTTCAAGGTGAATGAATGACTGGTAAGAAGACTGCACTCAGCGGTTTAGCATGAGACTGGGAGAGTGCATCTAGTTGGGTCCTGGTCTGGTACTAGGAGACTTTTTCATTAAATTATGAGCTAAAGGAGTGGAAAGTATGATTATAAAATTTACAGAAGACACCAAGCTGGGAGGGTTGAAAGCACTTTGGAGGACAGGATTAGAATTCAAAATGATCTCGACATGTTAGAGAACTGGTCTGAAACCAGCAAGATGAAATTCTACAAGGACATATACCAACTGTGTCACTTGAGTTATAAAATGGGGAATAACCGGCTGGGCCTGCGACAAGGATCTGGGGTCATAGCAAGTCAAACTGAATGAGCAGCAACAATGTGATGAAGTTGCAAAAAGGCTGAATCCTTCTGGGATGTAGTAACAGGCATGTGGTATGTAAGACACAGGAGCTAATTGTCCTGTTCTACTCGGTACTGGAGAGGCTGGAGAACCACATCCTGTTCTGGGCACTGAACTTTAAGAGAGATCTGGTCAAATTGGAGAGAGTCCAGAGAACAGCAATAAAAGATTTAGAAATCCTGACCTAAGACGAAAAAAGTTAATAACTGGGCAAGTTCAGCCTTGAGAAATGAGAACTAAGAAGGGATCTGATAATAGTCTTCAACTATAGTAATAGTGGCCGTAATGAGGACAGTGATCAGCTGTTCTCCATCTAGGATAATGGGCTTAACCTGCAACAAGGGAGATTGAGCTTAGCTGTTAGGGGCAAACTCTGTAACTCAAGGGAAGTGATGCTCTGGAAAATGCCTCCGAGGCCGGGGGTGAATTCTCACCAGCAGAGGTTTTTAAGAAGCAGGCCACACAAACATCTCTCACCACTGGTTTGGGTTTGCTTGTTCCTGCCTCAGCACAGGGTTGAGCTTGATGACCTCTCAAGGTTGTCCCCAGCCTGACATGTCCATGATCCAGCACCCACTGACAGTGTCTCCTAATGTTTAAAATGTGGAATAAAGTGAAGAACTTTATAGGACAAGTTTTGTTCTCAGTCATGCAGATTGAGTGGCACAACAGAGCAGTACTTGACCTTTAACAAAATCCCCTAGCAACTGAATCAATTACACAGAGACCCTTCCATGCAAAGAAGAAATACAGTCATAGTCCCTGATCCTACAAAAACGTACGTGTGAGCAAGTAGTTCCATAGAATCCAACAAGATGGCTCCCCCATGCTGTTACACCCACGAGTGTTTGCAGGTTCAGGGTCATTGTTTTAAAAAACTTGCAGATGTCTAATTAGGGTCACCAAGGACTCACCTGAGAAGGGAAATTGACTTGCAGAGGTACAGAGGAATGAATCATCAAGGAAAGTGCCAGCTCATAATTACTGGGGAACAGAGAGGCCACATACACTGGCCTAGCCATAGCAACATTATTCTACAACTAATAGGCACAACTTCCCCAGTTGGGCTCATTTACACACAGGCATCAGCCTGAGCAGAACCTAAGCAGATTTTCCATATATTTAGTCCTGATTCAAGGATGTTTAATGGCATGAACCTTGTGGAAGCATTAGGAAACATAAGTAAGCACCTGAGGACAGATGGACACAGATTTTTCCAGCTGTGGCCATCATGCTGCATGTTCAATGTTTCAGCTGGATCTTCACATACCGTAAAATTGGAGGATCATGACATGCAGCAGTTAATGTCGTCTCCGAAAGAATTTGATTCTTCAAGCCGTTACCAAGCTTGTGTGTTATTTTTGACAGCCCCCTGGGGCGGCAGATGCTTAGACCGTAAAAAAATCACGTAATGTTTTGCTGCTGCCACTGATGTTTCATTGCCCTCGGCAGCCATTTGTTCTGTCTCTCTGATAAGAGCCAGCCAAGCTTCAGTGGTTTGGGTGCTTTGAGCAGGATCTTCCCAACATCAAAGTTCCAGAAGGGCTTTTAGTGAGACTTTAGACACTGAGTTTAGGCTATTTAACGAGCCATGCACTAACTAGCATTGAAGACACAGGTGTCTGCAGGGCACTGCAGTTTAGCAGTTACTTATCACATGAAAACAGAGCTGAACTAAACAGTTCTTCCACTAGTATTTTCGGAAACTTATTTATGAGCGATGCGCATGCTGAGGATTAGCTGGCTCCCACTGGCATTTGTCACAGAAGTTCTGCCTTTTCTGCTTGCCATATAGTTATCTAGACATGGACAAGATCTTTAGGTTCCTTTGAGCCTGTGGAAAAGCACCGAATAAATGTGCTTTTAAAACAAGAGATTTGATATTTTTCAGGCCTCATTCAAGGAAATCAAAAGCATTTCTACCACTCTGGAAGTCTGAAGTAGACAGACATTCCCCAGATTTTCAAAGCACACGTTTAAGGGCTGCTGCTCATTTTTCTTGCAGAAATTCTGGCTAAAAAGGGGATGTGTGGGATGAGTACAGAGGCCAAATTCTCCAACAGGAACTTTGCTAAAACCAGCAGACACACAGTTTCTACACAGATGTGGGCTCCAATATCCCAGCAAACTGTAAGTCATTTTCTCTTGTTGCTCATTTCTTTGAGACACCCTTCTCCTTGAACCTTTTGTCAGCTACCACAAACTCTAAAACAGTGTCCTGGAGAGACAGCTGCAAGAAGGTTGTGATTGTCAGAGTCAAAATGTCACCTCCACTAAACGGTGTTGGCAGTGAGCACATGGCAGCGGGCCTTGGTTCCTGACATGTCTAGGTTTATCAAAATGTCAGGCCTTCAAGTGACTAGGTGAGCCAGGTACTTCCATTTCAGCACTTTACTGCTGGTGCTGTTAGGTTTTCCTTACACCAAGAGCAACCAGATGTTTCAGTCCAAGTCACCCTTATTTTACATGAAGAGAAAAACAAAAAAGTAGTAAAGGGCAGAAGTAAAGCCTCCAAGAGAAGGAAGTCAGGAGGTGATGCGTGTGTCTCCATCACCTGAAGCCTGCTGCATCCTCATGTGAAGACAAAATGGCAGCAGCCTCCAGTCTAAGCAGATGGAGATGGAGATGCAAGCAGGTGGAGATGCAATGGTGAGCCACACAGGAAACAGACCAGACCAGTTATTTAAGATACATATCTCAGACTAACTTGCACGCCTCACTTGCTTGAATTAAGAGATCATGTCAATGGGGAGTGGGACGGGTGGTGTGAGGAAATAAGCAGGGTCCAGGGGAGAATGTGTGTCCAAGATGTAAGTAAAGTTAGACAGTCCACAGCTCTTCTGGGAAGCATCCCACTCTTCATTAGGGTCATTTTTCTAATAATAGCCACACTCCCATGTCACAGCTCAGAAGGTAAAATGTCTTGGACAAAGTGTTCACCTGCATCCAACAGCAACACTGCCTAGTACAGGAACAGCATTCCAAGGGGGGCAAGAATAGAACTGGCCTCTGAGCAGTGACATTTTCATGCAGTAATTCACAGCTGCTCAAGCACCTCCGACAGACCCCACAAGGGCTGGGAGAGACTCCAACTGCAAAGAATTAATCAGCTCATTGCCTAGCTGCTGCTTATTTTACAGCCACTCCAGAAGCTCCTAGTTCAGCCCTACTGTGCTGGCTGTTGTACAGCCAAGCAGCAGCCTGTAACAAAAAGTCTGGAAGTTCTCAGTGAGCTATCAGTAATGACAGCCAAGACCTTCACTAGCTATGGTGCTGACAGGACAACAGACCTTTGCCAGGAACAAAGATTTCTCTTATTTCTTTTCTGAAGCTTGGATCTTAACCAGGGGTTCAGGAACCAGAGTGACATCAAAATGCCCATCTCGTTCACTCACTTTCATAGGAGAATGGTGTCCCACCATTTGAAAAAGCCTGAAGGAGAATTAGCAACAGCGTGAGTTCCTTTACAGTGACTTTATTTCTGTCAAACCAAATAAACGAGTCATGTTATCAGTATCAGCTATGTCTTGGCTCTGAGAGCAACTGCTATGCCTTGCAGAATTTACTGACGGGAATGGTGCATTCTGAATAGCTTAAGCAGGTGCTGATGCCTGCCAGCAAACCTCATTTTCACAAGGGTCCAGTGAAGACAGAAGAGGAGATCAAGCCAGATTCTGAATAGCTACAAGTTTTAACATTTGTTGTTTTATTAGCTCCCCTCTCCCCCATAAACACAATATGCATAAACGAACCCAACAAGGTAACGACTATGCACAGCTGGCGTTATATAGGCACTCAGTTTCTGTCCAGGGGTGCAAGATTTTACATGCACAAATAACTTATAATGAGGAGCAAGAACAATCAGTTGTCATTCACAGGCAGTGGTGTTCTCATAAACATGCCCAAGCAACTATGTTCCTAACTCACCTAGGTGCTTGGGAAAATCCCACCCCACTGCCAAAGTTGTAATTACCCAACTGAGATGTAGGTATTCATCACACATACTTAATAATCACAGCTTCCAGATCAGAGATCAGGCACAGGGGTAATGGCTTGACAGACAACTAAAAGGAGTGAACTATTTGAGAGATAAGTTCATGGACAGTTTTATGATCAGGAAAAACAAAAAAACCATATTCACTGCATGCCTTGTTTCTGATGACTAGTTTGCCTAGTTCTAGTCAAACTATTTAAGCACCACAGCTTCTGGAACTTCTCGCTCAACACAAGGCTTGCATTTAAATTCAGCCCAGTGGACTGGGCAGAAATGATTGGAAAACTGCCCAGCTGGTATCAGATTGCTCCATGTGTGCCAAATGGGACCAGTCCCTGCACAGGAGTAGAAAGAGTCATTACAGCATTAAACAAATGGGTAGAGAAAGATGATGGCAGCTGAAACACAGACACCCTCAGCCCTGCCTCCCCCTTGTCAGCACGGTGAAATCAACTTTTTAAATCACTCTGAAAGCTTCATGATCTTCCTTCTAGTTGTCCAGAGACTTACAGAGCTGTGTCGGGAAAGGTAAAGCATCCCAGCAACGGGAGCCAAAGCATCCTACAAGGCAGGGATCCCTGAAGATAGCACGCACACAGAGTGTAGCCTTGATACTCAAGTTGAGGTAAGAGAGAAAGCAGCACAGCACATTTAAATGGGGCAGTAGTGCCTCCAATCAGAGAGAAAATATTTGGAAAGACTCACAGGTACCCCGTCTAGGGACCATGTTTCCAGATACTATAAGCTAAAAGCACAAATGCAAAGAAAAGCAGAGCTCATGCAAGATGAAGGCCAAAAATACATAATAAAGAGTAGTCAGGAACCCTACATTAAGATTCCTAGGCGAAAGCCAGCCCCATCCACAGCACTCACTGTTGGCAGTTCGCAAGGTTACAGCCATTATTAACCACTGAACACATCTGCAAATCAATACTCACAGGAAAAAAAATTCTCAGTGAAGTAACCCATTACTGCCTTGCAATGGGCAATAATCACATCAGAGAATATTTGTGTGTCGGATCTGGGTTCCAGAGGGCAGAATGAAATGACAATTTCTCTGACTGAGCTGGGATGTGAGATTGAAACTTCACAAACAAACAAACTGGTTCCAGGGTTTTTCCTGTCATACCTCTGGAGGCAGGAAGGCAGAGGCCAACAGAATTGGAGGTTATTTTTCAAGGTCTGTCTCCTGCTATATAAGCAACTGATCGGAGCTGTCTGCAGACTCCTGGGTCTTGGCAACAAGTCCAGGGAACATGCTGCAGGATGACTAAAACAAAGCAGGCTGAACTTCTAAAAGCACAAGCTATTGATGGGCATGAGGCCTTGCAACTTCACTTGACAGACAGCACTTCTGGGTTCTCTTTAAACCATCACAAACTATCCCCAGCCCTAAAGACATTTCTTGGTTCTTGGGCACTGGGTATTTCAGGGCACATGAGCAGCAGTTAATAGACACACAAGACGCCCCAGATTCACTCCTCTTGCTCAGAGTCTTTTTATGAACAAAACGGTTACAAAATTACAAGTAAAGCTCAAGTCTGAATTGCCGAAATCATACTGGTACCCTGCTGTAAGCTAGGAAGGATCATCTTAGGTGCATCTCTGCTCTGGTTTCCTCACATACAGCATCCAGCCTTCTGCTTCATCATGAGAAAAGCAGTCACTGTGAAAGACTGAGGTTAACTAGAACAGCTCATCACAGATCAAGGAAGTAAAGGTTTTTCTAGTAAAAACATGGTGCAGAAGATGGACCAATTCCCTGGCTCAGCCCACAAGGCTGATCCACTGACGAGACTGCATACTGCAGAGATCCCATGTGCCAAGAAAATCCATGGGATGCATTCGCTCTCAAAGTTCATTCACCACTTCAGCACCAATAATTAGTTGCTGGCTCCGGAGCTTGTAACCTGCTGCTTACCAGAGAGAGCAGAAGTGAGGGCTAGTCTCTCCCTCCCATTACACAGCATGAAGGGAAGAGAAGCAGCCAATATAGGCAATGCGGAGTCAACGCTGACAGCATAAGGAGTGGAGACAACATTGCCTGCTTCCCACCAGTTCCTAACTGTCGGCAGCAACTGTGCACAGATGTGTGCATGGCCGAGGATTTGTTGGCTGTAAGAAACATGGACAATAGAAGGCGCAGAGCCAGAGAGCAGCTGGCATGCTCCCCTGAAACCCAGATAGCACTTCCAACATAATCCCACTCCAAAATTTTTAGGGCTTCTTGAAGAATAAACTTGGAGGAATTGAGACTGACACAGTGTAGCCTAATGTGATTTTTTTTTAAAAATCGTTAAGAGGAGAAGAGTTTCTTACCATGAGGTCACTTTGGGGTATCAAACAGCTTCCAAGGGACAGCTCTTGCCTACCTTGGAGGATGTTATGCACAACCCAGGTACTAAGGAAGTGAAATCTGGTTAAGTGAAAGAGGAAGGTCCCCCCCCCCCCCAATTGTTTAAAATTGTGTCTTGGCTGTAACTATTTAACTAAAACATTTTAGATTCTACTTCCCCAACCCCTTCAGTTAAGAAATTATGCCCACTACATACTTCATGAGTCTTCCAAGAAATTCTCAAAACACAAAGTGATATTGTTATTTCCAAGAAAAAGATCAAGCAGGAAAAAAATTAAGTTTTTTCTTAATAGACTATAATGAAACAAAGAAAGGTACACACCTATTTTCCCCTCCTCTGCAGGTTACCTTTCAGACTAGATTGGGCAAAGCACCAGAAAGCACAATACATGAGACAACCTAGCAGAACTTTTCATTTCAAACCTCTGACTTCCTTGAGGATACAGATTAAAAGGTAGAGCCAACTAACTGACAATATGTACAGTTCAATAGCAAGAATTTTCCAGAGACCAGGTAACCAAGCTCAATTTATTGTCTAAAACTCATGCAGTACAGTCCCAGAAAGAAATGCAATACCTCACTAAGTCTTCCTAGGAAGCAAAGTCTCACAATTTTTTCAGTTCACCAGAAGATGTTCTTCCCTAATGCCCCCTTTATAGCATGGCTGTTTACAAGTCACAGAGTACTGTTCACATCACTTACAATTTAAGTTTAATTAGCCAGTTGTTTCCAGTACTTTCTAGTCTTTCATTTTGAATATTAAATCCCAAACATTAACAGGACGAACATACTCCCTCAGGAAGGTATTTACATGGCTACCATTATTTCCTTGTGCCACATTGTACCTTAGTTTAGAGCACTCACCCATCTACCTTTCGACAGCTTGTGTATTTTTTTAAGGCAAGTGTGGAACCATACTTGTCCCAGCACATTGTGGGATATATGCCTAGCCATTAGCAATCAAGAATAGCATCATACAATTCAGCACGATCACTCAATACACACAAATTATTAATGGTTCCTGTGAATGTGCTGTGTTGAATACAAGACCTATACAACACTGGACAAAGATCAAGGGATGGAATTAATTACTACTCATACTGCCCCTGATCCCCAACAGAAGATTTGCGTACAAGTTATCTGACAGGGGACTGAATCCTGCAGCACAGTGAAATGAACACAGTACACATGCTGTGAAGAACAGTTTATTAACAGAGTCACCAAAGGAAGGTAGCATAACAGTAACCACAATGTCCCCAACCCTCCCTGAAATGTCCCACTCAAGCCAAATTTGATTTGAAAAACAGTCAATCCAGTCATGTTTATTTTTAAGTAACAAGGAGACTGTTGAGCTCCTGCAGTTCTTCAGCTGAAGTTCAGTAAAAGATGTAGGAATTTTCTACCCAGAGTAAAAAGCTTGAATCAAAAATTTGGAAGAATGAACAAGAATTAAAACCCCTCATCTGTGCCACTTTTTCTTCCTTCCTCCTCGGTGTCAGAGCCATGCCAGCACCAAACTCATCTGGCACATCACCCTTTCTTGGCTTTGTTATGGCACACAAGACAGCGCTAGAACAACAAACAAAATATCCTCAACTCATTTCCAAAAGATGGATTCTTTCCCCCAGAAAGCCCTTTCCCAGCTGCCCAGGGAAATGGATTTTGTATCAGAGCAATGTGGCAAGAAAGTTGGAGACATGAAAATGATTAGGGTGAGACATGGCTACTGAAAACAAAGCAATCAGAGAGCTAAGAATCTAGTGATTTTTATCAAAAAACTTTTTAGGAAGGAGAAATAACATTTTCTTTTTATGATGTAAGCCCCCTTTGAAGTGCTGGAATTCCAGAGCACTTTCCAAAGCTGAATTTATAGCCAACTCTGCAGTTTTTAATGGAAATTCAGTAGTCACCAAGCCCTGTCTGTCCAGATTAAGAGCCTGCTTCTTCAGCTGCGTTAGCTTTATACAACTGAAGAGTCTCCTTAACATCCACTCCAATGTAGGTTAGCACCTTTGAAGTCACAGCAGGAGCTCACATAGTAGCAGGTCTTAAATTCAGCTGGAGCTGTCTGGAGCAGAACTCCAGTAAATATTTCCTACCCCACTGGAGTTTTTATAGTGTACTGGGGCCAGGGGAAAGAGTGTAAAGGGTGCCAGGAATTACTCTTAAGAATTTACAGCCTTCATGGTAGCCTGTGTGAGACTCCTTTGTGCTTTTGAAGATGTAACCCTGCATCTTCCTGGGTGTCATGGGCACATTTCTCTGCATTAAACACTCAAGAAATCAGCATTTCCAAGATGCAGTTCCCAGTCTTGGCAGGGATGCAATTTTTGCGCTCTGGCAGATTCACAAGCAAGCAGCAGATTTCACATACAAAGCAGCTGGTGTGAAAAATCTCTCTGGCTTAGACTCTGATGCAGAAAGCTGCAGGGAAAAGGTACCGCACAAGCAAAGCTGACTGGGCTGATGTCCCTTTACAAAGTGCTGCCATCTTGCCAGACTCTCTCACTGTGGACAATCAGAGCCCAACAGCTACATGAAATCGTTTGGGAATTTTCCCAGTGCAGGAACACCCAGACCAGCAAAACCTAGGGGTAGGAGCTGGTTTTCTGAATGATGGGGGAGCTGCAAACCTTTGTGGGAACATTTTTTGTCAGTGGATTTATTAAAAAAGAAACCTTCCCTTTGTACGTACTTCAGAGGGCAACCCCAGGGCTAGTTATATGGTGCTGAAAGAATAGACTGCCCCTTCCAAAGCCTTACCTTAGAAGGATGGCAATGAGTAATGCTGGGCTTCAGTCCTGGTGCTCTAAAGACTGGGATTTTTCCTAAATGGAGGTAATCTGAAAGAAACACATATCTCAGTGCTCACGGCCTGCAGGGAGCCTGAGGTAGGATGTCATGTACCTGCCAAACCTCCTTATCAGGGCTGGAAATTAATCACCCAAGTGTTGAACAGTGGATGACAACATAATGTGCTACAGATGTGCTCTACAACCAGAGACATGCACCTTTTGTTTGATTCTCAGCTAAATCGGACTCATGACTGCCTTTGCCACAAGTTGGTGAAACTGCTGGAAGAACTGCACATTCTCCTTAAGTCTCATGGGACTCTCATCATGAATTAGGGCTTCATCCTTCCATACTCCCTGTGCAGCCTTCCCAGGGAGATCCTGGTGGGCTGCAAGAGCTCAGAGAGTCAAGTCTCCAGTGCTCAGTCACCTCTGCCCTGTCATTTACCTCCACCCCATCCCACACCACACTGAGTATTCCAGTTGATGAGGGCCTACAGCTCTGTGTTACGGAGGAAAGAACCCAGGCCCCACAACAGAAAGATGCTAGGCTGACATAGGCCAGTGCCCTTCATTCAGGATATGTGCATATGCAGCCTCCAGCCAGGACATGTATTTAGATGCTGCACCTGGGTTTTTCTATTCAGTTCCTTGCGTCCCCAATAGACTCAAAGGGGGTGTGTGTTCCTGACTTGGTACAGGCAACCTGGGATTACACAAATAGAAATCAGATATGTGCAGAAGGAAATTCTGGGCCTCAGTGGTGATCCTACACTCCTCACAAATAGACACGCACATTCATATACTCCTCTTCATTAAATATTTATACTGTAGTAGCCCCCAAAGGCCACAACCAGGCCCACGCACTGTACAGACATGTAATGCATGATCCTCCCTCCCCTGAGACCTTACATCAAAAAGACAAAACATAACAGGGAGGAAAAGATAAGTGGACAGGCCAAGACAGGACTGGGGCAGAAGCAGAAGGGGCAGAATCCAAGCATGTATGCAGCTAGTTGTTAGTTTCTGTTGGCTGGAGGAAGCCACTTGGTAAAGTAAAGCTTTATAGTAAATTTCAGTGGGAAGCATACTCAGGAACCTCTCAATTTCATAAGTGGCTTCCCGGGGGCATGTTGGGCTCTCTACCGGAAAGTCCTGTGAACGGGAATTTCCAGAAGAGTGGTCACATGAGAAGGAAATTCCACTACCAGAAATGCCCTTAAAAAACCCAGTCTCCATATCACAAATCCTCTCTTACGACCACTGCCTCATGAAGGCAGCAGTACATGTCCAATCTACCCTGGCAAGACAGGAAGTGCCTGTTTGAATAAATACATGATGTATTTGAGACCATGCAACCACAGCACACAGATGTAAGCTACATACTTGGAGCAACAAGAAATCACTGAAGAACACGTCTAACTTGACTTACAATTGATCTCCTTTAATGTAATTTTCTGGATGAAAGCTTTCAGCGGTGCATGAAAACGCGCAACCTGTAACACAGAGATGACTTCATAAGTACGTCAACAGCATGGGATGCCCATAGACAGCCACTAAACTAGCATTTCAGCTGGCCCTAAAGCAACATTAAAGTATTTGTTTCCCAGAAGGGCAGTTAACAGGCTCATCTAGGCTTCGGTGAGCACTTCATATCCCACTTCCTGTGTCTCAGTCTCCTGATCAGTTTCAGATGGGAGCTTAAGGCCTCAGTCCCATTGGATCAAGCCCCAGCTCTGTTAAAGACCAAATTCCCATCTCTGAACCACAAAGACATTTGCACCTCACTGGGACAAGGTGGATCACAATCTCAATTCACAGCTGGGGATGCAGCCTGGAGAAACGGGTTCCTCTTGTGGAATACATTTCCCAAGATCAAGCTAATCCAGTGTGTAATTATCTTCAGGAAATGCTGCAAAGCCTTCCTCTTCAAAAAGCCTTTCTCCCATGGTAGCCTGGCTCTCATGGCAGTAACACCTTCTCCTCCCAAACCCTACCCCAGGCAGCAAGTTTACTGCAAAAAGGCAGAAGTGCCAGCAACTCCATGAAATCCCTCAGGGACTTTACTGCTCCTGCTGATCATATACAAAAGGTGCTCAGATATCACAGCAGGATAAAGCTCAAAAAATGGAGCAATCAGTTGGTCACAACCACAGTGGATTTGTGATTTTCAAAGGAAAGAGAATCACTTGACAAAGTGGGAAGCAGCAATTTCTTGTCCAGTATTTCAAGTATCCTCCCCACTAGGGACAACATCCCTCTTCTTTTCCCCTCCGGCTCCAACTGACACTTTCTGCCACCAGAGCCGTAGAGTCCAGGCACACTAATGTGGTGCTATTTCCATAAGCCACAGAGGGAAACTGATAAAAAAAGTCAAAATTCCAGCCTCAGCTTGGAGGGGAAAAATATCATATGAAGCCTTTTCTTCTGGATGCAAAAATGCCAGGCTTACACTGTGAAGTAGCGGAGATAGCAAAACACACCTTGCGAGCAACAAACAACTGTGAGACTAGGTAGCAAACCAGCAACCAGTGGTTACTCACATCCACCCTTCCAGCCAAAATTTCTAGTTAAGCTTACAACAACAGTTTTGTATGACCACAGAGGCCACTCCTCCACAGATACCAGCCCCAGGGGCCATGACTGAGTAGCTCAGACTGGCTGCAGCACAGGACTCTGGCAGAGCCCTCTTCCCTCCCCTCCTAGGCCCCATGCTAGTGACTCTGACAAGGGCTTCATGCCATTCTGAGCTATGAGGAGCACCCACCTCTATGTGGAGGGGGTGTTCCCAGGGCCCAGTGTCCAACTGGAATGATATAATGCAGCTGTAGAGAATCAGGCCCATGACTTCTAGCAAATATTTGTTTACACTCCCCAGCATAACACAGATGATGTTAACACAAACAGGAACTTACATCAACAGGGCCCACGACTGAGGAAAGGAGCTTAAAATGCACTCTGTGGAAAAAGAAACCAGTTCAGGCTTATCAGTCACAAAGTCATAGTCTGGGTTCCAAAATTTCTAAACACCTAAAATTCAGGTAAGGAAGCCACCTTGCTTGTCACTTCCTTATATTAATCCCTTCTGGATAAAATACTTGAGAGACTTGCTACCTGGCCAGGGATGCTGTGAATTGCACTTTTTCTTCAACAAGCTGAAGAGTGGCAGCCAAACCAAGCTCCTGTAAAGAGGAAATCAGTCACCAAAATAGCTGATACGAGTGTCAGCATTTGAGCTCTGAGAACTGACCATCAGCTGAAGAACACAGCAGACACTGCCTCCCCATTAGGGTTAAGCTGCTCATAGAAAGGGAAGCAATCACAGCTACTTTGTGAGAAGTCCCTGGTGCCCAGCAAACACCCATCACCTTAAGCATAAACCTTCTTGACATCTTGCTAATACTCCCTCAAGGGTCAGAAAGGGGGAAAAAAGGGGCCCAATACAGTCCCAGGGCAGTTGGATAATTCTACTAATTTGGAGAGAGAGCAGATGGTCTAAAATGCTTTCCTGGGACTTCACTTACAGAGCTGGAGAGAGGCAGTTTGCTCCACTCAGAGCAATTGGGCTACAAGACCCCCATGGATTCTGTCAGAAGGTGCAGTCAGCTGGCACCAGTCCATTGTCAGTTCACACATGGCTCATGTTCAGAAGGGCTCTTCTGCAGCCAGCAGGACTAACCTAATCTAGTTCAAACACACAGACGTGGACACTGCAGAAACCAACAGAGCCACTAGGAAAGTACCACTTCAGCTAACTAGTACACACCGGCTCAGTCCACCCACACGTCCATGCACAAAGTGCTAAGGACAAGGTCTCGTCTCCTAGTGAGATACTGGTCCCTCTGAGCCACATGGCTCAAATCTCAATTTGTGCCACATGGTGAATGTTTTCTGTAACTGGGTGAAGTTTAAGGCTGTAAATCAATGATGTTTCATTCCCAAGGGTGCTCTGAAAGCTGGACTGTGGTTATTCATTGTGATCTGGAGCAGAATGCATTTGTCAGAGGCTCTTTTTAACCCAAGCTGGGACCTACTGAAAACCACTGCTTCATGCCAAGGTTTCAGTTAACGAGAACGCTGCTCCACCAGCTGCAGAAACTCATCACCCATGGACAGTGCCTACTCGGGGGAAATTAATCTAAATAAAGGACATTTTGTGGACACAGTTGGCCTCTGGATAGATAAAGCTGGTATCGTTTGGGCACCAGCTCCTTCATTTTTCACCATAAAAGATTAAACCTGAGCTTTCTGTCTCAGTACTCACCACTTTCAAAGCAATAAGGACCACAGGTTTCTTGGATCCCTTTTTATTCATTATCTGCAGGCTGAGAGAGAGATTCATGGTGCACAGGTTCACATCCAGACCCACCCTCAGAGGTGTGACCACTTTGGTAACGATGAGCAGTGAAGAAGAAATTGGAGTGCAGGCTGGACACTGTAAGAACAGAAGGATCTGGGCTAGACTCACCCTGAAACACACATGCAGTGAGACTCTCACAGGCCTGTCTGTGGCCCTTGGAGTGGAAAGGCAAGGACATGACACAGACGGGACAGTGAGAGACATGAGAAGAGGCCCAGAGCCCCTGCAAATGCAATAGATGGTGTGTAAGCCCCCAAAGACACTATGGCAAATGTAGGATTTTGACCTCTTTGCTCATGTGATCTCAGAAGTCCCATCAGCCCCAATACACTCATTTTCTTCCACTCTCTTCACTCCATCTGCTGTTGACAAAGGCACCTCCTCTCCCCATTGCCTGTTTCTTCCCATCCCATAATGGCAAATGTCCGTTGAGAGCCTGCAACTTGTCAGTTGGGCAGCTGTGACCCAGCCAGGCTGCATTTGGACAAAGCTTCCCCATCCACATGGGCTGCTCCTCTCTCAAGGGTGGAAGAGCATCAGTCCCTACATCTAGGACAGCAAGTCATAAACTGCAGTAGTGGGGGCAAGAGCCACGACCCCAAGTACCACTGCTCCTGTGAGGTCAGGCATGAAATCAACACTTCAGTCATCAGTGGGCTTTGTTGTGCAGCAGCACAAACACTGCGAGGTCTGATCAGACAAGTGTAATCACCACGTGACTCACCTTTGAAATAATCTGTTCAGAGAGGATCAGCTTCAGGGAGAGTGTGTCACGAAACTGAAACAAAAATGAATAAGACCCCAGGTGAGTGAGGTCATCTCTTACTGGACTAACATTTGTGGGTGAGACACCAGCTTTCAGGCTTGCACATGGGTGTCAGGGGTTCTTCTCCAGGCTGTGCACGGTGGACACTCCAAAGCGCATCCCTCTCACCAACAGAAATTGGTCCAATAAAAGATACAACCTCACCCACTTTGCCTCCTTGATATCCTGGGACCAACATGGCCTCTGTAGCATTAATAGGTAGCTGGAAATGCCAGGTTTTGCAGCATCTATCCCATGCTGTCTGTCTTGTCATTCTCCTCGTCCAGGGGAAGGGCAGTCCCCCCACAGGAAGCCCAGTTGAATGAATGAATGGTTTTGTTTTTTCAAGAGGGAAAGTGAACAGATGCTACAGAGCACACAACATTCAGCTCAGCACACGGTGCTGTGGTGATGGACTTGTGGCTCTATGCCCCAGGGCTGCCACTGAATATGAAGTACATGGCTGCCCCAGCTCCAGAGAGCTTGTGTGTACCAGCTATTTTGAGCTAGAGGGAATCAAGGAAATTTTAAAGCAACCATAGTCCTCATACAGTTTGGTGTCTGATGCCAGACTTTGCAGGGATGCTCTTCTTCACCACCACAGTAAATGTGGTGACTTTTGGAACCAAGCTATTTTTCCAGCCAAAATTACTTAGCTAGGAGTAGGTGAACACCGGATTTAGGGGAATAAATCTCTCTACTGCTCCCACAAAGATATGGTACTGAGTTTTAATGAATGAAACCCTACCTGACAGGTAGAGTTTCAATGAATGTCTTCAGTGTTATTTGAGTCTCCTCCAAAGCCCTTTTTTTTAAAAAAATAAAATCTAACCATATTATGTATGCTCTTCTCCCTCGTCCAGGCTTTTGAATAACTAAATCCATGCTGTCTCAGGTGAATGAAGATCAAACGACTGTATCCATAACACTATAGTTTTGCCAGAGATTTCCAGGCCCCGCAGAGGCAGCACCATACCAGATCAGTCTCCAGGCCCACAAAGCTGAAGCTTTTATGCAAATACTGAAACATCCTAAAGTGCATATTTAATCAGCGCACACACTCTCATTTGCCCAAACTCCCAACTTAATCCTCCTTGGTCTTCCCTTGAATTTCCCCACTCACATCCTTCTCCCTTGCTTTCCCCTTTGTCTACATCCCCGTATCCTCTGTTTTCCCTCTCTACCCCCAAATTCCTCCCTTTCCACTAAACTGCCCAATACTTCTAGCCTTGTCTCTATCAACACATTTGTCCTGCAGCCTGGAGCGAGCTCCCAGCCCAGCCCAGACAGATGGACTCATGCAAGCAGAACACATGCCAGGATGCTGAACAGGCTGTGTGGACTTTCAGGCACCAGCAGAGCCTTAGTCTAGCTACCCAAGTCCATGAGGATAAACCTTCAAGCTGCAGGAAGCTGGGTACTACACTCAGTCTACAAACCATCTCCTTCTACAACGCCCCCCCCCCCGCTGCACCACTGAAAACAACAGAGAAGCAGGTGGATAGGAAAAGTCTCCTAAAATCAGGAGCCACATGGGCTGATCCAGGAGACCAAGGGCTTGGTGGAGTTCCCTGACCTCACAGCAATGCAGTGATGTTTCAGGGCAGTGAGGGACACACTCACCGTTTGAGGAGTACAAGAGAAGGAATGAGGTTCCCTGAAGATGATGTAGGAGAGGACACAAGTGATTACATTCTCTCCTATGGCCACAGACGTATAATTCTGGTATGGTGACACCACAAAGTCCTCTGGAAGGGGTGGAATGGGGATTTTCTTTCCATTTTCAGCCAGGTATTCAGTCTAAAAGCAGAGGTAAATAAAATCATTAAGACAATGAAAAGTCCCTTAATTATGAGTCTGAAATAATTATTATTCTAATTACAAAGACACAAAAAGAGGGATACAGAAATTACTCAAGCAGGGAACCCACAGTTCTGCGGGTAGGATTCGTGCCTCCAGTGCAGGTAACAAATGGCTCCCCATGGCCCCAGGGCACAATCATTCAGGACTGATGTAACTAATTTCCCAGAACCAGAAGTGACATCTGTGGGCACCAAATCTGCAGAAAGGAGCAGAACCAGTAGTGACAGCTGTGGGCACCAAATCTGCAGAAAGGAGCAAAGTTGCTCAAAATATGGGCCATTTTGGATGCATGTGCTTGGCACACAGAGCTGAACAAGAGAATTCACCCTCCACCAGATGATTCGAAATCACTGGCCAAAAATACTCAGTTCACCTTGGCTGTTAAGAGAGGCACG
This sequence comes from Podocnemis expansa, assembly GCA_007922195.1. Lineage (NCBI taxonomy): Eukaryota > Metazoa > Chordata > Testudines > Podocnemididae > Podocnemis > Podocnemis expansa. The sequence goes on from ML682086.1 coordinate 1,717,613, forward strand.
AATTCCACAACCTACTCCAGAAAGGTTCAAACCCTAAATAGAGCAACGCATGTGACTGGTAGTTTGGCTTTGAACTGCAGCTCAGACTAGATGGGAGAAGGGACTGAACCTATGACCTCAGGATCAAAAAGCAAGGGCTTCTACTGCCTGAGCTGACAGACCCTATTCAGCCTCAACCCTACATGTGGTCTGCCATGAGAGAGGGACAGAGAGCAACCCTATGTCACGTGAGCACTTAAAGACTGACAGATTTATTTATTGCATGAGCTTTCATGGGAGAATAGAAGCAGGATATTCTCCCATGAAAGCTCATGCGATAAATAAATCTGTTAGTCTTTAAGTGCCACACGACTTTTTTTTTTTTCCTTTACTAGACTAACACGGCTGCCCCTTTGGAACTTGGCTGTGTCTTATGTGGCTGATTAAACCTTATCATATGGATTCACAGGTGGCAGAATCATAAAAGATTGTGGTGATAACTGGTTCTGACCTCCTCCATTGCACAGGCTAGATAATTGCACCTAGTGCTTCCTGCCTGGAAGTCCACAAGTTGTGACTGAGCTACAGCATCTCTTTGAAAGACACCCAATCCATTCAAGTGACAAACTGTCTGCTGTTGGGAAGCTGCTCCACTGGTTAATTAGCCTCGCTGTTCAAAATTGGTGCTTTATTTCCATGCTGAATTTGCCTATCTGGGTAACTGATTAGGTTTCACAGCCGTTAATCAACCAGGTTTGTTAATTACAAATCTGCAGAGCAACCCTCTCATTTCCATCTGAGGGGTTGCTGTGGATTTGATGACTGATTCTGCTGCTCTGCCAAGACAGTGGAAAGCTGTCTGGTTTTCAATAATCTTCTGAACAAAAAGCTCTCAGCCATGCTCACTGCAGTTTTCATTGCTTTACACTGACTTGAACATTCTTAGGTTTCTGTGTAATACTCAGTTTTGGTGTCAGAAAGCTGCCAATTAGTTCAGCCATTTCAAGGTTTTTCTCCACTGTTCCCCCTGCTCAGTCTTCAGTCCTCTTCTCATCAGTTGACAACAGTAAAGAAAAGTTGCTGACAAAGGAAGCCCATCACCGTGGTCCAGTGACAAGAACATTGCAGTGGGACAAGCCCCATACTTCTGTCACTAAGTCAGTCTTCTTTCACATCTTTATCCTCCCTCATACATTTCAGCAAGCGGTGAAGTTCTCATTCTGATCTGGTTACTCACACTGTGTAGCACTTACTCATATGAACTTCCCCATTACTGCATGCCACATGATTTATTCAGGAGAAATAGGGAGCAAGCATAGGGCCCTGATTTTGCAAAGATCATTTAACTTTATGCACTGTGAGGAGTGAAGGAAGTGAGTAACTCCTTGCAAGACATGGGTCTAGATGAGTAACTGCTAACTGACATAAGAGCAGCAGAATAGGACCCCACGTGAGATGATGGATATGCTGGCAGCTGATACATTATGCTAAGGTTTTTCTGCCACTCCTTTCCCTGACCATCATCATCACAGAAGGTAAGAAAGCTCTGACACCTCTTTGGACTGATCACATTTAAGATAGTTGTGAAATCCCAGTCCAAGAAATGTTACCTAGCATCACACTTACATGTACTGGAATTTCAATGAAGTGGTCATTTACTTTTGGAGTTTGAGCCACATACAAGAGCTTTCCCTTCTCAAATGGGAGTACACCTGCAAGGAATGGAAAAATATTTACAGCATGTATCAAAAAACATGAAGTAGAATCACTGCAAATCAAAAATGTACAACCTTTAGCTGGGATTTCATCTTGTTGAAATTAGATGACTGAAATCTATTCATTTAGGTACTAAAAACAGACTTCTATGCTGTATAAATATTTTTGTAAGGTGGAGATTTTCAGCAAAATTCCAGATGAATTTAAAAATAGGAGACTAGTCCTAATCAAGGTAACATCTCCAGTAAAACTGTCAGAATTAGATATAAATGACACCAAGACACATGTACCCCCTCTTCCAGAAAAGTCGTACCTGTACCAGAACTGAGAGAACATGCATCAGACAGTCATTTTTAAACATAGTTCAAGATGTGTTCCATGCCTGAAGAACATATGATTGAAGTCAGACAAAGCAGAAAACAAGACCCTGGAGAACAACTGAGACAAGGAAGGCTGTGGGGATAATTTGGGACAGAAAGCAGTACAGAAATATACGTTGTCATCAACCTCAATGTACTCTGCAGCAAGCAGACCTAAACTTTCAAGTAAGGTTCGTAGGTTGTGCTGCAGTTTCATGAAAAATCTCTGACAGCATGAGGGAATTCTGTAAATGCCTGACTGCTGCAGACAAATGAAGCTGAGGAGTCAGAACAGCAGGCCCCGTCTCACGGTTTATCTAATGATGGAATTCAGTTTGTTTTAAGGTCTTCCCACCTGTTTAGGTTTTGCTACATTGCAGATTGTTGTCTTTAAGTTTGTGCATCAGCCACCCATTGAGATGAAGGGGGCAGGTCAAACCTCTGGAGCAATGGTTTCAGGAATCAGGATCATGGCAGACTCCAGCAGACCCCATTGTATTAGTTACTCCCAGTTCTCTCTGCAAACAGGGAGGCTAGTAACCTACTTGTTTTTAACTGGAAGCTGACAATTCTGGAGTCTAATTCTGCTGCCAGGGATGAATTACACTGGTTCCAGGATACATTGGGCCCTGATCACCACGCCACTCAGACAGGAGACGATGCCACTCAGACTTTTGACAAAGCATTATGTCGCCCAGCAGCACATCCGCGAATACAGCAGAGAGAGACCTGCTCCACCAGACAATGGGGGAAGACTCAGCTTTACAGGCAAGCTCGGCCCCTCCTGGGCTCCCACTGTATTTGGCTCCTGTAATGCTTCTCTGAGACAGCACGAAAGGTAGCAGGGGGTGGGGGCATGTCTACATGCCTAGAACGAGCCAGAGAGGCCTCTATTCTACCTGTACTGCACCCCACAGAGGTAAGAGCTGCAGCGCATGGCTAAGTAGAAGACATGAAAGGCATGTGTACACTGAAGCTAAGTGGTGTGAATTCCAGCTCTCAGAGACAGACCTGCTCTAGCTCAAGTCCAATCAAGCTAACAGGTTAAAGGAGAAACATCTAGCTGTAGCAGTGGAGGCAGCAGGAGGAATTAGCCGGCCCATGCACGATCTTGTCCCAGACCAGAGGGACCCATGTGGCCAGCAAGCCCCTTCCACTGCTCATGCTGCTGTGGCTACACATGTGTTTTTAGCATACTAGCTTCTCCAGCTAGAACTTACACCTTCAGCTCCAGGGAGCAAGGGACAGTACTTTCCTGCCCCACATGTTCCCCAGTGCTTCTTCCATTTTGTGACAAAAGCTCCTTTATCCTGACTTTGCACAGGGCTGGTGATGCCTTTAGGAATGCAGCAGGCAAGTAAAATTCCTGTATTTATGCATAAATATTGGACATCATAGCAGACTTTTCGGAAGCCTTCTCAATCCAGTAGTAGCTTTGTGACCTCCTAGCAATCTCTTTGCTAGCCCGCTCCTCCAAGGATGATCTGGTGTACGGAATAGTCACCCCACACTCGGCTCAGCAGAAGCCATGTACCACAATAAGCTACACTGGACAGAGCAGTAGACTGGACACAGACAGTAAGAAGGAAGCTAGTACATGGCACTCACTGTTCATGTCACTCAGCATCTTTGAATGCCCAAAGGAAATACAAGCAGAAAGTATTACAGGTGTCTGCAACACAAACACAAGAGATCCAATCAGGAAGGAGGAAATCACTGCAGTGTCCTGGGGGGAGATAATTGCATGGGTGACTTACTAATGGGAGCAAAAATTTCTGCCACTGAAATTTGTAGGGAGGCAGTGAATTTTTTTTTTTTCAAAAGGAGGCAAGGCTTATGGGCTCCAGGACACTGCACAGCATCATTATCACTGAGACAGAGGCTCTCTTACTCACTGAACTCTGTACTGTGTTCAGTGCAGAGAGGGGAACCCCCCCCCAGATGTTTACACCCTCTGTGCTAACAAAGATACTGGGTCAGATGCCAGCCCCTCCTTCAGTCAAGAAGAGTATAGAATCATAGGGTTGGAAGGGACCTCATGAGGTTATCTAGTCCAACCTCCTGCTAAAAGCAGGACCACTCCCACTAAATCATCCCAGCCAGGGTTTTTGACTAACCAGGCCTTAAATGTTTCCAAAGATGGAGATTCCACCACCTCCCTAGGTAACCCATTCCAGTGTTTCATTATCCTCCTAGTGAGAAAGTTTTTTCTAATATCCAACCTCAACCACCCCAGCTGCAGCTTGAAATCATTGCTCCTTGTTCTGTCCTCTGTTACTACTGAGGATAGCCTAAGCTCCCTCTTCTTTGGAAAATCCCTTCAAGTAGTTGAAGGTTGCTACCAAATCCCCCCTCAGTCTTCTGTTCTGCAGGCTAAGGAAGCCTAGTTCCTTCAGTCTCTTCTCATAAGTCAAGTGTCCCAACCCCCTAATCATTTTTGCTGTCAAATCAAATCAAATCAAATCATAGGGTTGGAAGGGACCTTGTGTCCTCCACTGGACTCTGATTTTTCCACTTTTTTTGTAGCATGGAGCCCAAAACGGGACATAGGATTCCAGATGTGGCCTCACCAGAGCCGAAGAGAGGGGAATAGTTACATCCCTCGATCTACTGGTAACACTCCTACTGATACAGTCCAATACGCTGTTGGCCTTTTTAGCAACAAGGGCACACTGTTGACTCATGTCCAGCTTCCCATCCACCGTAACCCCCAGGTCCTTCTCTACAGAACTGCTACTTAGCCAGTCAGTCCCCAGCCTGTAGCAGTACCAGGGATTTTTCCATCCTAAGTGCAGGACTTTGCACTTATCCTTGCTGAACCTCACAAGGTTTTATTCGGCCCAGTCCTCCAATTTGTGTAGGTCTCCCTTAATCCTATCCCTGACCTCCAGGTAGTGGCTGGCTACACAAATTCATTTGCCATCTCATACAAAGGGCTGGGTTGAGAGGTGTTGTCATGGTAAACAGTGGTAAGTAGATAAACGAGTGGCTACAGCTTACGCCACAGAGCCAGGTTTCATATCGGGGTAGTTGGGGTGATAGACTCAGCCCCACTACAGACTGGGACACAGGGAGATGCCTAACACACACCGACCAGCAAGTGATGCTAGAGTGAGCCTCTAAGCTGCAAGCATCACAGTCCCTCCTCCACTCTGAAGGGAGATGTGACCAACCGCAGGGAGCCACTAACAGTTCCCTTCACACAGGCCATAAACAGGGTGAAGGGGTACGGCCAGAGCTCTGTGCCCACATGCTCATGGTGGATCTGGAGGTAGGAGGGGGCCCTGCACAGCCTCTCTGGTCATCTCCATGACCTCACCCTGCACCCATGCTGGACGGGTGGGGAAGCGTGATTTACACCTCCCTTACTCCTCCATGCACAAGGAACCAACAGAACCGGACGGGAGACTCACCTTGACTTTTAACGCTAGCACAATGTTGTTCCCTAGGCTGGCTGTCACGCTGGCTCGGATATCACTGCATGCAATTAGAGAAAGTAAAAGCAACAGAAAAACAGCATCATGAGAGAAACAAGAGAGACAATCAGCAGAAGAGAATCTGAAGCAGCTGTCATGTTTGTAATTGGTGCCTAGATGAGCCCCTACTTCAGGATAGGGAAAGGTTGAGTGCTGATGAGTTTAGGCCACTTGCTTTAGACCGAGACCGAATACACTAAACTGCTGTAATTTCCCTGCTGTCCCCCAGCCAGTGGAGTTTCGTAAATTAAAGCTTAGTTCACTTGGATTGTATTCTGCAGCCATTCTACAACATGCCATGATCCATTTCTACAGAGCCCTTTATTTAGTGTGTTTATTCTAGTGTCCTGAGCCTAACAGAGAACAGGCCCCATTATGCTATGCACAACACATGCACAGAATAAGAGGTCAGCCCATTCCAAAGAGTTTATGCACTGATTTAAACCTATGACACCATAATATACTGGATCATGTGGGAATCTACTTCTTGGGCTATCTGAACTCAACAGAATTCAATTTTTCTCCTGCTAAAAGACTAAATGTAAGATGTAAAGATGCCAGGTGGGAAACAGAAAACACATACAGTGAAGAGTGAAATGGTGATTGACAGAGCCAACGCAGAACACTAAACAGAAATTCAATGGCACTCACAGCAGGTTGATACTGATGTCATTGAGAACCACAGCACACTGGCTACTCTTGACGACAACGCTGGTGGTAAGCGGCAAATACTTTGGCAGCAGAACAAGTGCATTACAGTCTACCAGCACGTTTATGGTGACCTGGCCAGATAAGAGGACAGACCAGCTGCAGAGGGGGGGGGGGAAAAAAAAAAAAAAAGCATTAAATAGACACTCATGCAGGGTCATCTGCTCAATGCAAACAAAGGCTCATCTCTAAGCACAGGGTATGCACTCTGATTCAAACCAGCTTTTTTCCATCCCTAGTGCCTTTTCCATCAGTCAGCTTGCTCACTGGCCACCTCTGTCCCTCAAATCCCACTCTGCGCAGTGATAACCAAGCACTGGATCCTGACACCCTGGCTTGCACTGAATGTTAGCCCACCACCATGGGGAGTCCCATTGACAGCGGAAGGCCCAAGAGGTACATTTGCAGATTTGCTCTGCAGTCAAGAAGGGTTGTCAAGACTTTGAATCCAAAGGAAGTTCATCCCTGGTTCGCCTTTAGGTGATTCAGGGGGCATAATTTATAGGCTGCAGATGGCTGCAATGTTGCATTAGTGCACTTTCACCTCTGGAGCCTTGCCCTCAAAACCAAGTTTACAGGAACTCACAAGTGAACAGTTACCATTTAGAGACACATGACAGAGGCCATTTAGTCTGAGATCACTGCTGGATGCCTCCTGGCACCATTATTCACCACTGCTTTCAGGATCCAGCTTTCAGTGACTCATGGAATGGAGTCTCCACTCCAGTCCTTGGGAGTTACAAGGAAGCAGGAAAAAAAACGAGCTGAGAGAACCATATAATAGCAGCTAATGGGAGACACACACAGGGAATGGGGAGAGGCTGGCAAGCTCTGCCCATCAGAAATCTGCTTTAAAAGGACACCTGTCACTGACAGATTCCAAAACATTACAAAAAGGGAGGGCGGATATTACCGCCAAAAGCCCTATACTAATCTGGAGCTAACACAGAGCGGGGGAGTCACTACAGAAATAAAAAGGAAACATATGATGTAGAAGTTTTTTAGAACAAAAATGTTAGAAAGCTGGAGATTGAAAGTTAAATTTCCATTTTTGAAAACCATATGAACTTTCTGAAGTATGGACATTTATGTGTGTTCATTCAGCTTGAGTATAACTTCCAGAAATTCAGCTCCCTTCCTAACACCAAACACTAGGCAGGGCATTTCAGCAGTAACTCTCCAAAGGAACACAACTTACTAGAGTACACTACTCTTAACCTTACAGCAATTAGAGACTGCCATCCCACTGACGGCACGAGCTCCACTTGCCTAAATCACAAACTCCTGTGTTTCCAGGTTTCTTTAGGACCATATGGTCAATGGAAATATGTACTCAGTCATTTTGTGACTAGACAAAGCGTACCAGGAACAATTTTTCTCAGTGATCACCAAATGGACACATGCTTCCAAAAAAACTGCTGTTATTGAGTCCACAATGCACATTTCCTAAGCCAGTTAAGAGGTCAGCGTGGTGATGAGAGAGAGAGAGAAATATAGGAAACCAAGGCATTAAAATAAACCCATACTGCAATTCACGAGTCAACTGCACCAACCCTTTTTAAAAATGTAACATTTCTGCAGCCTTCCACAATGTCATTCCAGACCCACTTCTATCTAACCAGGTCTTACATACCAGGCATGCTGGCTAAAAGAGGGAGGCTGCAGCAGTGTAGAGGAGATAACCCAGGTTATCAAGAGATGTCTATGATATCCTTCTTGCTCAGGGCCTAGTCTCACCATTGGCCATGATAATTCACAGTAGCCGCTCATGCTGCCGTGACCGTGAGCAAAGCAACCAGAGGTACCATGTGTCAGGAGACATCCCACTACCCTATTAGTGACCTGCAAAGCCACCCACGTCAGGGCACAGGGTGGAAAGGGGTGTGCAGGGATTTGGCTGAATGCCATTTGGCATCAGTCTCTAGGATCTCCAAAGAGCTGTCTTTGCTCTTCGTCTGATGTTCTTTGAACCTTTGTGGGCTAGGGGGAGTGTGCCTCACCAAAGTTTCATCACAGAGGGAGTCCCAGATGCAGAATTTTAAATTTTAATGAAGCAGCAACACAACAACATTTCCTTCCTCCTCTCACATCTTCCCTGAATCGATTCTCTTGCACCTGAAAATGAACTAAGAAAGTCACAGGCTCTCCAGGCCCACTCACCAAGTGCCAAGGATTTTGAGTTTAGCAGAAAATCCCACCTTGACCCCAACTCCAGGAATGTATTCTGATTTTACTGGGAGCATGGTAGCTTTAGCAACATGCAACCTGCAAAATGAAATCAGAGTAGATAAGAACAGAAACCAGGCCCAATGTCCAGGAAGACTGTTTCAGAGCTCCTTCAATAAACATTATCTATTGATCTGACCCAGAATACCCCGTTGCCCACCAGCTGAGCTCAAAATAGTTAGAGAGGTCAGCCTTCTACCCCTCATCCAGTTCAAGTCCTGGTCTAAGACTGGGACCTCTACATACTAATCCAGTACAGAATATTCAGAGAGCAGACACGTTTATTCTGTTTCTTGTGACTCACCCATTGATAGCGATTAAGGTAATGGCTAATCCTGGGAATTTAAGTCTCTTCATTTCAGACTGGAAGAGGCCAGTTACCGTCTCTTCACAAGCTGTAAAAAACATCCATGAGACACTAAACCAAGCTGGATATGAGAGATGGCCATCTAAGTCATCTGTCCAGCCTAAAAGGCCCAAGGTGCAAAGGAATTTTAGTCCAGTTTCTGATCACGTGCTCTCAGTCAACTGTGGCTGCTGACTGCAGAATCTAGATATCTAATGAATTGATTTGAGAGTGCAAAAAAGGAAGTAAAATTTCTGTCACCTGCTCCTGTCATTTTGCCCATATGTGACTGCAGGTGTAAAATTGTAAGTAGGCTTTCCTAGCTTTCCAAGATGTGAGCATCCCTGTACACAGTGACTTCTCTATTGGCCTTCTCTGGGTGCTTTGTGACATCTGCACAGTTCACACTGGCTTTAGTAGACTGCAGAATCTAGCCCAGAGCCTTGTTCAGTCCAAAAATGGCACATAACCAGCAGCAGCTCAAAGGAGCTCATCCTCTCAGTTTGACTAAACAACTGGGATTGTTTCCATGAACGAAGGCAGCAGCAGCTGAGTGTGGGTCCCAGTTTTCTCTGCTGATGGAAGACAGCAGTCCTTTGAGCAGCCAATTATTCAAAGGAGGTGCCACCTTTGACACCTTTGCCCCCAACTTCACTTGCAGGCCTAACTGCAAACATGAAACCCACGTCTGAACTCAAATCTGGGACCTGCACACACAAACACCCACATCTCCAGCCATGACATCACAAGCTGCTTTGCCAAGTTTGACCAAGAATGTGTGCCAAGAAAGTTTTAATTTCACAGGAGACAGGACTGCCATGTTACTTGAAGGCCATGTTATTTTGTCCCTCCCCCCATGGAAAAAAGACAAACATCTTCATAACTCCTGGGGAATAGGCAGGAGGAGATCTCCAGCGCAATGTCCTAATGGATACAAGAGTCCTCTGGACCTAGGACTACCAGCACATACAAGAATCAAAAGCAGAAGTATTCAATAACAAAAAGAGAAGGGGCTGTTGATGCAGGTTTATCCCCAGTTGTCCTGCCACAGAGTGCAGACAGACCCAACTCAAGTCACTCACCCTTTTCATATGCCTCTCGGTAGACCATGCAGCGTCCTGTGCCTGAAACCTGCATTGGCATCAGCAGGCCACAGAGAACAAGGCCCAAAACCTTCATCATCTTCAGATCTTGTATCTACAGAGAGCATTTATGGTCAATGCAACAGCTCAGAGAAAAAGGGGGACCCGCCCAGAGAGAAGACAAGGCAACCAAAGGAGAAAGCTGTTGTCTACACTAAAGAAACTCATGTTCCATCAACAGTTACAGCAATGAACCCCCAATGCAGACATGATGCACCAATGCAGACTGGCACTTGCATCAGTTATGGGGAACTCTAGCATTGGCCACAGCCCACTAACACATCTTTAAATACCCTCCTCCTTCTCTATGCTATGTGCTAAACCATAGTGTTTAAAATATGCTAAAGGCATCATTTCCCCAGTGTAAACAAGTCCACAGGAAAGAAGGAACAGAAGGAATCGGGCTAGAAAGCTGCCTGAACGACAGGCCAAATAGTAGTACTGAGAAGGTAGTTGTGTGAATTAAGGACCAAAAGAAAGAAACCGCAAACCTGATTCTCCATTGTCCTACATCTCCTGGAGGCTTTACCCCCATGCAGATGGATAACATTTCACACTTGCTCTGCACAGGGTTGTTATTACCCAAGCAGCAGGGCAGGGACACTGGGCCTGGTGCATCTACTACAGAGAATCACCTGGGAATGTTGAGAAAGAACACACAGAAGATCACACCAAAGCAGGCTCTTTGCCTCCAACACAAATTTACCGGTTTATATTTCAGCTCCTGTGTGATGCCTTTAGATATCACCAACTTACATCCCCATAAATGGACGTCCTCCTTCCTCCTTGTCCATTGCTCCTTGTGCACAGGTCAGTAGTCACTGAGTAACATGAAAAGAAAGATAGAAGTTCTTAAACGTTCAGAGGTGAAATTGAACAGCACACATTTCATTAGATAAAAATGCATGGCACAATTCATTCTGTATCCAGAATAATCCTCCACAGTGGCTGAAAGAGTTTCAGAGACAAACTAGAGCCATTCTGAAAATCAGCTTGGAAGAACACAGATCCTTTTTAACTGATCCATAAAGAAGTCACTTGGCCCAGTCTTGAAGTCTGCATGCAGCCAGAAAAATGTGAATTTTTCCTGAGTAATAACTGCAGGCTGGAGCTCTGATAACTACTCAGATGGCAACTATCCAAAGCACAGTACTCTTGGCATGCCACACAAAATGTGACTAGCAAAACACATTTATGTGAGCTATTCATTCATATGCTCAACTCATTTTCTTGCCAGAAAGAATCAGACTTTTTCTTGTACACAATATTCACAATTAAAGCTAACAAATTAGCAGAATAATTAGTTTGCACCTGTAATACATTGTGACCAACAAAGTACAATCACAACTGAACTACCAGTTGACAAGAGCTAGACAGTCAACAAGATGCCATGACACAAGGGGACAGGACTATGAAGAGCCAGGAATCTACCATAAAATCTTACTAAACCTGAAACCAAAGGCAATCAAAATCCCTCCCTCCTCCCCATCCCCTCATGACTGCATTCTTGTCCATCTGTCCTTCAGGTGGCCCGACGGTGCCATAGCTCTATCGTTGACCATTCTTTCTTCTCTACTGGCTTTGCCAACCGGTCACAGGTTAGACTGAGCAGCCCACCCACACTCAGCAGTAGCATGAAACACACAATTGGTTATGACAGCAGACGAAGGGCAGATGCAACAACCCAAACCCTTCTCCTTCCTGCCGAACCCACCATGCACCCAGCACTCGCTAGCTAACTCCCTTAAATAGAAACCACTCTGTGCTGAGTGCCCAATCAATGGCCATACTGATGATAAACCCTTCATGCACAATCATATCAGGTCACACTAACCTCCCAGACCAACATGTCCAGAACAAGCCGTTGCTAAAGCAGTGCCAACAGACAGAGGCGCCATTCAAGAGATGGGCAAGATGCATTACCATTGTTTGGATTTGGTCAAAGTGGGGAATAAAGCCATCTGCAGGGGAGGGTGACAGTGCCTGCATCTCAGGAAGGGCCACAGTGTGTATTCTGCCCCCCCCCCCCCAATGAAGGCAATACAACAGCTCTGTAGCTTTATTGCATCTGAAGTGAGCTTTGCTTGACCTAAAGTGGAGGCCAAATCCTCTAAGGAAGTAGTCAGCATACATCTGGCACCACCCTTTAGCTAGTGCATACCACAAAAGCTCTATTTTCGTTAAAGAAGAAGAAAAGGACCAACCAAACAATAGCTTCAAAAAGAAGAAAAAAAGGTGGTTTTCTATTTGCCATACCTGCCCAGTCCCCTAGACTCTGAGTCCATGCTATTCTCCTCCAACACATCACACCATTGTGCTGACATATTTTGCAGCTTTGAATGTGGCTGAAGATATAACAATGCCTCCACCAGAAGTAAATTCTTATAGTGGCTTTTTCCTTTGCAAAAAAACAACAAGGAGTTGTTTGGCACTTTAAGACTAACAGATTTATTTTTTGCATGAGCTTTCGGTTTTTTTTCCTTTGCAACACTGTCAAATTTCTCAGTCATCAGCAATCCACTCAACACCTCCCCATCAGTCTACTTCTCTGTCTCTCTCTTCTGCACTCACCATCTGTAAAGTCAATTTCCACATAACTTGGGCCACACACTCAGCTCCAGCCTCTTTATAGATGCTAGTACTCCCACCTCACCTATGCTTAAATCTCACCAATTCCCACAGCATGGTATTTTCCAGATCCATATGTATAGCTGAAACTCTTACCCAGGCTTTTCTGAATTCATGTCTTGAATATTGAAACACCCCTTTTCCCGGTCTCAACAAAGACAGTCTTGACCCACCCAGAACCATTCAAGATGTTCCTGCAAAGGCCATTGTACTACCCTATTACTGTGGCCTCATCATCCCTCTTGTTGCATCCCTCCAACAGATTATCCTTCTCTATCACATCAAACATGTTTGTCTTCATTTTCAAGGCCATTCATTGGCTATTCCCTGCCCTACCTGTCAACCCTCATTTGCTATCGAGATGTTGACTCCCTCCTCAAACCCATGACACCAACCTCCACTGCCCACTTGTTCAATTTTCCAACACTTTCCTGCTTTACCACCCACAAAGCTACCTCATTATCCTCCTCTGTCGTGATACCCACCTTCCGAGTCACTGGGTGGGTTCATGACTGGAGCCCAGACAAGCTTTTCTGAAAGGCCAGCTCTACTTTTACTTTGACACATGGAAAAACCTACCTGGCTGGCTCCTTTCATTTTACATTCCTCATTCAAGCTTTGGGAGTACAAAATAGACCAATGCAAATGAAGTAGGGGTTGCACTGTCAGAGAACAGGGCCTCAGGCTTACTCTGATGGGATTTCAAACAGTGCTCCAGCCACCAGTAGTTTTACCTTCTCCTGGCTTCAGGCAACTGCAGCATATAGCAGTTTACCCAGTCTCCGCTAGGGGGTCCTGCTTTCCATCAAAGGCTGAAATCCCCAGTGCAGCAGGCAAACCTAAACCAAGGTCTGAAAGCACCTGCACAAACACTAGGATTTCTCAGATGGAGGGGTTGCAAGGTTACTATGGGGGAGGGATCAGTCATGCACTTTTCTCAGTGTAAAAAATAATTCTATACTCCATGTTAAAAATCAACTCTGAAAGTTTGGTTCCTGCTCCTCCCTCCCATTCTCAGGCATGCCCACTTTGAAACATACAGTCAGCTGTGAGTACCAATATAAACACCGCAGCCCAACGCCCATGGTGCAGGCGACATGCCCCATGTATCTGTAGATTCAAATCAACTACCAAATAGGCTGAAGGCCATGATGTTATCAGCAGCCATTGTCAAAATTTGTTTAGTTCCCGAGTTCAAAGCCACCTCCTTCAATAACCAGACTCCTATAATTGTGAGCTAACTGACGCCAAGGAGTGCTATGTATTGTTCTACTAGTGCCTCGGGTCTGCCTCTGTCCATACGCTATCACATGCCCTGCAGATTTTTCACCTGGCTCAGGATTTGTTTTTAATTATTGGGGGGGGGGTGCTTTTTTTTTTTTTTTTTTAAATAGACTATCACTCAATATTTCCTTCCACAACATAGCTCCTCTTCAAAAACCAAAGAGTGGGCAGGGAAGTATGTCATGGGTCTTCTCTCCATCATCTCCTCCTTTCTTTCGTACAACCAAAAACTGAAGCCTTCAGATTGTAAGTGAATCACCAGCCTCCTCAAATAGTCACAGCAGAGGGTTTGCCCGCTGCCAAAGCCTGAAGTGTGAAAGGAGTTTCATGCTCAAGTCAAGCACAGAGGGCTTTGCCTGCTTGCAGTCAGACCCACCCGAAGCATAAATTGATGATGTAGCAGAACTTTTGTGACTGTTCCCTGGGGAGCCTTCAGGGAGTGAGCCTGTGCATCAGAAGTGCAGTGGCACACATGGGTCATCAGTCACTGAACTCTCACTCATGGGGGCTGCCAGTGGCTCAATTGTCTTTGGATCTAAGCACTTTACCTAGGATGCACACACACAGCTCTGGAGCCTGTCTATCCAGAAGCTACTCACAAGCTTCTGCTCAGGGTTTTATCCTATAAAATAAAATCCTACCAGCTCTTTACAGAAGGATAGGGGTCCACAGAGCCTGTCACACCCTACAGCCATGCCTGTAAGCCTGGTGTTTTCACACGCTATTGGACAAGGCATCCTGCTGTATGCTGAACCCCAGCTGTGTTTTGGTCCAAGCTGGCCAGCAAGTGTTGAGGGACAACCTCCAGGGCAGCTGAACTGCCATGAGCACAATTGGAAAGATGTGTGCACAAGGAGGGCCTAGCAACCTCCTTAAACAGCACAGGTGTGCTTTGACTGGATAAGGCTAACACTGTCACTGTCTGGGTGATCCATCTCGTGAAAAGGGATTAACTACGAGCGTCGAATAGTGATTTAATCAGAGACTGAAGAGCCAGGACTACTGGAATCCATTCTTCGCTCTGCCCTCAACTTTTTATCCATCTGTGGGAAAGTGACACCATCCCCTCCAACTGTAAGATGGCTGTGATGAGTTACACACACCCCACACAGAAATGTAGTATGAGTTAGTCAGTGTTTTTAAGAGTGATAGCACCTATCTCAGGGTTTTTCCTTTTGTAATCTGTAGGACTTGTACTTAAAATGGAATGACAGCAGCCTAACTACACCAAAGAGAAACTCTTCACTTACATGCAATAAAAACCCTTTTTCTGACAGCTGGTTCATGGGGAGTATAAAATTAACTGTCCGCATGAAATGCCTTTTCAGATTTTAGCAAAAAAAATGTAAAGATCAGGAAATGACTACACGTGGCATAGGAAACACTGAAGTAACTTGCACCTTTAATAGAAGTGGGATTTTCCCCAGTCAGTTTTTTGAGCTAAACTAGTTTGGCTTGGCTCTCCAAGACTTTGAAATGTAAATAACCTGATTTTTCCCAGTGTGTACATAGAGAAGCTCAAATAATCTGCAGCAGCAGCCAATGGGAGAAGATAAAATGAGGAGCAAGCTCATGATTCAGCACCTGGGGATCACGAGACCTTCTGACCTTCACTGACGAGCAATGCCCCATTGTGTTCTTGCTTACTAGCTTTATTTCAGACTCCAGGGCTGTCTCTCTCTCTTGATTTAGTGAAAATACACTTTCCTTACTTATCGCATTGAGACATCTGCTCTCTGAATCATGAAGGCCCCTTTAAAGCTTCTTTTACCACTATGTCTAGCAAGCAGTGGCAGAACATTACACTTCTCTGTAGAGTGAGCTAATTATGGAAAAGCTTTTTCTAATGGCCAAAGGCAGGACCATTCTCAACTCTGCCTTTGGCACACGGCAACACAGGGCAAGTCACCTACTTTTGCCCACCTCGAAAGTGGGAATATTTGCCTCTCTTACAAAGATGTTGGAATGGTTCATACAGCGCTTAGACAACTGCCACAGGTGAGGAATTAGTATAAAATACTTCTGACATATGACAACAATGCAGTGATTATGTAATTCATTAACTATGAGCACAGATGAGAGGAGCACTTCTCCATCTACCCAGCACTAACCTGGCACTGCCATTTACTGTGACTAGAAGGTGCTAGCTCCTGCTGTGAGTGTTGAAGAGCTGCAGTAAACCAGCAGAGCCCACTACGTTCTAGTACTGAGGGGTCTGATGAAACACGCCATTCTGGTTTACTGCAGCTCTTCAACACAGTGCCTGTAACAGTTATAAGTCCAACTCTGGCAACATCTCAAGGCTCCACTGTCCCAGTCACTAAGAAAAACCATGAAGTGCTTTAAACACCAAGCCCACGCATAAATGCAACGTTACCTTTATTTGCAAGATCCTGCAGTTCTCAAATACATTATCTGTTCAAAAACTGTTTCTAATCCTTATAAACGCAGATGGCTTGAATGTCCATGCTTAGTACAAGCTATAAATGATGCATGTATATTTTGTGAGCTCTAGCCTCTGTTGTTAAAAAGAGTAAAGTTTTTAACTTAGCCAACACATTTTTTCCCTGTTACCAGTCAATCTATTTCAAAGAACTGGATGAGCTTCCTTCAGCAAAGTTCAGTCTTTTGTGCATGAAAACAGTTTGCTTTGTTGATAGGTTTTCAGACTCTGCTTGCGAGAAATGGCAGTAGATAACCGTCTTCCCGACCTTGATCTTCTCAAATTTGCCTGAGATTGCTGCCTCTCTTCCAAAAGCTCTGGAACTGGAGGAGGGGACACACTCTGCAGGTCAGCATACTGGAGACAGTGATAGATCCTGGCCTGGACCAGACAAAATAGGTCTGGTTTGGGATTTTTTTAGTGGTTCAATTCATATTTTTAAGCCGTGTTTCATAGCTGTCATAGCAGCAGTAGCACCAAAAAAAAGACTCTCCTGCCTCTTTATCTTTGACATGCCCTCTCCCCCCACCATTAGCCTCCTGTTTGTTTCAAGATCCAGCAACTCCCTGTGCCTGCCTTGCTTTAAAACCTCTGCTCCCTTCCAAGAGCTGCCTGTCTCTACCCAGTTTACTGCCCTTTCCATATACCTACCATTTGCCTCCTCCTTGCCTACATCCCACTCCAATTTACCATTTGTGATGCGGGTCCTTCTCCTCTACAGCATCTACATCTGAAACAGCCTTTCCTTTGTCAAGGATAAAACATCTCCCTCAGGCATTCAGACCCAGAGGGAGTAGCTTCCAATGGCAAGATTAACTCACCTGTTCTTTGTTAATAACACAGGCTTTTACATCCGGGAGGAATTCAGACAAATGACGCCTCACTTTCTGCTTGTAGGAGCAGCCCAGGATCTCACTCTCCTGTGATAAACACATTTAAAAGAAGGCAGTTTGCTGCATTTGTTTCCCTCTGCAGGATTCTCCCTCCATCACCCTGCACATTGTCCCTTTTAAACAGCATATCAGAAACCAATACTGCTTTCCTCACCTGCCTCCCCTTCTCTTCCCACTGTTGCCACTCAGCCTCACTCTGTTCATCCATGCATTGGGTGAGTTGTATCTCTTTCTGGATGCTCAGATTAACCTCTGAGATCAGGCCTGGTTTTCCTTGCACAAAATTCGTGGAACGCTGCCTCTTCTGCTGGTTTAGGGTGTGCATGATGCTTCGAGTTCCTCTGCACACAGAGGCACAATGAGAGGGTTAAAGTTTCACCGCAAACTGCCAGCCTTTCACCATCTTCCTACTGCAGCAGAGTCAAGCCCAGCCAACTCCCTGAACTAGGAAATGCTGAGTAGAGTCTGAATCAGAAGTGACGCTGGCCTGGGGAAAGAGCTGGGGCTCGCTGCACCACAGCTTGGGGCTCGAGCCACGTAAGCAGCCTGTCGCCACAGCCAGCCCAGTAGCAGACCGGAGGCTCGGGCCCTGTAGGCCCGGCATGAGTGATGCCCCTGGTCTGAATTAAGGCTATGCAAACTCATTAGAATAAAATGAGAGGATATGAACTGGACCTTTTTTGGGTTCTGAAAAAGTCATCATCATTTCCCATTCTCCCCTCCCAGCCCCCTCACCTCTCATTATCTAGAACCTCTGCAATTGCTAGTCCATGGCAGGACTTGGCACTTCTGCTTCCAACACTGGCTGCCTCTCTGGAGGCCCAGATCTGCCCTTGCTACTCTGTGGGTTTGATCAGAATTGCATGGGTGCATGTAAAGGGCAATTAATGTGTCCAATGTGCCACACAAATTTTCCCAGAATCACCCTAGTCACATCAGAAACTTTAGATAAGGCTTCACAAATTTATCTGAAGTCTAAATGTGACAGCCCCCCCCAAACAACAAGAGAGACAGCCCCGAAAATACAACTCAGAACCACAGAGAAAGACAATTAACCCTTGCTTAACAGATATTGATAGCAGGTCACAGCAATTACTGGATTTACAACCCCCACCCCACTCCTGCCAGCCAAAATGTATTAGCTAAATCGGTTCCTTTAACAATCACTGTCCATTATTTAGATTCAGATATGAAAGGCTGCCCCAACACACTGACAGACATGATGAAGGGAAAGGCTACCATATTTTCTGCTCCACAGCAGAAGGGCATTTGTTTAAACGTGACTTCAAAGACAAACTCCAGGTAACTCACTCCCAGTGCGGGAATCTCCCCTCATTCAGCACTTTCAGGGTTTGCATGGACGCTACTCTTCGGATATCTGTTGGCACCTCAGCTGGCAGCAGAGAGTGCAGCTCAACGTTCCATAAGGACTGCCCAAAAGTCCCTGCCATTTAAACCAGCAGAGAAGAAAGGTCAGACAGAGAGAGCCCAGAGACAGCAATTAACACCAGCCAACAAGCAAATCTGTCACTCTTGTTTGCCTTTGGAACTGCCAGTGATGCCCCCAACACACTGCAGAAATGCAGATTTGTACAAGCTAAGCAAACCTGTAGCCACCCAGAACTGTCACTACACTACACAGCACTACAGCTGGGTGGGAATTTTTCAACAAAACATTTTTTTTCTTCAGAATACACCGATTCATCGGCGAAGCTTTCCATGAGGAGTCACCAGGACTTGTTTGTTTTTTTTTTTTGGACTCTGGACTCCATCTTATTCCTGTAAATTTCCACATACAGCATGGCAAAGGCCACAGGACATAAAAGGCAGCTGCACCACACCTATTTTGTCTTCAGTCATCTTCACCTGCCTCTGGATTTACTCATTTACAACTGAAGCTGTGAAACAAAAGACTGAGACCCATCCAGGTACTGGATGTGCACCAGAAGGACTATACAAGCTGGCAAACTCCAAATTCTGCTGAGAACCTGACATATCTGGACTTTTAAATCATGTGTGTTTATTCAATTGCTTTACTCGTTCAACAGATTGAGTATAGTTTGTTTCTTTCCTAAGAAACCTTTAGCTTCAGTTGGTAAAGGACTGGCCAGCAGCATGTTACTTTGGATAAATATCCAAACATGTTGATCTGGTAATGTGGCTGATCCTTTGGGGGTCAGGAGAACCTTTTTGGTAGAATAAGCAAGAAGCTCTCTGCTACTTAAAGACTATCAAATTTATTTATCACACAAGCTTTCTATGAGAGAAAATCCCACTGTGTCAGATGCTTCAAGGCAAAGTGGGATTTCCTCCCACAAAAGCTCATGTGGTAAATAAATTTGTTAGTCTGTAAGTGCCAAAGGACTCCTTGCTTATTTTGCTGAACTAGACTAACATGGCTAACCTCTTTGGAACTTTTTGGTAAAGAGCATGGAGTTGATACGACTTCTCTCTTTACTAGACCCAGTGTCTGACTGGGAGCCAGAGACTGAAATGCATTGAAGGGAGCTATGCATATTTTTTTAGTGTCTTGATGACCACTGTGGGGGATCAGAAGCACTGTGCGCTGCTAGCTGGGAAGTCTGACTTCAGCATCACCCAGCAGTGCTGGAAAAATTCTCTTTTTCGCAGCCTCCCCCGATGTTGGCATTTCAGGTGGCTATTCCATACATGGACAGGACACAAGTCCAATTTGACTGAGCCCAGAGTCAGACACCCCACCCAAATAAAAAGCCTTTAAAGTTAAATTGTGCTGAAGTTAGGAAGCCAGTTTTATCAAATAAAAAATGATACATTTCACTAAGATTTGACTATTCTGTTTCACAACAAAGGCCGATCTCTAGACAACACCTGCTGGCATTAATGGCTTGGCATTCCAAACAATTGTACCAATGTGCCTGCCCGAAAGCATCCAGAGTTTGACGTTGCAGTCATAGCTGGAAGTGACAATCAGTCTGAGCGTTTCCACGTACACAATGTGGGATACATTCTTCACATGACCCCTCCAAGAATTCAGAAGATCTGGAGGGACAAGGGTGGTACTCCAACCATCCAGGACCTGCGGAACACATAATGTGAGAAATTAATCCGTGAAGATGCTCACATGGAAGAAAGTCAATCAGCTTTTCCTTTCTAAAGGTTTGTGTCATTAACCTATAATCATCTCCACTCCCTATCAAAGCTATTTTTATGACAGCTATCTGCATGGTATTTAAATAACCATTAGAACATAATCTACAAACAAACACACACTTTCAACCCTTCACGTTTGTGGACAGCAACCCATCTTGAATGTGATGAGAAGAGTTTAGGAAAATAAGACTATGCTACTGATAAATACATAAAGTCTTTACAACATAGATTCTGCAACAATTCTACCTCATTAGTTCCCCCAGGCGGATTTTTCCTGGCATGAACTCTGCAGTACTTTGGGATTAAGTCCCGAAACATGTTCTCATTTCTCTGAGATGCTTTTGTCTTTCCTGCTCTGGGAACTTTCTTTACCTCTTTTGCTCTGCAGTAATTCTCAATATCCCAAATCTAAAGAGAAACTTGGTTAGTAACTTTTAGTTTCCATTTTCAGAACCTCTATGTTGTCATTTCCCCAGGCAGGCCAGGAAGTGACCAGTCACACTTCTCCCAATCACCAGAGTATGAGTGGTGTGCATAACTCATTCCCCCAGTTTTCGCTGGTGTGACATCTCTAGAGACAAAAGATAGTGCTGTTTTCACTCCAGTTTCATTCATTAGGTTTTAAATTAAAATCTCAAGTTTTCACACAGCTTAGTACTTTCCCAGCCTTTCAAATGGAGCCAGATGGTTGGTTCTGGTCCGTTTTGAATTGGGCGCAAGAGACCAACTCAATGATTTTACTCATCTCCAGTCAGACCCTCACAAGAGGTTCCTCAGATACAATAAGGAAATCACCTTAATGTAGCCCAGCGAATCTCCAGTCAGCAAGATGAAGTCCTCCAGATCTGTGGACATGGCACCAACTACTGCATTCACATCATCATGCACTGCCCGAAATTTGCCCAACATCCCTCCTTTGCTACTGACTGACCAGGCATAGATATAGCCACCCGCAGAGCTGGTTAACAGAATGGCTGTCTCAGGGGATTGTTCACGAGTCTGAAGGAAAAGAACCTGCAAAAGAAAGCCAGAGTGACACAGGCCCTACCCGTCGTCACACCCACTCAGTGGTGGGTAAGCCAGAGAGCTATGTATTATCTAACCTTTTCCACAGCGGCTGGGAGGCCCTTCAGCTCTTCCTGCCAATTGGGATAGTTTTTCTCTTTCTTGCTGGTTTCAGCAGCATCTTGCCCTTTGGGAGAATCACCTTCCAACTCAGTGTTTTCCACTCCTGCAGGCTGGACTGCCTACAAAGTCACCACCACATACCTATAGCCAGGCCTCATGGTAGAGGCTGATTTAGGTTCTGCTCTTCTCAGCAGCAAACTCCACAGGGTGTAAGACATGAGTGCTTTTCTGAGAGGCCAATTTTTCTTTCAGCCTTAACTACAAGAAGTTCTCTGTTATAAGGCCAGGTCCTGGGACCCCTTTACAGAGTTAAGCAAGGACCAAAAGAAGTAGAGTTACATAAAAACCATGCAAGGGAGGTGGAATGAAGCAAGAGCACCAGGACAACACATTGAATTATCGTCAATTGGTGCTTAAGCTAGGTTTCCCTGTGTAAAAGACAACAACAACACTTATGCAAAGCAAACAAGGAGTCCGGTGCTTTTAAAGACTACCACAGCCACCACTCTGGAACTTGTCACAATGCTTATGCAGTGACATTTCATCACCTCAGCTTGGAACAAGACAGAGACTGTTGCGAATCTAGCCTAAAATAACGAAAGCTTTCACAAAACCATACCTGAGGCTCCTTAGTTTGATCCAGTTGCTTTTCTCTGGACTGTCTGATAACAGATGGAGAAGGCGCCCAATTTCCACATTGGCCAGAAGAGGAAATAGAATAATCCTCAACTGTTAACAACCTTGTTGGGATGCTTGTCCTTGAGTCTGCCCAGCGGTTTATCCTAGACTCAGCATGGCTGCTGGGCTTTACTGCTAGTGATTGCTTCTTTGGGATATTTCCTCTGCTAGGATCCTCCTTACCCTCAGTGAACACCTGAGCATTGGGAATAAAAATTGCATTTCCATGTGAAAAGGTCCCTAGAGACTTTTCCCATCCTTCTGTTTCACACTGCTGCATCCTATCCCATCTGCCAAGCTGCATTACTAAACAAGCAAATGGCTCTTGCAAAGCAGACCCAGCCATTCAGGCCAGTAACACCATTCCACTGCTGCAGTAGCTTAAAGACTGGAAGAATCCCTGTTTGTTCTGAGAAGTAGCTGACAGTGAGAGTAAATTGGGGTCTCAGCCACCTCCCACTCATACCAATGGCAAAAAGTCTGCTGACTTCAGTGAGGGAAGGACAAATACCACATGTAATATATTTACAATGAAAGATGCAGAGACTCATAGTGGCCAAAACTTCCCACTATCCAGTCTTGTAAAGCATTGGAACAAAATGTGATGCACTTATAAAGAACAAGACAAATCTATACTCCTTCCCCTGGCATGCAGAAGTTAGCTCTATTCTGCAAGAGCTCCAGGAGAATTCTGGGTACAGACACACAACCAAAACCTCAAGAGACTCTTCACAGTCCACAGTTTCAACCTAAATTTGCCTGCAGTGGTATGACAGCTGTGTCTCACAACTGAGCTGGACAGGAACAGACTTGCCCTATGCCTCGACCAACTAGAAACCAAGATACTTATTAACTGTACTTGTAATATCTTGTTTCTGGTTGGCTGGAGTATTATTAATAGTCAAATTTTTTTTGATAAATTCTCCATCACTTCCAACTTTGTCTCCAGAAGGCACCTGTCCAAAATAAAGAAACTGCAAAATGGGAAGAGCAGGGACTTTCTAAAGCAGAACTGTGGAAGAATGGTGGACTAAATTTCCAAAGGGATAGCCGTGTTAGTCTAGTCCAGCAAAAAAAACAAGGAGTCGTGTGGCACTTTTAAGACTAGCAGATTTATTTTTCGCATGAGCTTCCATGGAAGAAAATCCCACTTCGTCAGATGCTTCAAAGATGGGTGAACTTGTAATCTTTGAAGCATCTGACGAAGTGGGATTTTCTCCCACAAAAGTTCATGCGAAAAATAAATCTGTTAGTCTTAAAGTGCCACATGACTCCTTGGGGTTTTTTTTTGGTGAACTAAAGACACACAGACTGGCTCTACCGAGCATCAGAACCGAATTCTAATGAGCAACAAATTAGAATTTTTTTTTATTAAAAAAGTTTAAGTGTAAATCATAAGAACGTGAGAACGATCATGTTGGTTCCAAACCAATGGTCTATCTAGCCCATGATCCTGTCTTCCTACCGACACCAGGGCCAGGTGCTTCAGTGGGAATGAACAGAACAGGACGATTTATCAAGTGATCAATCCTCCGTCTCCAGGCCCAGCTTCTCATAGTCAGTGGTTTAGAGAGACCCAGAGCATGGTGTTTTGTCCCCTGAACACTGATAGGCCTACACTTCATGAACTGATTGGCAAAGATCCTGGGTTTTTTCTCCTTCCTCTGCAGCATGGGGCAGAGGTCACTTACAGGTCTAAACAAGTGTAAATGGTGGATTCTCTGTAATTTGAAGTTTTATACTATGTTTGAGGACTTCAATAAATCAACCAGAGATACAGATCTATTAGAGGAGTGGATGGGTTAGGTTATGCAGCCTACAATGTGCAGGAGGTCAGACTAGATGAGCAAGATGGTCCCTTCTGACCGTAAAGTTTATTATTCTTTAGGAACTCACTTACACCTTCACAACATCCCCTGCTAATGACTTCCATAGGTTGGCTGTGTTGCATGAAGAAGCACTTCTTCACTTTGTTTTTACACTTATTGCTTGTTAATTTAATTGGCTGTACTCTGGTTCTCATTTGATGTGAAGGGGTAAAAAACACTTTCCTTCTTCACTTTCTCCACACCATTCATGACATTATAGACCATCATCACATCCCCCTTTACTTACCTCTTTCCAAAGCTGTACAGTCCCAGTCTTTTAAATCTCTCCTATATGTGAGCTGTCCCATAGCCCTAATCATTTTTGTTGCCTTCCTCTGTACCTCTTCCAATTCTACTATAACTTATTTGAAACAGGGTGATCAGAATTGTGTCCAATACTCAAGATGTAGCGATACCATAGATTTGTAATAGAAAATACCATAATGCCCTATCTTATCTACCCCCTTTTCTGATGGTTCCTAACATCATTAGGTTTGTGGGGGGTTTTTTTGGGTTTTTTTTGTTTGTTTTTTTTTTAATTGCTGCTGCACATTGTGTAGATGGTTTCAGGAACTACCAGTGATGACTCCCAAGATCTTTGTTTAAGTGTTAACAGCTAATTTAGATCCCATCATTTTGTATGTGGTGACAGAGCATTCTCATGATCCGACCCTGCCATAATTTGGTGACACACTCCCTTCATTAAACATTAACCAGAAGGCACATTTAACACACTGTAGCACTGTATAGTGTGGAGGAAATTATGCCGGGCAACTGTGCTTGAACTTACCCTGTTTGGTGTAAGGGTCAAAGGACTCTGTAATGCATTAAACCTGAAGATGGCCTGTCCTGAGTCTATGCTCCAGATAACTACATCTCCATCACAAGACGCAGTAGCCAAGAGTTTGTTGTTGTATTTGGCTATAGATAAGATGTCCTCTGAGTGGTAGGATTTCCAGTGTTTGTATTCAATTACTGCACCATCTTTAACATCTCTGGTGAGCAAGATCAAAGAGTCATCCAGGAAGTACAGCGTGTTTAATAAAGTTAGGAGGAAGTAGACTGTAAAGTACAATAAATCCCTTGCAGAAGCATGATCAACTTCATGTTTTAGCCTTTGGTACATTTAACGAGACATTTGGTACACATCAAGGTTAGAGTTAACGAGCCAGCAACGTGAACCAAGGAAATACATTTTTACAGTGGGATCACATAACCCACCCATTTCCTACTTACTGGTACCATGTAACTCTTCTACTCCACCCAGTTACATATAACTTCAGATTGATGAACAGAATTCCACTGATCTATGGGAAAGACAGAAAGAAACTGTGCTAAGGTCTAACTAGCAACTGCCTGGAAAACACCTGCTCACGTGTGCAATATCTACACTTTTGTGCAAAATTTGCACAGATCAGTCAGTTGTGCACTCAGTTACCCATCAATGGTGTCACCCTGGCCAAACTGCACTTAGGAAGGCAGGTTCTAGATGCACAATGGATGCCTCTGCAACATTACAGGGCTGTTTTTATTTTTTCAGGAAGTTTGAAAGCATGGCCCTGAGAGGGCCATGTTATCAAGTAAAAAAGTGTTACTGGCATTTCAGTTTGTCTGTCTTTTCCTTCTTACTCATCCTAAGACAAAACATCATGATATCGTCCCCCACTCCTCAAAGGCTGAATTGCAGCATGATGAAATGGTGCCTCTACTCCAGGCTGGGTGGAGAAGAGCTGGACATGACAAGGGCTAATAAAACACAAGATGCTGACCTCTGTTTTATCCAAGTGAGACACTTCAAGCAGACAAGCCCCATTGTTGAAGTTCCAGAACTTGATTGTTCCGTCTTTCAAAGCGGTGATAAGGCGTCTCTCTGGCCCATCAAAAGTCATTGCTGTTATTTCAACATGCTTCCCCTTAGAGGCCATAAACTGCATCATTTTTTGCCCAGTGATGATATCCCAGACTCTGACCAGCCCGTAATGGCAGCCACTCACCACCTGCATAGAACACCAGGATGGTAGACAAACTGTCAGTCTATGGAGCTCTCAGCATTTCTAGGTCATAAGATATAATGAAAGGGAACAGATCAGTGCATTGGACATAGATATATCACACCTGCAGTTTATTAGTGACCCTGCTTGGGCTCCTGCCACTCACCTGTTTGAAGTTTTTATTATACAGTGCTGTACACAGCGGCTTGTCATGGGATGTGACTTCTGAGTTAAGGGTATCCATGAATTCTGTGTCGCCATAGAGAACTCCAATCTGGATGGAAACAGATTTTAAAAAAACTACAAGTCGCAAAAATAAATATTTCTTCAAAAAGAATAATCAGAACTTTAATGGAGATTAATTGTATGAGCCAAAGCTGCCACCTTCAGGGATTGATGCTTTAAGGATAGGAAGACCATCAGCAATGACAGCCCCCCTTTATTACTATAGCTAACCCCAAGGAAAAATAAACCAGTATCTCAAGAACATCCACTTTGTTGTGTTAATGACACAAAAATGCTGCCACCATCCACTGAAATACCCAGCCTAGAAAGACCATACTCCTGCTGATACGCCGGGAGGAATTTTCCATCCTATTTTTAGGTTACATCCAGATGTTGCCTCGTTTAGGACTGGGATACCTGGAACAGATGTTGGTATCAGCTCAACCAGACTGGCTCAGCCAGCAGCCTCTAAACAGCATCTTCTAAACAACTACGGGGTAGGGGGCAGTTCTAGGCATGAATCTTTTAGACACAGCTGCACTCAGTGATTCATATGGTTGAGAGCTCAAATTACCCACTGTGGATCTCTGACTCAACCATTTAAATAAATCTTTTTAACTTGTTTAGCTTTCATCTCTAGCCAGAGCTTCCTCCTGAATCAAAATCCAACATTTACTAATACAATCACCATGTATCATATACAGCATTTAGCCCTTTTTGTTACCAAAGCTCCGTAAAAATACGTAAAGGGCAGCACCTTGCAAAGTGCTGTGTTCATGCACCCTCCACTAACTTCAACAGGAATGGATGGTGCTGAGCACTTTAAAGGAAGCACACAGAACTCTACAAGATCAGACCAAACTCTGCTCCCCTGACTCATGCAAGCTGTCCCACTGACTCTCTGTGCACATAAGTAAGGTGAGAATTTGAGTCAAAAATCTTACTTATACCATCCCTGTGAGGTAGCTAGATCACCACTATCACATTTTTGCAGATAGGTAAAGAGATGGAAGTTAGTTAACCCACACTAGGCCACCCATCAAACCCGTAGCAGAGATGAATCTAGAAACTAAGTGCTCCTGAGCCTCTGTCCCCACAAGGCCATGCTGTGTCTCAGTGGCTAGACAGTCACACCAAGCACAACATTCCATTTAGGGTTGGAAGGCAATCTGATTAACTGTTTTTCAGTAATAACGTCAATTTGGCAAAACCTAATCTGCTGGTCTAACTGGGTTTGCTTCAACTGATTTCCCAGCTCAACAAAACGTAGAAAAGAATGTTTGAAAATAGTTGAAACATTTCATTCCAACATTTCTGAAATGAAAAATACTGATTTTCCAGTTCAAAGCCACTTTTCATTTTGAAATTTAATCTAACTGGACTGAAAAAATATTAAAAGAGAAAAGGTCTTAATCAAAACCTTCAAAATTATCCAAAAAAACTATTTCAATTGACCCAAGTCAGGCACTTGTGCTATGGCTACTTTTGAGCTGGTCTGCTGTATGATTTCTTCCTTGTACAGAAAGAAGAATGGTGCTCAAGCTAGTGCCTAAAAATAGCAGTTAAACCAGGGCAGCATTTTGGATTCCCTGGATTTGTACCTGAACAATTAGTCCATGCCCTGGCCCACACTACCTCCAGCTTCAGTGCTATTTTCAGGTGTTAGCATGCCCGGGTACACCTATGCAAGCTGGGAATCACACCTCCGAGCTCACGCGTACACAGTTTCAGATTTTGTTATTTGTGAACATTTTTGTAATGTCAGTCTTCCATTCCCATTCTGATGGCGAAAATGTTCAAACTGTCAAAACCATTTGTACTTCAGGAGAGAGACCGACCCTGCCCACATCGGTCCTAGCCATTTAAATGGGGCAGAAGCCTGGTGCTGGCCCTTTGCACAAGAGTGAATTTAAAATCATCACAATTAAGCCAGGAATGACCCAGTCACTGATAACTACTAGGAAGGAGGAGCACAGAAATGAGAGCAGTCATCCCCCAAATGCATTTTCTCTTTTGTAAAAGAAGATTGTGTCTTCCGTTCAAAGGTAAAATCACTCACTCACAGAGAAAGTAGTACAGATAAGGACGTTGTTTAACATGCTATAATAGGCATCCACAATTGGGCAATTTCCCAGTGAGATAGTCCTGCCAGGAATGGACTGGAGACAAAAGTGATCCAGCAAATCCCAAACACGGATATTCTGAAGGATGGAGAAAAGAGCAGAAATCAAAGGGATTAAGGCATTTGTGAAGCACATACCAGAATTCGTGCTGGTTAACTGCTCAAACCAGAAAAAATAAACCCTTCCCATATGCTCAGGCTAGTATCCAAATATGCACAATTCCAATGGATTTCCTACTGGATTTTGCTCTCTGTTAGCACAGGAATTGAAGCAAAGGAAGGAACAGCCTTCCCCAAGGAAACTAAATATTAACATTTGCGGAGACATGTTTGTTCTGGTTGCAGAATTCCAGAGGAGATAGCATTAAAGGAGACACTGCACTAGCTTTGAATAACAGTATAAGCTATACAAGAGGAATGTTTAGGGGATTTGATTCAAACCACAACCTACAAGGAGACAGAGCTAAATACTAAAATCCTTGTATTTCAGCCTTTTCCACCATCCTGGGTCCATTCCCCCTATCATTGTCAGTGAGCTGAGCCCAAGACACAAGGGCTCGATAAAAAAGGCTCCTCGTAACCGACATCTACAGAAGATGTAGCTACAAACAAAAGTCAAATGGCATCACCAAAGATGGCTAGGGACTGAACAGCGATACCGCTTCACTCTGGGTTTTGAGAGGGTTAAGACAAACAGGAGCAGAGGAAGGCAAAAAAAGGAGCAAGCTACACTTTCATGTATTGGAAGTCCCTAACTAAACAGACGTAGGAGCTTCCCAAACTCATGGCAGCTATAATATTTGACTGACTGATTCTGGTTCCTCTCAGTAGCCTGCTCCTGGACAACAGAGGATGCAAAGATGCCATTTTCCATTCAGCCAGGCCAGTTTCACCGATGTTTAACTTCTTTTTGATGAACATGCACTAATTATAGTAAAGGCTGCACACCTCCCTCCTGTTTCTGTGTCAAGTATTAAAAGAATCTCTCTCAAACCTCATACAAATCAAGCTGGTCACTCAGCACCGCAGCTCCTGCCCATTTCAGATCCCTAGAAGCACCATCTATTAAGTACTACTGATATTTAGACAATAAAACTTTCCAAATCCCCAGGCTCAGAAACATGAGGCTGCAAATGCAAAAGCCATGTTTCCTTTAACCCAGATTACGTACTTTGTCTTTGGAGATACTGAGGATGGTGTTTCTCTTTCCATTCACCATTATGTGTGTCACAGCAGTAACATGGCCTTTCATCAGCGTTATGGGGCTGTTGGTGACAAAAGGATTCCATATTCTAACCAGCGGATCCAATCCCCCGGTCACTAAAGTAAAGAAAATACATTTGAGTTATAGAAGGCAGCAACAACACATCTAACTTCTCCAGTGTCCCTTGATGGAAAAACAAAACATAAGAAGATGCCTAGGCCAACCTCAGTCTGGCTCCTTGTTCTAATTCAAAATGATTATCATACCTCGCATATGTAGGACCATGACAGGACTAATGAGTAATAAGGGGTGAAGCACAAAGATCAGATCCCACTGTGAACTTTCCCAAATGTGTGTGTTCTTCCACAATCTCAAATGGGTAGTTATTTTAAAATAGTTTTTTTAAAAAACATATGCTATAAATCTTAAATGAGGCCAATTGTGTCATAAA
The DNA here is from genome assembly GCA_007922195.1 of Podocnemis expansa. Lineage (NCBI taxonomy): Eukaryota > Metazoa > Chordata > Testudines > Podocnemididae > Podocnemis > Podocnemis expansa. The sequence continues at coordinate 1,747,612 of ML682086.1, forward strand.
ATCTCTTTTTTTTTTTAGTATGAAACAGTACGATGTTCTAAAATTGGCTTAGACAGCTATGCATTCTCCTAGAGAAATACAGTGTTAAGTTCAAAAAAGAACTAGGTGAGTTCATGTAGAATAGGTCCATCAAGAGCTAACAGCCAAGATGGTCAGGGATGGAACATCGTGCTCTGGGTGTGCCTGGGTCTTTGTCACTAGAAGCTGGATTATTTGGTGAGTGCCTGTTCTGTTCATTTCCTATGAAGCACCTGCCATTGGCCACTGCTGGAAGACAGAACTCTGAGCTAAAGGCCAATTGGTCTGACCCAGTATGGCCATTCGCATGTTAATTCTTTACCACCATTATTAGGAGGCCATTGATGTTAAAATAACCAGTTTCTGACGGTCTCCTAACCTGGCTCTCTGTATTTGAACTGTTTCTTTCTGAACACTTGCCTTTTTTCCAAAGCTTTCAACACAGCAACTATAAATGCATGCAGAGATCAGCGGGGTGAGAAAATGGACTTTGATGATGGTAACTCACCAAGCACGTTCATCTCAGGTGAATAATCAAAGCAAAGAATGCCTCTCTTTAAAGCAATTGTTGATGATCTGGAACAGAGAAAATAAAATGAACAGACTTGTGCAAGACCTACAGATGGCCCTTTTTTAAAAAAGTGTTGCAAATGTGGTGAGCAAAGCTGTGGAAAATGCATCTGCTAATCTGAAGGACACACTACTAATTAAGCAGGGGAGCACCAGAATAGGTGAGGCAATCAGAAGAGCAGGAAATACAGAGAGAAGTGTAGAGAAGCAGAAAGAACAGCAAGACATCTCTACAAAACTAGAGACACTCTGGAGCTGGCTCTATGATGAGCTCAAACCGAAACTCCCCAATCTAAAATAACCCCAAACTTTGGGAAAGTTCCCATCCAAAGAGTGCACCACAGATCCATCTCTAGGGAGAACTGGTTAAGGAAGAGAAGGGACCAGGGCTGGACTTCAACACAAGCAAAGCAAGGGACTGCTTGGATCTCCACATCCTATACAACATTTGTAACTTGCTACCCCCAACAGAAGCCTACCCAAGGGGAAAATGCCACCCTACAGGTCCCTTCACACTTTTTGAGAACAGGATGAGAAGGAGAGGATGAATTTTCCTGCCTGTTAGGAGCTCTTGCATTGGGCTTCTGCATATCATTAGGGTGACTGAGCAAGAAAGAAGTTGCAAGGAGGGGAGAAAGGAAGAGCAGGGTAAAGAGGACAAGGGGAGCAGAGGCAAATGGTGGGTCAGTCATTCTACAGTGTAGATTCAAGGGGAGGGAAAGCGAGAAGATGGGAAGAGAAGATTACCAGGAGAGGTAGGACCACAGAGGAAATGCCACAGTATTCATATAAAGAAAAGAAATGGAAGAGCTATAAGAAAGGAGATGTACACAACCATCCCCTAATGCACTCTCATGGATGGTACAAGGGTCAGGACAAGGCCCTGGTTAGGAATATACAGTGATCTATTACAGCAGGGGTCTCAAACTCAGATCACCACAAGGGCCACATGATGACTAGCAGAGGGCCACATGAGGATTAGTACTGTAGCCCGAGGGGTGCACCACTGAAACCTTTCCATACAATGGTATCACAAATATCGGTAACAATCACATCACTGAAGGCCACAGGAAACAGCTTTAGGGGCCACATGCAGGCTGTGGGCCATGTGTTTGAAACCCCTGTATTTATAGCCTGAGAGCAAATGGTCACAACAGATGAATAACTGCCTGGTCACTCTAAGAGAAAACACCTGAAGAGAAGCTTCAGCTCCATACAGCCACCATTGGCACAGAGCTTGTTTCTGAACAGGAAATGCATAAAGATCAGGACTGTGTTCCTTTTTTATTCCTCCCTTTTCTTTGGGGAGAGGGGCTGGGGGGGGGGGCGGAGATCAAGTCAAAGTTCTCCATCTCAGATGATAGTCAGACCCCAGGCACACCAATTCACCCCACTGACAGTTGTCAATTCAGCAGCCTCCACAAACACCCTTCAAGGTAGACAATCCATTTCTGAAAGGTAAAGCAGCAGTGGTTAAAAACAATGAGCTTATGTTAGGAAAGCACAAGTGTGAATGCAACAAAAGTGGGCTCGGCGCATACACGGCAAAAGGTGCAGCTGGGTCAGAGCAGGAACCACAATATCTCACTGATGAGTGGTGATCATTAGAAATGAAGATGTTTGTCTTTGCTAGAGAAGAACAGTTGGCAAACGACTAGATTTCTATGCATAATCTCCCCTGGACTGAGCCTTTTGTATGCCGTCATCAAGAGCATTCACATAAGCAAAGATTTACACATACAAACGGGCACAGAGCAAATTCCAAGCTTCCTGTGCATCTTAGGGTTTGTTCCATCACTGACCAAGCTATTGTTTGAAGGAAGCTAAACTAGAGCTCTCGAGGGTTAGGGCCTGTCTCAAGAAACCAAAACAATTCCAGGAAACTTGGTTGACCAGCAGCAGAATTCAAACACCAAATTCTGAACATTCAGGATTAATGAACAGTTAGCAAGTGAGTGACCCACCACAGACCAATTCATTCACACAGATAACATAAAAATGCTGAAATGATCCAGGATAAAGCTGCCAAATGGCTCACAGCCCTGATCTACAGGACAGAACAAAAGCCAGTGGTCTCTTCACAGGTCATAGGAAGCCCAATAGTACCACCTGGCGGTAAATCTCCTGTACTGCAACTAAAGGCTGGGAAATTCTGAAATCACTATTTTAGCATCATTAATCCAAGTTTTATTGAATTAAGCGAGAAAGACAAAGCTTCCAAAATTATCCCATACACAGGTCATGGGACAAAGTCTCTGGATGTAAGAATGCAAGATCATTAGAACCCCAGAAAAATCCATGAATAAAACAAGTCTGTGTTGTAGGAAATGCAAACAAACCTGATCACGTAGTCCCCCGTGGACCACTCTAAACTGACAAATCAGTAGGATCTATTACAGGAACTGATACTTAGTGAGATTTCTCCAGTAAGAACACCAGGTCCACAGAGAGAGTTAAATTATATGAATCATCAACAGTTACAGAGACTTAAGATCACTGTCACCACGGGCTCCAAAGACAGTGAGTTTTTAACATCTAGGTGTCAGCAGCACATGACTGAGATTTTAGACTCAACTCCTGGAGATAGTTATACAGCATTCACATCTGCTATTATTCCAGGATCCTTTAGACAGATTGCCGATGCTGAGGCCTGCAATTTCCAGATCAAACACATAATTCGGGCCTTCTGAGAAGCAGGTGAAATAAAGATCTGGGCAGTGTATTGCTCTTAAGCTAAGTGTTGCGCATATTGGTAAAGGGGATAGAAAAGTGATTACCAAGGGACGTGGAAAGTTGCAGGGATAAGACAATTGCAGATCCAAACCACTGTCAGCTATCTGCACAATTTACAGTGAAATATTTATTTGGCCCATCGCCAGGAAGCTAGATAGCAACTGCAGAGATTTCTGCTGCACCCCATTAGCTCTCAGGCAGCAGTGGACAGCTGCCAGACCTGATGCGCTTTCCAAGCACAGACAGGGGAAGGGACAGAACACAGACAAAAAGGGATGGGGGAGAAGGAATGAAAGAGGCAGAAATTATCAAAGAAGAAAATACCAAGAGAGAAGGAAAGCAAGGGATATAGAAAACAGAAAGGAAGAGAAAGAAGCCAGGAAGGGGAAGGGGAATTAAATGAAAGGGAGACAAGCTAAGGGTGCAAAAAGAATAATCAGAGGAAGGAGTAAAGCATAAAGAAAAATGAGGGAAGTGAATGGCAGTTGGGGTAAACGGTATCAGGGTTGTCCAACCAATGGCCCACAGGCCAGACTGCAACCCACCAAAGACCGTTGTCCAGCCCACCTCCACTCCAGCTCAAGCTGGCCCAGCCCCAGAGCTAGCCAGCAGGGTGGAGGGCAGGCATCTCTCACCCCCAGCCAGCCAGCAAAGATGCAGCAGCAGCCCCCTCTTCCCTCCTCTCCTGCCCCTAGCTTCCTTCTCCCTTCCTATTCCCTCCCCAGTGTCCTCGCCTCTTGTGCGTGCAGCCCTTGCCCCTCCACCAGCTATGCCACCCCTTCCTGCCCCTTCCCTCTCCCATGGCCCCTGCCCAAACCCTCACCCCCCCACACGTATTGACCCCTCCCCAGGACGGCTAGGGAAGAAATATCAGGACCCCACCTGCCCTATGTGTGAAGGGGGACATGAAGCAAGAGAGTGTGCGCACAAATGCAGACTTTGCCCCCAGACACCAGGGACACTCAGCCCCCAGAGTGAGAAAAAATTCCAGTGTGGCCTCTCGCATGAGAAGTTCGGACACCCCAGTGCACACCATTTGAAAACACTAGCAGTGCATTCAAGATGACCTCAGTCCTTCCTTTGAAGCTACTCTTCGCCATCCTCCTGCATTTGCAGAAACATGGCCTGCCAGTCCAATCCCTGATGCACTTTCACCGGGGACAGGCCCACAGTGGAACACTGGCTACAAACTCCCCTCCCATGTCTGAGGTTAATACTCGGCTGAGCTGAACTCTGGACCACAGTTTTGCTGCCCAGCTCCCTCCATCCAATTTACACACATCTGCCCACTCCCTCATTTCCCCCATAATCTGCTGAGCCTCCCTACTCCCACTCCTTGCTCTGCACTTCACCAAGAGTTGTGCTTGTTCTACTCCCCACTGGCAGCTCAGCTTGAGCACCACCGGCATTCAGCACCACAGCCTACACGCTTGTACACAGCAGACCAGGGGCAGCACCTGGATGGGCAACCACACCGAGAAAACTATTCCCTAGCTTTCCTACCCTGAAGCCCCACTTCACTTTTCCTGCTTATTCCCCCTTCTCGTCTTTGAGAGGAAAGGCAGGCAGAGACCCATATCTTGCTTCTTATTCATTTCAGCAAATCTAATTATTTCTTTATAGCTAAAACATCTAAAAGTCAAAGTTCTCTGTTTGGCGTTCACTTTCCCTGTAGAGCAAACATCCCAGGCAGCAAGTGAGCTTTGCAAGACACTGGAAAAAAGCCTCTCCCAACCAAGCTATTAGATACAAACCTCAAAACAGGACTTCCCAGATTGATCTTGGCTCTGTCACAGATTGAACCGAACCCTTCAGCCTAATCAGCTTTGAGGACATTTGGTTTGAGACTGAACTTCTCACATCAGGCCCAACTCTTTAAAATATAGACAGAATACAGCAGGAGCAGTGCCTACCCATCTTCTCTGAAATTTTCCTCCAGAAATTGTCTAGCATCCAGCAATTTTGCCAATTCCCAGAGACCCCTGAAGTGACTGTACTTACAGCCCAAGAATTCTCTTGGGAACTTCATTTATTTACAACTCACGGAACAGTGCAAATTATGGGCCTCTTACCCACTGTGTTATTTGTTTCCTGAACCCTGCCTGAAAGTTGAGTCTCAGTAGGTTTTCCCTAGAGGAAATGGAATTTTAAAGAGACCTGTGCCATGGCCAGCTACCATCAAATGATGGATAAGGTGCAGAACAGAGACAAAGAGACCAGTCTTACTGGGGTTTACCCATGATATGTAGAGGAAGTGAAGTAAGCACCATGGCTCTCTTATCAGCTGCTGAGCAGGAGGCAACAAGATTGAGCTGAGGAATGAATTTTATCTGGTGGCACCAGTCCCCATGGATAGCCTGGAAGAGAGGGAAAGACTTTGTTGAATGGCATTGCAGACCAGAAACAAGGCACAGGGAGCTCACAGTGCTTCCTAACAGTTATCAGTAACGTTCACCAGTGCGACTCTCATTCACACCTTCCTGAATTCACATACAGTCCGAAGAAGACATAACTCCAGCGAAAAGGAGAGTAAAACATGAAGCTGAGGAAATATGAACATGAGGAAAGCAAGACAAGGAGCAAAGGCAGAATAAAGAGGGAGAAGCAAAACATCAGGGTGACACACAGCAGAGCCCCTGAAGGGCCCAGTGTGCGGCTGAGTGGAGTTTGGTCATTGGGTACCTCCAAGAAGCGGAACTCAGAGGGTTCAAACCAAAAGGATCCTGACAGAGAAGGAAGCAGTGGTGCCTTGAATGTGCTTTAGCCATCCAGAATGGCCTGAACTGGCAGCTGGCTGAGCTGTACCACCACGCACAGCCAGGAACAGTTTCAGAAACACACATGGAATGATACAAAATGGCCCATGTCCAGTGGAAGTCCCTTTGTTTGCAGAACACCCGTGTAAACAGTGAAGCCTCTTCGTGGCTCTCTAGCACCCATATGCCAGGCCCTGAAGACAAGTCTACACATTAAGGGCAGCAGTTCTCAGAGTTCAGATCCAAGCTCAACAGACTTGTGCTACAGCCCTAAACTAACTGTCGCAAAGTTTGGGCTCTGCCGCCTGCCCCCTTCTCGAGGCTGCAGCCCAAGTTGTGACATTGACACAGCCATTTTTAGTGCCAAAGGGCATACCCTCAAGTCCAACTGTCACCCTGGGCTCTGAGGCTCATCGCTGGGTGCAGCTGCTTACTGCACAGACAACCCCTCAAAAGGCCAGGGTTCTTCATCTACCAACATCACCAGGAAAGTACACTTGCCCTTTAAATGTAGGAAGCTGGACAAAAGGAGAGCAATGGGAGGCCCCCAGACCCATTCCCATTAGCAATATTTATATTATGGCAACATCCCGAAACCCCACTGCGACAAGTGCTGTGCACAGAGGTAGAAGAGGCCTCTGCCCTGTAGGGGGTTAAAAATTAAGGAGAACATCACACAGAGGGTGTGGGAAAGAGACAAGTCTGATAGACGGTGTACACATTTGCTTTTGAATTTTTTTAGTTTGTAATTGAATATATATCAACCTTCCCCAACTTTTTTCAGACTAGGACAGGAGCAGGAATCCCAGTAGTGAGAGTCCCAAAATGTGACCAACGTTAGACAGAGACACTTACAGGCACTCGGTAATTTCTGTACAGGCTGGCCTTTCCTTTCAAGAGGAGCTGCACTGGAATTCTAGTGAAGGCACCTGACACAAAAAGGCCAAGTAAAAGCCATACATTAGTCCTGACCCAGCACTTGCCACGTTTCTCAAAAGAAAGAGTTTTTATTGTGCTGAAGTTCAGTCTAACTCCATCACTGCCCCCCAGGATATAGTGTATATAGTACAGCTAGGCACAAGGGATATTCATTAATGCCTAGAAGGATTACATGGGTATTGTCAGACTCAACTTAAATGTCAAGCCATGAGCATGGCACTAAAAGGTTTAAAGTGTTAGCTACAATTTATGCTTAGGAGAAACATTAGCGAATGTATTCTGAAAAGACATGTGGAAAACCAGAAGTGGATTTGGATCCAGGTCACATTTTATCCAACCCCTCAAAGTTCACAGACATTCAGAGAACTGGCTCCAGTTTGGCCCCCCCGACATGTCAAAGAGGGGAAAAAAGGAAAAGAGCTGGTCACTATACAATAGCAGGCCCTCACTGGGGTGTCGTCTCTGTATGTTCCATTCTTGGAGCACGCGGGCCCATGCATGTGAGATCAGTCTTTTAGCCAGCAACAGTCACTGAGGCTTTACATGTGCCTGGTTCATCCTCATGTTCCTTTCCCAAGAGCACAAGGGCAAAGCAGACTCAAGTGCCACTCAGGTCCTTCCCATTGCAGAATCCAGGTGTAAATGGGCTCCAGCATAGTAGGGAAGGAGGACAGGTTGTGGAATAAATGTACACATTATATGAACAGTACATCTCAAAGAACTGCAAGGATCTTTTCACTCCTCGGGTGCACATCCTTATGGATTCCACTCTTGACAACTCACTCAGCGAGACCCGAGATGAGACTGTGGGTGCTCAGAGCCTAGTGAAACGAAGACTGCAGGTCAGCCCTGCAAAAGGCAGCGCTAGTCCTCAAGGTTCCTCTGACATCAGGAGATACCTTGGGACCACCTACTTCCCCACTGCCAAGAGGAATGGTGGCGTGAATCTTGGAGCGGGAAGAGGGACGGCATGCCTGGCACTGACACACTTAGCAGTAAGTGGCATATCATGGAAGAGACAAGTGCCAAAGTATTGAGCACTGCAACAGCAAGTGGTGAAGCACTCTACACCAAGGTAATTCTGGATGTTCTGTCCTTGGTACCACAGACAGCCGGCTATGGGGCCTGGTTACCACAAGAGGACCTAACACTGCACTTCTTCAGAGCTCCCTCAGTACCCGAGTCAGACTTACGATGAACTGTCCTACCAGAGCCTGGAAGCTGTTAGATCAGGATTCTGCAATGAGATGGAACCAGTCCAAAGGGCCCTGCCCTGCCCAAGTCAAAGACCAGTTGATGGAGTGGTCCCACACACCTCCCTATCCCTTAACATCTTTTACACAAGAACTTCCATATATACTGAGCATTTATTGAGGACGTGGGATCCCCCTAGACAAAAAAGGCCTCTGGTGCACTGGTCACTGATTGAAATTGCAGCCTCCTCTGAGAAAGGACCACACTGGGGTCAGCAGAACAAAAAAGTCTGAAACTGAGCCCACCCAACTTTTAACAAAAGTTACTACAAAGATTAAAGAAGCCCTGCAGGAAGAGCCAATTGGACAACAAGCCTGCCCCACACTCACCCTGTAGCAATGGCTCCTGTTGTCTCCAGAGAGGCACAGCTGCCCCTCCAGACATTATGACCAGGTACACAAGATCACCACGTGGAGAGACGGCCAAGCCAAACATGAGCAGCACTGTCACCCTTGGTGCCAGGCTGGAAATGCGACTTGCTCAGAACACCTCAGGTTCAGGTGCCCTCAACAAATTGCCTCTTCCCCTTTCCTCACTGGAGCAGCCCTGAATGTGAGGAGTAACACCAAAAACTGGGTGATTTAGGATGGACGTCTCTATGCCCCAGAACACTGAGGAAAACCCCAGTGAGGAAATCATAACAAAAAAGAAGATAAAAATCTTCCTTATCTAAAAATTTGCCAACAGACAGCTATCCAACCACGCATTCTAAGAGTGATCTATACACGATTACTTAGAGATTTTGAAAAGTGATGCATTGAGACACAGATGCAGAGAAACTCTTGTTTTGCAGCCAGAAGGGACTGAGTGATGGTTAGAACTGCCCCAGTCTTCACACTCTCAGTAAGGGCGCGCAAAGACGCCCAGTGCATACATGGCCCCAACATGCACTGGCTGGCCAAAAGACAATTCTCAAGGGCATGGGAAGCACGTGCCTCAAGAGTAGACTGAGATTGACGGGACAACACATTTTGAAGAACAGGAATGATCCTGGTTTTGCAAAACCTGCAGCAATTTGTTTTTTCAAAACTAAAACCAAGGTGCTTTAGATGCAGTCCTGCTTAAGGAATCAGAATGGTCAAGGAGCGAGCAGAGACCCAAGATCCAGGACTTTGGGATTCATCCCCAGACTCTGCGTGACTTTGGACAAGTCACATAAGGAGTCAATATCAGAATGCAAAGCACCTGGCAGCTCTCTGAAGTCAATAAAAGTTCAAAGTCATTCCCATAACACACCTTTACTTCACCTTCCCTGTTTGTAAATGGGTAACGCTTAGCTTCCTACTGGAAAGGTGATTTGGATGAATTCAGTCCTCACTCCTCTCTCTAGTGTACCAGAGGCAAGAGAATATGCTACTGTCCAGACATAGCTATGAAGCATTTGTACCTGGCTTAGTTATATAGTGACGAACGTCGAAGATTCCATTTGCTACAACATCCCGCGAGCTGAAGACCAGAATGTTTCCTTTCACATCGCCAACACAAAACACTCCTTTGTACCCATCCGTCCTGACTCAGGGAGAGGGAAGAAAACAGATCAGCTCCACGTACTTCAGACAGGTATTAAAGTAGGGCACCAGTGGGGATATATCAGCAGGCAATGAAGGCCATCTTAAGATGTGAGCTCCAACTGGCTCAGACGCATATAGCTTGCCCATTGCATGCACCTAACACCAACCTGAGCTTACATATGTAAGGACATGGAGAGCCTGTCTGAGAACTGATCTTTAGGAACTGACCCCCTAGATGCTGCAGATGTGCATGGAACACAAGACAGGTGTAAGAAACAGGAGCTTTTGTATCTCAAGAAACAGATTTTTTTCAGGCAGGAAAAAAGTTCAGTCAGGGTAGTATCTGAAAGCTGAAACATTCACAGAATCATAGAAATTGGAAGGGATCACAAGAGGTCATTGAGTCCAGTCCCATGCACTCATGGCAGGACCAAGGACCCTCTTAAACCATCCCTGACAGGTGCTTGTCTAACCTGCTCTTAAACGCTTCCATTGATGGAGATTCCACAACCTGCTTGGGCAACTTATTCCAGTGGCTAAACACCCTGACAATTAGGAATTTTTTTCCGAATGCCCAACCTAAATCTCTCTAGCTTCTTGTTCTATCACTGGTGGTTAAGAACAGTTTTTCACCTTCCTCCTTGTGACAACTGTTCAGGTACTTGACAACTGTTATCAAGTCCCCTCTCAGTCTCCCCTTTTCCAGACAAACAAACCCACTTCTTTCAATCTTCCCTCATAAGTCAAGTGTTCCAGCCCTCTAGTCATTTGTGTTACTTTTCTCTGGACTTTCTCCAGTTTCACCACATCTTTCTTTCCTGAAATGAGTCGCCCAGAACTGGACATAATACTCCAGTTGAGGCCTGATCAGGACCAAGTAGAGTGGAAGAATTACTTCTTGTGTCTTACTTGCAATACTTCTGTTAATACATCCCAGAATGGTGTTTGGTTTTGGTGTGTTTTTTTTTGTGCAACCGTGTTACACTCTGGGAGCAGCTATCTAACTCACTATGCGTAGTAAGAATGAACAATGTGACTAATCTCTGGTTTCTCACGTCTTACCTTTTCTCTATAATGTACATAGTGGCCATTCAGAGACTCAGAGCAGCTTCAGAAGGTGCAGAACTCAAATCTCTTCTAACCCAAAGAGCACAGGTCATGACCTGTAAGTGTTTACCGCTAACAGGACTGTGATTCAGTGAGTGGTTCTCTCTCCATCCAGTAGAGCAAAAACAAACACGGAGTCCTGTGGCACTTAAAGACTAACAAATTTATTTATTGCAAGAACCTTGAAAGCATTTCATGAAGAGGGATTTTCTCCCATGAAAGCTTGTACAATAAATAAATGTTAGTTTTTAACTGCCAGAGGACTGTTTGCTTCGCTGAACTGGACTAACACGGCTGCCCCTTTGGAACCTGGCATCCAGTAGAGGGCCTCAGTGCACATAAACATCGCTGGATTCATTACAATAGATCAGTGATTCCCAACCTTTATGACTCAAGGACCACTGATACCATTGTCACAGCCCTCAAGGCCACCAATCTCTGCCAGCCAGCTGCCCTGCACTGCAGTAGGTGGAAAAAGCTCATGAGAAGGCTACCTCCTCACCAATTTACTGTCTCCCTGGTTGTGGCAGGGAAACCACACATCCTGTATCCTTGTGCACTCCACATAGGTCCCTAGGCAGTGGCTCCCTTCTTTAGCCAGGAGAATGGAGGATAAGTACTCCCCTCCCTCTGGCTCTAGCAGGAAATCCAATGCTTATGAACCCAGGCAGAGTGCACTGTTCCTTGCTACAGTGAGAGGGAGAGAAGCACTGATTTCACATTCTGTTGGCTGAAGCAAACGCCTGCAGCAATCTTTTAGCCTCACAGAAATAATTGCCACCTGGGACCTTAAACAGCAGCTCCTCCTGCAGCCAGCAGGAAGGGAGTCACAGGGCCACACTGAAAGCTCCCAAGGCCGGAAACCACTGCAACAGACAGCTCCTCATTTCTGGAGTACCCTGTGTCCAGGGTGACCAAGTGTCCCAATTTTATAAGCACAGTTCCCATATTAGGGATTTTGTCTTAGACACCTATGACTTGCCAGCTCTGTCCTGATTTTCACACTCACTATCTAGTCACTGCACCAGCACAGCAGAGGAGACACAGGCCTGTGATGCAAGCATCTATTTTAAATAGGTAATAGTCCCTCCAAAGAAGCAGGTAACCTACCAGTAATCCAAGGCCGTAACACAGCTGTCCAGCTCAATAAGGGAAAAGAGCCTGTCACATCTGTTGCCACTGATATCAAAGAATTCTGTGCAACAGAAAAATAGATTTCAAGATTCACAAAATACACAGCCTCGAGGGTTTAAGAGTTTGGTGTTCAAACAAAGAGACCTTTTGAACTTGTCTTGTGCATTCACATTTATTCAGACATTCTGCCATGCAAACACGCCTGGTGCTGAACACATCTTGGGACAAGGCTTCCACAAACAGCGCCCACAGTTTCACAATGGCAACAGATTTGTCTCTACTTACCAATAATCTGATCAGTAGACGCGATCGCCAACAGGTTGATATTAGACAGACACACCATGTCAGTGACCCACATCTGCTGACCGGGCCGTCGGCCCACTTGAGTGAGCTGCATGGAAGAAGAAATGCACTGAGAACTCAAACAACCCCAGACTAGCTACAGATCCCACTCAAAGATCATGGAATAAGGCACTACCATCCATTAGTCTACAGACACTAGCAGGACATAAGTGATACACATGCCTTATCTGACCCGAGAATTTCACCACAAGCAAACAGCAGCTCTAGCATTCTCCATCCAGAATGGGAGCCCCGGACCAGCACTTATTTTTAAATAGGAAGAGTTTTACTGTTGAAATAGTAGAAAGATGCAGGGATTTGAGGATCTAATTGGTCGTGTCCCTTAGTGCTCATCCCGTTCATTATCTTATGCTCAATTTATAAAAGAAAAAGTAGCAGATAGATCATCACTTGAACCGAGATCAGGTGCTGCTGTTTAAATTCCCCAGAGAAATTAGTGCAGAACTTTCCTTCTCTGAGAAATGGTTCATTTTCCCCTTGCAGGCCCTCAGCATTAGATTATGCACATGATGGCAATTCAAGAGGAGAGGTTTTGCCACCACCCTCAGAGCTATGCCAGACTTCTCCAGTGTAGCACAGCACTGCTTCCCAAGTGACGTGGTAGCTTAGAAACACTCAAAGTAACAGACAAAACTCTCCTTTCCAAGCCACACTGTGGGTCTCTCAGCTCCATGGTACATTCAAACTTCAGCAATTACCACTCATGGAACGACTAGCAATAAATAGGCAGGCACCAGTACCAGCACTGTGCATTCAAGCTCCATTGCAGCATGGATTGAGACCCCTAGGGAGGCCACATCCATCTCTTATTTCTAGCTGGCTAAAGGGGAGGGGGGTTATGGTATGCAGAATGGGTAAGAGCCACAGATTGGACAGAATCCAGTCTTCATTTCAATCAGGTGCAGGGGTCACGTACCTGGACTGTGCGGAGCAGTTTGAATGCATCACTCCAGTAGAGTAGGATTCCATCCTTGCTGACTGTCAGGAATCGCCCCGACAGATTCCAACCACTTCTTTTCTTGGCCTTTGCATTCCTGTCCATTGCCTGACCCTGGCTTGGGAAAAACTGCACCTTGATGATTTCCTGGCCTTGGCTCCTGAGCAAGGGAAAGGAATGAAAAAGGGGAATGGGAACAGAACAGACAGGAATCAGAAGGAGGAACATAGGCCTGTAAGAAGACAGGGGTGGAAGAGGTGGGAACATGAGGACTCAGAGTTGATGGCTTTCTACAGCCTGATGGAGCAAAGTACTTTGCGGAAATTAGAAACCAGGCCCTGAGCAGAAGATGTCTCAGTATGATGCAGAGAGGAAAGACAGCCTGCGAGGTGGTGGACTGATGACAACTTTGGCACTGTAAGGTCACAAGATTATTGGTGTTCACACTGTGATTCCTCTAGCCCTATTATTACACCATAGACAGAGAAGAAAATACTTCTCAGAGGGACCTGCATACGTAGAAATAAAGAGAAACAGACATGTGATTCATGGGGGACTTTTTTCCAAGCTGACCACAACTGGGAATGCTGGTGGGCAGAGACAATCTGCAGCTTCAAAACCTGGCATGGCATAGGACAGATCAGATGATCGTAGCGCCTCCTCTGACCTTACAAGTGATGGCTGAAGCATTTACAGGGCACCCATTTCTGTGAAGCCTGGACAGCAAAAGAACAGCTGTCTCCTTCTGTAACACCTTAGACACAAACGACAGCTTGATTCTTTCAAGCAAACAGTTTCCAAGCCACTATGGCTCTGGAGCATGCTTCCCCCATTGGTTTCTCAGTCGCAGAACTGCTTCCTTTCAGGTCAGGCTGCAAGATGCTCCCATTCCCAGGATTCATCCAGGTAAAAGGCAAAAGGCTGCTATAGCTGGAGGAGAGTTTTGGGTTGTCTGGGGAGGATCTGAGTTTAAACAAACCAGAGTCTGAGGCAAGCATGCAGAATTTAGCCTTATTTCACTATACTCATTCTCTGCTCTTCATCATGCCAGCAGGCCCAAGCAGTATCTAAGCTATCTGCGGCAGGCCTTAGAAAAAGGCAACTTCTCACTTTCCAGTGATCCCCAGAGGTGTCCTCTCTCATGTTTTGGTTTGCTGCTATAACAGCAATAATCTGCCGAGACTGATCAAATACTGAAGGGAATCCATCTCAAGCAGCATTTCACCTAAGCTATTATCTTTAACAGAGGTTTCTCCTTAAATAATTATGGGCTAGTTTATTAAACCTATTTCATAGAGGAAGATGCTCGTGTTTGCCATTTGCTGTTAAATACCTGATTTTTAAAAGAGATCCTACACAGCTAGAATGTCACAAGAGCACACTAAACTGGATGGCAAAAATGAGCAGCTTTAATATGGGTCCATCCTCAGCAGAGAGTAATAGCTGCTAACAGCTTACAATGGGATGATTTTCATGGGTGTCTGAAACAGCAATGGTGATTTGCTTTTCAGCATATCATCCTTCCCTCTGTACTCTTGCAATATATAGTTCAGATACTCCTCCTGTGAGAGAGAGAGAGAAAATTTCATTTGCACAGTAAAAAGGGCAAGAGAATTAATTATCTCAAGTTCTATGGTGCTGACACATACAGCATGAACTATGGAAAAGATAACAGAAAAAGCAGGAAATGCCACCTTTCTGTGACATTAAATCAAGCTAAAAAAAAATCAGGAAATTATTTCTGCAACTGCTGCACAACAGCTATCATCTCTGATTAGAGCACAATATTACCCAGCCCACAGAACCATCACAATCAGTGTCAATTTTCATAAATATGACATCAATATCTTCTTCTGTAATATTGTCCATTATCATCTTCATTGCTTTGCGAAACTCCTTAATGTCCAACCCTAAGAAAAAGAACACAGTAGATCAGCCCTAAACTTTTCCAGACAGCTATGGCTCTTGCAAAAATAGACTGAACAAAGCGTGTTAAAATGGCAATTAAGTATTAAAAGCCAGCCCCCTAAAAACAATGGGGGCAAATTTCTCCAAAATCTCTGCATGAAAAATGCATGCAGCTGGTGTCTAATCTGCTCACACAATTTATTGCAACTGTGTAAGTAACAGACATTGATGTGTGAAAATGCTTATAAATTAGCTGTTTACATATGCAATTTCCCAATTTGCATGCACATCTGCAGTTATTGTGCACATTGGTAGACACCAACTATATGCAAATTCAAAGAGATTTTGAACAGGGGTCCCTAACTAAGATTTTCCTTGAGTGTCTAAATCTGAGTCAATTCAGAGCAATGCTCTTGACCCTACAAAGTGTTAGCCCAAGATTTATTGCCCACAAGTTATGGGTTCAGTGCCTAAAGAAGTGAGTGAAGCTAGCATGGAGAGCAGGTCATAAAATAGGAGAGAAATAAGAGAAAATGCTTTTCCATCTCCATCGGATTTTCATTTCAGCTACAGTTTTGCAGACTGGTCTATTTTCACATTGTTGTGGAGAACCCAGAAAAGCCTCTTGGATCCCCTTTGTTCATAGCCAATCAGGACTGTGTTACGGTGGATCCTTCTCCTGTTCAGCAAGCGGGTCTCCACACTACCTGTAGCCATCTCCCAAATCCAGGCTCAGAGGGTCCAACCCTTGCTCCTTCTGGTCTCCCTTGGGGGGGGGGTGTTCCTCCCTCCTCGAGGGTCCCAACAGTCCCAATCAGCAGTGATGCTCAGCCAGTGTAGCAGTCAGAGGGTTTATTAGCAATCCAGTTTGCACAGCAGCTAGGACAGCTGGCTCTCAGATCAACCAGGAGGTCTAGCAGTAAACCCCCAGGATGAGCCCTGGAGATCCTGCCTCCATCTTCCTTCTTCCCCCTCTTCTCCCTTTGTTCTCCTCTACATCCAGCTGCCCTGCCCCTGGTCTAAACCTGCTACAACCTGTCACCCACAGGGGGTCCAAGTAAGGTTGTACTAAAGCCTCTTCCCCTGGTGGCACCTATAGTTATCACACTCCTGTGTCCCATCATCAGAATACATACCATCATCAAAGAACAGGAACAGAAAAGAACCACCACAGTAGCCCAAGAGGTTTTCTTACTTCATCACACACATGTACCCCATTGTGGCTGCTATTAAAATATTCCTGTTGAAACCTACACTTTACCACTGCAGACAAACTGTCCTGCTGAAGACAACTAGGTTTGTGAATGTCAGACACACATGGACAATATCAACGTCAGGCTGTATTTAAACTTAGGTTGCTTTTTACCAATACTCAGACAACTATGCCCAGGAGCATGCAGGGGCAGATCAGCCAGGCTATAGATCACCCTTTCTCAAAGCCAAACAAAAACCTCTTTGCCCTGAAGCTAAAAAAAAACCCTAAGCACAAAGTAAGGTTACTCTCTAGACACATGTCTAAGTACAGGACTGGGAATCAGAAAACTGAGTTTTAGCCTTGACCAGGGGGTCTCAAACTCAAATCACCATGAGGGCCGCATGAGGACTAGTACATTAGCCCAAGGGCCGCACCACTGAAACCTTTTCATACAACAATATTGTAAATAATGGTAATGATTGTGTCACCGCGGGCCACAGGAAATAGCTTTAGGGGACACATGTGGCCTGCGGGCCACGTTTGTGACCCCTGGCCTCAGCTATGACCTGCCATATGACCTTAGATTAGTTACATCCGTGTCCCATATTTTCCCACCTGCAAAATAAGACTAGTATTGGGAGAGTGCGATGCTTAACTCATTTTCATAAAGGAATCCAGTATTCATCTACAAGATACTACTGTACAGCAAAAAAACAAGGAGTCCTGTGGCACCTACAGACTAAAATGTATTTATCTCATGAGCCTTTGCGGGAGAAAATCCCACTTTGAAGTGTCTGATGAAGCTGGAGTTTCTCCCACTGAAAACTCATGAGATAAATTTGTTAGTCAAGTGCCACAGGACTCTATTTTGCTCATCTAGACTAAGAGGGCTGCCCCTTTTGGAACTTGTTAACATACAATACAGGAAAATTGGTGTCATTACAGTATGTGGTTTTACCCTGATTTAAACCAAACCTTACCTAGAGATTGGTAAATTTGTTTTCTTAGCTTCCTGAATATTAACCCTGACTTCTGTATCTTAGAGCTAAAGGACAGAAACCTACATTTAACAACTGACGAAGAGGACATCGATGTCTGCGTCACCATATTGGAACCAGAAGTTAATACAAAAAATGGGCGAGGGACTGTGCCTATAAACTCCCTGTGAGAGGTAAACTGAAGACTCATTGGAAAAGCAGATCCGAAGTAACTGATGAGACTTGAAGAACTAATCTGGTGGATGCAGCTGTGTAGACTACAGGAGAGAGGGCTTTGAAATTAAGCAAGTGATCAAAGGAGCACAGCTATCTAAGAAACTAAAATCCTTTTGGAAATAGATGCATTGTCACCTCCATCCTTGTCCAAATTCGCTTCTCGGAATGATCTCTCTAGCTTTTGCAAATGCTCAGAGTTGATCAGGTCCTCAACCTGCTGTGCACGGGATGTATCAGTGAATTCTGGGAACCTCACTGTTTGGCTGTGAGACAAGCAGACTGATCCAGCTTTGCTCAGAAGTCCAGTGAGCTGAAAACACAGTTAGGATCCAGAACAGCATACAGAGAGCTTTTTTCACACTCACAGAGAATAGCCCTCTTTAAACACATCTTATGTAAACAGGGCAGAAGAGGGCCAGTGAAGGTCTTATAACAGTAACCTCAGAGATAAATTGAGATAAGAGACAGAATGACCACTGCCCCCGAAGACCAGACCGTAGGAGCAGAAGGTCCACTTCTGTAAACATTCATGGAAGCTGTCCTCACTTCAATGGGAGTAGTAAATCCAGGATGCTGCAGTGCCTCATGAGGCACCACAAGTCCTGCTGAAACCCAATTTCAGTACTAAACTACAAGTAGTTTTTAACTTGTGTAGAAATACAGGACCCACCCCACAGCTACCTTTCTAAAGGCAGCTTTGTTGGCTGGGATACAGCTGATACAGGCAGCTCTCTGCCTTCCGTCGCAGCCTGCATGAAATCCTGGCACAAGGGGCATATCAAAGGCATTCCCAAAAGCAAGCAGGCATGGCTAAGCTCTGTCTGTCTATTCCCAGCTACTATGGGGGGCTGTTTGGGCAGCAAGGTGCAAATCGGTGCAGCTCTCAGGGTACTGTGGGGGCAAGCTCAACTGACCCCTCGCTGGTCCAGGAGAGGAAAGGCACAAATTGAGCATAAAAGTCAGAGCTCCCTGCAACCACTCAGTGTCTGCTCAGAGCTCAGCAGAGACCAGTCAGCCACCTTCCGGTTTCAAATCAGGAAGCACTGTGGTAAAGTTCAACTTTAAGGCAGAATATTTTCCTTCCCCATTTGATACCTTCAGAGGTAAGTAAGTTTTATGTTTACAGTTAACAAAAACCAAACCAGACATTCCTACAGGCTGAGCCATTTAAATCTGAGGGAAAATAGATCTCTCTGGATGCAGCTGTTAAAGGAGACAGGAAATATCCTGCTTGAGAGAAGCAAGGGGATCATTCAGTCTCCCAAAAGACTGATGTTGTGGAAGAAAACAATGATCACAGCAGTCCTGCTCAATCTGTGTTTTAGGAGCACCGGTGAGTCCTTTTCCACATCACCCTGGCGCCTTCAAATCCTTACTGCTCATTTACCTTTTGCCCTGTTTGATACTGTTTAAGGCTTCCTTCATCTTCAGACTCATCCACCCTGAAATTTTAAACAGATAAAATTGGAGCTGAATTTGCAATAGGTATCAGAAAGAGATTGCAAACCTCCTTAAGGCAATACATTTTTCAAGTACTGAAATGGCTATTCATGTATTCATTACTTTGAACTGAAGTAATTCTGGTATAAATTAATGTTACTGGAAGTGGGAGCTAGCACTTTTTGTATTGCCTCAAGTATTCTGATGTCAGCCATTCTCATCATAGAGCTGAACTCACACCCCAGAAACCACAGAACAGAGTTTGTCCATGAAAGGTGTTAAACACCTTGTCCATGCACTGAAATCACATGTGGCCTGATTTTCCAACATTTGCAGCTCTTAAAGTCCAGCTAAAGTCAATAGACTTTTAGTGTTTTAATCTACAAGCTTGAATTAACAGTTTCACCAACCCAAGAAGATAGAGATTTTTTTTTTTAGTTACCATATCACAGATAGGAAAACTAAGACAGGATTTCAAAGCCCTTACACATTAACTCACCATACATCCCAGTAACGAGCTAGGATGGATTCAGACAAGGAGTTACTGTACTGGAGGGTGGTTCAGAGAAAAAGCAATAACCTAGGTATTGTGAGGAGCAAAATGCCTTTAGTTTCCCATCTTTCTTCACTCACCATGCCACAGAGGGATACATACTGATCCTGGGAGACTCTGAACCCATCAGAAAGCTATTCTGCTTCTCAGAGAGATAGCCACGTTCTCCCTGTCACCCTGCTCCTACTGAACACCCCCTGGGGAATTCTAGCACAAAGTTATCAGCAAATTTAACTATGATGTCACCTCTAGATTTGTGACATCATCCCCAGAACTTCGGGCAGACTTCTTTCCCCAGCCTCTGTTGGAATGGGCCCTCTTCCTTATAAAGAGTGGGTGGAAGTCTCCATTCCAAGGAGCCATGGAGCAGACCATTTTTACCCCTCTCTCTCAGAGCAGATGAAGGGGGGGGGGAGAGTTCCTCTTTAATTGCGCCACAAAGCACACACGCACACCAGAGATGACTGGAGACACTGTCTCTGCAAAGGGTCCACGGAACCCAAAAGAGGGACATGGCACAAGTTGTTCCTGGGGATTTATGGCTAGAGACTCCTTTCCTACTCTTTTCGAGGACTGCTAGGAGAGCAGTCTCTGCAGTGGATCCACGATCAGATCCCCAAGGGTCTTTGTCATTAAGCCCTTTTCTCTCCTTCCAATTACAGGCTGATTGAGAGACAGACAAGTTGAAATGGGATTTATATTTTGAAGCAGCAAGGTTTGTTGAGATAATCTCACCCTCAGTTGTGTCTCCATTTAAATCAGCCTGCTGCTCATTTATTTGATACAACAATAGCGAACCATGAGGTTAAACTGAGACATGGCATAGTAATCCCGCATTATTTAAAAGCTGTTTGGATGACTGGTCAATTGAAACAGCAGTAGATTCAAGTAGATCCTGGAAGATTAAGAGGTGACCATTTACTGAATGACTTTGCAAAAGGACACCACTCTTCCTGCCTTGCTGACATTTCTTGCAAACCTCAGTAAAAACACATTCAGTTCCTGTTTTCTATATCTCCTCAGAAATCAGTCAGAGTTTTAAAATGCTACTGCTTACAAGTTAGCCAGGCTTAATGACAAAAATTTGCTCTCAGACACAAAGGTGTCCTTTAATGAACACCTGTGTCTTCCAGATCAGTTAAATACGGCCTGCAGAGAAAGAATGTGTTTGTGCCATTATTACGCACCTACATGATATAAAAATAAGGGTACTTTATCCTTAAACAACAGGTTCCTTCCTTACCCTTAATAATTTCAGTCAGACCAAACTGAAGCTTTGTACCGGTCTTGGCTGAACACTTCCTGGGATGATATGGCCTTGTGCATATGGAAGCTCCTAATCTTGAGATAAAAAGGATGAGTGTTGAATCTTTAATTTCTCTCTTCCAACTATTAATTCAGCCATTTGCACTACACAAATGTTACCAGAATGAGTTTTAAACATCCCATTCCCTTCTCCAATATGACAACTGCACGTTTTAGCCAGGCACTCTCCAGTTCCTAGTAATGTTGTTACTGGGGACATCACACATTCCCTATTCTCCAGTGCCAGTCACCAGAAGTACAAAGGTCTTCACCCTTCCTCAATGGAGTATTTACTGCTCAACAGACTCAAGTTATCTGGGAAAGAGGGTAGAAGGTAAGGTGGTGAGGTTTACAGATGATGATAAACTACTATATCAGGTAGTTGCTGACTGCAGTTACAAAGGAATTTCACAAGACTGAGTGACTGGGCAATGCAACAGATGAAATTCACTGTTGATAAACACAATAATGAACACTGGAAAACAATCTCACCTATAGACACATAAGATCTAAATCAGCTGTTTTCAATCAAGAAAGTGTCATTTTGGATAGTTCTCTGATCTGCTCAATAAGTAGTGGCAGTCAAAAAAAAGCTAACAAAGTAAGAACCTTTAAGAAAGGTACAGGTAAGACAGAAAATATGCCACTATATAAATTCATGGTACACCCATACCTTGAATACAGTAGCAGTTCTGATCACCTCACCTCAGAAGCAGATACACTAGACCTAGAAAAAGCACAGATACAGGTAATAAAAATGATCAGGAGTCTGCTCCTCATATGGGACCTGCTCCAATTTAAAAGGTGAGGACTGTTCAGCTAGGAAAAGCCAACAACTAAAGAAGATGGGAGATAAGATAAAGGTCTACAAAATCCATGAATGATAAAGAGAAAGTGTGATTTACACCATCACAACATGGGAACCAGGGGACACTCAATAAAATTAACAGGCTACCAGTTTAAAAACAAAAATAAGAAAGTATTTTACACAACCTGTTGAATTCATTGCTATGGGATTTTATGAGAACAAAATAATATATAACCAGGTTCAAAAAGAGAATTCAATATTAACTTGGGGGGTGGATCCCTCATTAGCCAAAAGTCCACAGACCCACCCCCATGCTCCAGGTGTACTTAAGCCTCTGGCTGCCAGAAGTTGGCACTGGATGATAGCAGATGGATCACTATTAAATTACCAGTTCCGTTCATTTCCTTTGAAGCATGTGGCACCAACCACTATCAGAAGACAGGACAGAGTTAGCTGAACCATTAACCACGCACAGTCAGACCATTCCGATGACCCAACAAGGTTGGCTGCCACAGTATATCATCAGCACTGGGACTTACTAGACCACCTTCTTTCTTAAAGGCCTTTCTCCGTAACACAGGAAGAACAAGACACAGACACTGCACCCTGCCTGAGAAGAGTATGATAGCCAGGGAAGAGAGAAAGGCACAATGCACACAGGCCATCACTTCTCCTCCAACACCTACTTTATCTTGACAAAGAGATATGGAGCTTGTAGTTTTTAAATCCTGTCAAATCTTCATACACCAAAACCCCAAGATGATCTGCAAAGAAAAAATATTAAGTTCTCTTTCACAGATGCAACTGTGAGAATTGACTTTTGTATCCATTGTACCACCAACTTGTCAGAAAAAGCACGGGGGTAGGGGGGACTCAGCCATGATTTTATACTCAGCAATTCTTAATTTAAACCATCATATCTAAACTATGCTGCTCTGGAACCTGTAACATACCATTTGTTTAGATGTCTGACATTTAAGACTTCCATTGGCGCTTCGCTAGTGACAAATTGCTCCCATCTTTTGGAGCAATATAATCAGGTCACCCTGGAAAGTCTGTAAAGTTCCAAAAATAAGGGTCCCCCTAAAAACTAGCATCCCCCTTTAACCTAAATGTCGTTGTTTACCTTACAAGACTAAGTGCACTGCTGTCATTCTCGGCTCCATATCACTGAGCATGACATACTTGGCAGTATTCTGTATCACAGACTATAATGCACCTAGTTAAGAGCCTCAATCTGCCGGAGTAGAGGTATTGCACACCAGCCACGGACAGCGTTGCATGTTATGTCGTTGGTGCAGTAAAAGCAGTGGGACTAAGAATTCTTTACGTAAGAGGCCAAGTTCTTTTCTCAATTGCAAAAATGTAGGTGAGCTGTTTAAACTAATGATGAGAATAGCTGAATACCTGCCATTCCAAAACTCACAAATTTAGAGAGCATTGCACGGTGCCGCTTCTCTTTACATTGGGTTCCTGAGACTCATGACACCGGTTACAGCACGGCACAGACAGCTCCCAGCTAGTCCTCAAACCCTGAGAGACACCACCCATCTTAGAGCCGAGAGAGGGAGAGAATCAGCTCTGAGCTCCCCAAAAGTGCTCGGCTCACTAGACTATGAGCATCCCCAAGTAACAGCTTGACCTCAGCCAATTTTGTCTACTGTGTTTTTGAATGCTAACATCAAAAGCAAAACCAAGACAATATCATTCATCAGTGCATTAGGGCTCAGGTAAATATTAAGCAGACCAATGATTGATGTAAATTCTTGGCTTTATTTGGAGCCTTTTTACAGTTACAGTAAGAATTGTCATTTCAAACCAGGAATTTGGAAAAGATTGAACAAGTAAGTTAAAAATTAAGCACGCACCTGTAAGATACTTTGGGTATGGAAAGATAGATGTAAGCTTTTTGATGTTCCACTGTGTTTCTGATGGCTGATAAAACTAAATCTAAGAAAGGCTTATTGTTTTCTGATTCATTCCAGCAGGAGAGCACTTAACATCTATCAACAAACCAAGTCAGCAGAGTAGCCACTTGAATTTGATGTTTATTTCTGGTTATTTCCTTCCAATAAGGAAATTGCAAAAAAGACCACCCAAAAGTCTTATCTGTATTACAAATTTCCCAATTCCATTTATGACTCAGTTTCTTGGTCTACTAGGAGATGATGTAACAATCCAGCATGTCACAGGAGTTTGAGTTGCAGGAAAGAATGTTTCCAATGAGTTGCACAGACCCATTAGACACCAACTGGACATTTGACTCTTTTATGCATCAAGAAGCACCACTAATATTTCTACACTTTCCATCATTCCTTACCCTTTAGCTTAAGATTTTTGCTTGCTTCTGGAAGATGCAGAGGTCAAACTGATCAGAGTGCAACTCAACTAGCATGATGGCAAACTGGACCCATCCGTGCTCCTCACCAGGTTTGATCTTGCAACACAGAAGTAAAACCACGATGATCCATAGCACACAGATAACCCTTCACATAATGTGGAAAGCCTTAGCAGCTCATTTCCCATGGCAGAAGCATGCAGAGGAGGTAACAGTGAGGTATGCAGCTAGCAGAAGTTGAAAGACAGCAAGCTTTTGATCTCATACCAAATCAGTAATGACAGAGAAGATTTTATGTGCCTCAAACCCTCCGTTTTACCAATGCAGTTTCAAATTGCAGAACTAGTGCCCTCCATACCGATTCCTTAGGATAAGGCATCTATGGATCGTTCCAAGCTCACCAGCTCGAATGCTGGCAAGGCATCTGGGGACAGGTAAGAACTTACGGAAGGCTAGACCTGCCACATTAGCATTTGTTTCTGCAGAAGCTAGCTTGTTCTTGCGTCTGTGCAAGTTTAACATTAAGGCTTGGCTCACTGCAACTTATTGTAAGTTTAACAAGATTACTAAATTACAAGAGATTAGATCTGCTCAGAGAGGCTGGTGACAGAAACCAAAAATCTAAGGTCAAAAACCATGGTATCCTTTTAATGTTGGTGTTCTAGTAACGCAGAGTGAGTCAGACACAGCAAAAGAGACCAAACATTGCTGTTATGCTGCACCACTACCTTACACCCAATGAAAAGGGACACTTACGGTCCAACTATGGTTTGAACTCATCATAAGCAAATAGCAAAAGAAGTCCTCACCCAACAGAATACAAAGAAGCCCCAAGGAAAATCCATGCAGCAGTAATTTGAGCAAGGAATAGAGCTATGATCTGAGGATGAATACTGATGTTGCAAGTTGTGTAGATTCAGACTGAAGATATCAGGATCTTTTGTTTAGTCTAATCATAACTCCAGAATATGACAGACTCCAGCAGACATGACACTCTTGAAATACAGAACTTTATTTAGAAACAGCTTAAAAGTAGAAAAAACCCTGACAAGAAAAATCCAGGTGGAAATACGGTTTCTCAGTAAAATGGAATTTTAGGGCAACAGAAGTCTAGAAGGCCACAAGAGAAACAGCACCACTGCAATTTTAAACAATGGCTAGTTACTTGCATTTTTTGGCATTCACTGTAATTGGGTTTTCCTCTGAATTTCACAAAGATTCATGCACTACACAACAGTTACCATAACATGTTTGCCTTCTACACACATTTTAGGACAAGCTACAACCAGAAACAAATGCATACAAGCACATCAGACTGATCAATCTGAGTGCGAGTAACTCGGATGTCCTTGCCAAACAAACAGCAACGAGAGGAGCCTGACAACCAAGGGAGGGACAATTCAAGAATAAAAATATTTTAAATATTAATATTAAAGTTAGTCGGGTTTTGTATTTCCTGCAACATTAAATCTTCTATTAGTATCTTCGTTTGTCCCCAGAAGGTTACTGTACTGGCAAGTATCACTGTTAAGATACACCAAGGGCCGAGGAAGATTACCAAACAGGCACGTCCTCATCCCATTCACTCTAATTTAATACAGAGACACCTGCATTATCCAAGTTCTGTTAGAGCCACTGGTTTAAACCAGTACTCTCTGGGATAGGGGAGAGACAGGAAAGCAGAAAGAAAACCACGAATAAAGAAAATGGAGTTGGGGGGACAGGACAAGTAGAAACAAGATCCAGAGAGTGAAGTGAGAAACTTTTAAAGAACCTTTTAGGCAATATAACTAGATCCACATTATTTCTCAGAAAATACAGTACATGAGTGTGGCAAAGCTGTTGGCCACAAAACCAGAGAAGGGTTTAGCACTCCTCAAATTAATTTGTACATGTTTGTCTGAACTCTCCATATTCCTTCCAATCTTGTGACAGGCAACATTAAGGCCCATTTTGTCACTGAAAACTCAGCATTTAGAGAGCAGCTTTACACAGGGATGGAGTTTTATTTTACTAGTCCCTTTTGAGGAGTCACATTACCACACAAGGCCTCCCTGACAGCAGTGTAAGAGTTAGACATATTTAACCCCAGTTTGAAGCACATAAAATCTCCTGTCACATTACTTTATAATTTGGCATATGGAAGCATTTTTTAAATACTCTTAAGGCATTTTTATTTTAAAAAGTTCCCCGCTGAAATTTCAGAATCTTTCTGAAAACTGAATTAACAATCTTTCTGTGAATCAGTCTTTAGTTTCTCCACTACACACTCCACTCCAGTACGGTACAGAAGAAAAGTCTTTCCACAAACCACTGTTTTACCAGCAACCAAACAACTCTGCAACAAACTCCAAATATTCAACCTCTTGCTCCCCAAACACACCAACTAGATGTTAATACTGTTCTGCTATGAAGTGAGAAAGAGCTCCTAACTCAAACCACTGGAAAAGAGTAAAACTTCTGCGAAGTGCAGCGAGTCCTCTAAGAGTAATAAAGTGGAGGATTTTACAGTTAAGCACATGATTTGGGGCAAAGAATTCTGATGGTGCTGCTCTGCTGGTACAGTATGTGGACTGCTAATACTCTTCTTGTTCCTCTTGTGGTGCTCCTTCATCAGGTATCACAAAGCCTTCCTGAAAAGGGAAGAGAAAGAATGCATTAATGAATGGATGCCAAATCAGGCCCACTGACCCTGCCAGCTGCACATATCTTTCCCTGCAATTTTCCATGAGGTCCTCCCAAGGAGATACACACTCAATACTGGAAAGATGTTCCCTCCCTTAGATCATGGATCTAGTTGTTGTGGAATTTCAGAAACATAGATAGTTTTGCTTTCAGACTAAATCTGCTGCATAACCCCAAGGATAACATCTAGAACTTTACTACAAAGGATGCCTGACACAAAGCACATAGAAGAAACCAAGGACTGACATTGACCTTGTGACCAGAAGACTTTAACCAGAAAAAATTCACACACTTGTCTACCAGTAATTTATGTAAAGGCAGACTTACATCTGTCGCATAAAGAATTTCAACAATCCTCTGCAATATTGGATCACTCTCCCCTTCATTCTCTTGGCAGATCAATTCAATATTTCTCAGTTTGCCAAAATAGAAGTCCCTCTCCTTTTCCAGATCTTCAACGGTAAGTTTCAATACATTGATCTGCCAAAAGAGAGTCAACACATGAGCATTTCTCAAGCGGAGACAAAACCTCAGGACATTTACTCAGAAAGCAAGATTCTCACAGCTCACAAAAAAGCAGCGTGTGATGATTAAGAGCACTTTGTCAATAATAGATCAGTGCAGGTCTTGATTATGCCCAGTCAGTTCAGTTCGTATGTTCCATATCCATGCTCAACATTCACATCATGTGAGGGCCCTTCTCTTTGCAAAGGGTGAGAACTACTTCACACAGATCAAAACACAACTGTCTGCAGTTTGCCTCTGCAGGGTTTATTCTTTTAAAGGTTAAATTGCCATTTATGTGAGATTAGGATGACCAAATATCAGGTTTTCGAGGGACACTCTCAACATTCAGGGATTTATCACAGAATCATAGAACTGGAATGGACCAGGAGGGGTCATCGAATCCAGTCCCCTGCACTTATGGCATGACCAAGAATCATCTAGACCATCCCGACCGGTGTATTAACTTATCTAGACCCTATTATCCCCCCACCCCCTTTTCTGCTTTTTCATACTTGCTATCTGCTCAGCTTACATGAAGCCAGTTTATCTTCTAACAGTGACTCAGGACACCTCAGGCCAACAACTGGAGCATAGCAACAGAAATTCAAAATTTAACAGGAATACTCTTAGATATTCACAACAGCACTAAAGGATGAAGAATCAGCATGATACAGATTTAAGTTAGTACCTGTGTATGTCATGTTGCAAAAGAAATTTTAGTCCTTGTGGAAAAAGTTTTAGTTTGACAGTTTGCTATCGAAAGCACCTCGAAATACATAATGCAGTTCAAGGCCCAGTCGGTTCTTAACTAAAGATCCATGTAGCTTAATTTGAATTTATATGCCACTTAACCTGCCAAGATCTACAAGTTTAAACACTCACCTGTTGGATCAACTCTGCAGATTCATCCTCTACTATTCCTGCTGGAGCCTTTTTAACCATTCCACCACCACTTTTAGGAGCTGTTGTGGTTCTCTGACTAACAATGGGTCTTTGTGGTGCTATAAGGCAAGATTCGGTGTTAATTCTAAGTCTATTCGTTTTGAGAATCAAGTCCCCTCGGGTGTTATTCCCATCCACACTCAGACAGAACAGTGAACAATTTGAAAGTCAGTGTAATACAGCAAGAAATGCCCCAAGCTCCCCATGTGAAGAGTCCCTTTTCCCTGGAAAGGGTGCTGGTACCAATCATCGCCATTTTCTTTAATGAAGCAGCATCCATTCTTGCAGCCTTCATTTCTGCAGCCCCCAGGTAACTGTCATCTACAAGAGGTACAGCAATTCTAGCGGTTACGCACTCTGACCAAAAGGTGCCTGCCATGCCAAACACACAGATAATGGGTCTCACATGGGAAAGATTCCTACTCTCTAAGGAATAAGAGGCTCGGCACTACAATACGATTGCATGCATATTTATGTTGGTTAGACTCTGGGTTTTGAGAGACTGGAATCTTTGTGAAAGAGAGAAAAGCTATTAAACATCAACAATTTATTGCACTGAAATTAAGCAGTGACTCACTTTTGCTAATTTAGGTTAATCAAGATCTTAATTAGAAAGACTGTCAGAAGACTGTCAATATTTCCTTTACCTGCACTGCTGGAACTGAGAGCTTTCTTGGGTTTGTTCAGAACTGGAGCAACGACAGCAGGTGCTACTGATTCTTGGCCTTGTCGAGCTGCAACAGGGTCATAATCTTTCCCATCATAGTTTGCATCGAAAAATTTTTTGAACCACTGAACAAATTCAAAATTGTCTTGAAATTTTCCTTTCACTAGCTTGTCTACAGGGATTATCTGGGGTGGGTGGGGGGAGAAAAATGAAAGCTTGTTAAACAGAAGGAAAATGTTCTCACAGTAAAGAGCAAGCTCCTACAAAGTAGCAGATTGTGCTCAAGCTTGTGTAAATTGCATTTGGGCTCCAAGACTAGGGAGGTTTCTCTTGTGTATTTAATGCACAAGACTAAGAAAAGATTTTTTTGCACATTAGAATGGAGATATAATCCTCCCCTCCTGAAGCCTGGCCATCTCTCCACATTCTAACATAGCAATTTACTCCAAGTCTGACTTGTTGGTTCATCTTCACACACGTTCCCTAACACCCAGCACAGCTTAAGGTTTGGGGTGGCTCCCCTACCCGCCTAGGGAAAACAGAGGATGAGGCTCGTCCGATGCTACTCAGGATCTGAGATATGGCAGTCTAGTAGGAAGCAGGCTGGATAAGAACTGCACAAACTAAAGGGTAGTTTTAGGAGGACTGAATGGATATAGAGACTAGGCTACCCAGTCATCCTCAGCTGAGATAACATTACGATGTTAATGTCAAAATCTTGTACTGATGTTCTTAAGCAGTACCCGTTACAGGAATACGGCACAAAGGTTATATAAACTGTAGAGCTCTACTTTCACATATCTACTCTACAGCAACTTGGAATCTGTGGGAAGAGGCAAAACTTGCAGTGTTTGGGACCACAACACAGATTGGCTGTGGCTAAATGTCTGGTGCAAAGAGAAGGAAGTGCAACTGCTGTACCTCAGAAGAGCTGCAGCAGTAGTCTGAAAGAGAGCATGTGTGTTTTAAGCAGTGAAACTCATTCTGTCAGCCATAGGCAGAAGTCCAGCTCCCATAGGTCAATTTCCACTTTGGGGAAATTGGAAGGATAGGTGCTGCCATCTAAGATGACGGCCAGCAGAGATCCATGTAAACAGAAATCAAGTTTGAGCCACACAGCTGTGCTGTTGAGAGTACCAATAACCCAAGTGCAAGGAGACCCAACTACCATTCCAACTTACTTTGTCAACACCCATTCGCTTAAAACCTGCTTGTAAAATCTTGAAATTTTGAATGTATTCATGTTCCAGCTTTGCTTGAAATTTCACTTTCTTGAGTGCTACAGAACCAGGGAAGAGCATGTCCATGAACTGACAGTAGGCAGCCCCTGCCAAGGAAAATGAAGTTTCCATAAGCCATCTTATGCAAAGGGACAAGACAGTATCTTTTACTGGACCAAAAATCTTTCAAGCTTCATAGAATTCTTCTTCAGATGTCACTCACAGACTTGCCTCCTTCACCAACACAACTTGGTCCAATAGATGATATTACCTCACCCACTTTGTTTCTCCAACACCCTAGGAGCAACGTGGCTACAATATCTTATTCTCTTCAACTGATTTGAGATTTCTTGGAATGCTATCTACCGCAAGACAAAGAAAATATGTAGGTTATAAGATTGGTCCCTGTTATGATCTGAACTCCTGTAACAGCTTCCATAAGTCACTGAACAAACAAGTTGTACTTGTAAAAGATCTGCATTATGACAGTGTCACGGCAATAAACTCGGGGGGGGGGGTTGCACATGACAGGTAACATTTCAGTCTGCTAGACAAGAACACTTGGTTCTCTAACTAGTGAATATGTTAGATTTATTATTTATTTATTCTAATCTATAAAATCAACAGCATTTAACCACAGCTCTTGGTGCCACAGACGATAAAAGGACACATCAAACTTGCATTTTTCAAGAGTCAATCACGCTGACTCCCTGACAAATATTCAGCCATAATAAAAGTAACAAAAAACAGGATGGTGCTTCATTCCATCCATGTCAGAGACCTCTCATTCCCTTCCAATCGCACCCTAACTACAATTAGAACTTGGGGAAAAATTTCACTCACTCAGAAGAAAATTCTTTCTCCAGCACATATTAAATTAGATTCTGCAAATGTTTTCATTTAAAAAAAAAATAGTTTCCAGCCCTTATGGGTGGCTGCAGAGATAATATGTTTGGAAGATTAACTAGCTACAATAAAGTGTCTTCAAAGTGTCTGATGAAGTGGGATTTTATCCCACAAAAGCTCATGTGATACACAAATCTGTTAATCTTTAGAAGTGCCACAGGACTCCTTGCTTGTTTTGCTGAACTAAACTAACACAGTTACCCCTTTTGGAACTTAGCCACAAACAGTTCATGACACACACACGGTAGTGCCTATCTTAGACAGGGGGACTTTTTTCCTACTACACCAGGGGAATCCAAGTCCACATTTACCGAGGGCAACAGGGGGCCAAACACCCCATCCAAGATAGGCACTACTGTGTGTGTGTGTCATGAACTGTGGTACACTTTTGTGGCAACCTGGTGAAGAAATGTGTTTAACTGCCAAGAACATAGAATTCTAAGTTCCCTTTTGCCTTCCGTCCTAATGTGCGGTCTATCCATGCTGCCCACAGCTGTTAGGAATGGGTAGAATGCAGGAATTTCAGTCAGGGCACTGTCACTGCTTGGGGGCTCCCACCGTTTCCTCCTGTTATTGGAAAAGATCTTCTTCTCCCTCCTTCACAGCCTCCTGATGCTGCTAATGTAGGTAGGAAAGAAGTGTCTGCAAATGAACCACCCAACATCTTTTTCACCTGTTCCCTGAATAACTCCACTGCCTGCCTCTGCTGTTCACGACATTTCCCAGAAAGAAAATGACACAAGCCATCGGTTTTCACTAAACGGCAGTGAAGCAGTTCCATTTCACTTATTTCACTCCATGAAGAAATGAACAACAGCATTGAAGAGGTCTGTCCCCTGACTCTGCTCAGCTTATATCAGGAGAGCACTGGAAGGTAGTTCTTTGCATCTGTGAGTGGTAGGATCCAAGACCTTTAAAAATCATTCGAGAGTCTGGAGAAACTGACACAGGCCTTCCCACTCCCCAGGGCAATGCTCTCAATGAGTTCAAAATCCTCAGGCCATACATTAAAGTTACTGGCAATACAAAAGTTTTAATCCTTATGTTGATCTAATACTGTGGACACTGGATAACAGCTCAGTTGCCTGGTTCCTGTAAGACTTCGCCTCTGGTTCTTTCTACACTTACTACCCATTTTCTGCAACATCTTACTAAGAACACTTCATTCCCCTTAAGTTTCTGTCCTAGGAACCCTGTTTCTACATGGCCCCATTGAACTAGTTGGTTTACACAGATTCAGCCACAAGCTTTGCTGACAATTCCTACATCAACCTCAACCATTTCACCTCCTTTGTCCAGTCTTGAAATTCCACGGCATGCAGCTTGGATGTCCCATCACTGTCTCAAGTTTACCTTCTAGAACAGAACTAGTTTCCCACAATCCTTTCCACGTTCCACTCCTTTTTCTGCACCCCATGTTCACAACCCTGGCTTAGTCTTCAACTCTATCCTCCTTCCCCCTAGCTTGTTTCAATGTCTGGTGCTTCATCTTTACCACTATCAAAAGGCCCCTTTCATTTCAGTCTCCAGAACTCACTCCCATAACATGGAACTCTCTGGTACCAAACCCTGAGACACTCCCCTTTCTTCCTCTCTCCGTCTATGCCAAATACCAGCATGCCAAAATCCTCTCAACTTGGTCACCTCAAATCCTCTGGTTGACCGCACTTCCTCACTACATTAAAGTTATAGCTCCCTGACCTCACCTTCAAAGTCCTACCAGTATATTTTTTTCACCTCTCTGCTGTCCCAGTTCCACCCTTAAACTTCTGCCAGCCTCTTGCCTTACTCTTCTCTTTAGCAGCTAGCTGTTCAGGGAACCTGGTCATGAACAACACTTATAAGCCATTGCCACCAGCTATTTTCTGTGTCTTTCTTTCATGTGGGCATGGAAAAGTCCTTGAAAAGTTTACTTCCTGTCCACGAAAGCTACGTCAAATCATCTTTAGAAAGAAGAAGGAATCTCTTCCCTTCCACACCACGGATTTCTCCCCTTGGACTTCTTAATTCTCCCCTCCCTGAACTCTTGTCCTCCATCTTAGAGTGCAATATTTTCAAAGAGGAATACAGCTTTCACATTAAAAACTTAGGGTGTTAGATAAACGATTTTTAACAAGCATCACAACCAAGTTATAATGCAAGATGACACATTAACTCTGACTACAGATTTGTCTATACTGGGATTTTAGTCAACCATCTTGCTGTAGCAGTGCAGAGCTCTATCGTCATCATGTTCTGCAACGTGCAGCTTTACTTTTGTAATCAAATGAAACAGCTTTGACCTTTCATCTCATTGCCTGTTGTACAAGGCTAGAGCAGGAAGGTACAAGTCTCCAGCTTTCACAGAGCTGCACAAGTAGGAACTAAAACGTGGGGCTCCCGGTTAGCCAGTCTCCAATCGAGCAGAATCCAGTGAGCGACCGCTGTATCTCCTACACTTGCAGCCTGCCACTTGGCAACATAATTAACCTTTTGATACTCACCCCCGGCGGGACGCTCTTAAAACCCACAGTAGTGGCCCCTCACCGTGGCTCTTACCTGAGCACAGGTGTTCAATCTTGGTCAGGTTCAACTGCAGAGACTCGTTGATCCAGGCAAGCATGTCATGTCGGCTCAGATTATCACTGGTCACCGAAGTAGAATACACATTCACTGCCATTTTCTGAAAGACCGAAACCACGGGGTCAAATCTGATTTGAAAGTCGCTCAGGCCAGCAAGCTCCCCGCCTTCACGGGCCGCACCCACCACGCCCGCGGCCCCGCCGAGGAGCAGCCGCCGCCCCGCTCCCCGGGGGAGAAGATGGGCGCCTGCGGCCGGGGGGAGGCGCGGCGCCGGGCCCCGGCGGGAAGCGGAAGGAGGAGGCCGGGCCCGAGGAGGAAACGGCGGATTCGGCCCCTCAGGCGCCGGATGTCCCCGGGCCGCGGCCCCAGACGCCCGCCCAGGCCGCAGGCCCCGCTGAGGAGCCGCCTCAGCGCCCGTTACCTGCCCCCGCTCGGCCCGCCTCCGCCGCGTTCAAACCGGCCCCGCCCGGCTCGCGCGCGCGCACGCACGCACCGGCCTGCGCGCTGACGTCACTGCCCCGCGCCCGCGGCGTCGCTCGCCTCCTTCCTCTGACAGGAAACCGCGCGCCCCGCCCACTGGAGTCACGTGAGGCGTCTGCCCCGCCCCTTCGCGTCATCCGGCCCCGCCCCCGCGCTCGTCTTCTTTCCCCTCCGCCCCAGCGCGCGTCAGGTGGCGCGTTTCCCGCCACGGCTCGTGCCGGGCCGAGATCCCGCCCTCTTCCGGGGCCGGGGCTGTGCCTGCACGTGGGTCTGGTTCCCAACACCGCCGGGAGCCTCCTAGCATGGCTGCCCCCATGCCAAGGCGTGGAGAGCAGGCGGACAGGTGGAGAAAACGTAGCAGGAATGTCCGTCGTCTGGTGTGAGAGGGCCCGCAGTGCTCCTCCCTAAAAATAGGGTGTTCCGGGGCATTCCAGCATACTTTACCCTTGTAAGTCAAGAGCCAGGCAAAATCATGTCTTTTTAAAATGCCTGCTCGCTGGAGGACGTGAAGGTAAAAAGGAGGACATCTGGTAGTCCTATCCTAGGAGAAAACAACACGCTTTTGTGTGGCACTTTAAGACTAACAGATAGTCTTAAAGTGCCACACAACTGCTTGTTGTTTTTTTACTGGACTAGACTAACACGGCTATCCCTTTGGAAAATGAGTTGCAGCAAACAATCTGG
Source organism: Podocnemis expansa (assembly GCA_007922195.1). Taxonomy (NCBI): domain Eukaryota; kingdom Metazoa; phylum Chordata; order Testudines; family Podocnemididae; genus Podocnemis; species Podocnemis expansa. Next base: position 1,782,348 of record ML682086.1, read on the forward strand.
TAGCCTTCATCATTTTTTATTCACTGATTGTTCATCAGCAGATCCTGGATTTATCCAATTTGTCTTCCCAGGTAATATCTGGGAATAACCCTCATTCTATAGTTCACCCATCTTTGAAGCATCTGAGGAAGTGGGATCTTCTCCCACGAAAGCTCATGCAAAAAATAAATCTGTTAGTCTTAAAGTGCCACGCAACTGCTTGTTGTTTTTTTACTGGACTAGACTAACACGGCTATCCCTTTGGAAACTATCCTAGGAGAGCCTGATGTGCCTGTGCTACTAGCCCAGAACCTGATTCTGCTTTGCTTTGCTCTGCATCCTCGCTTGTGATTTTTCTCCGGTGCATATATGTGCAATGACCCAAGATGCCAGCAAAAAAACACAAGGAGTCGTGTGGCACTTTAACAGATTTATTTTCACATGAGCTTTCGTAGGACAAAATCCCACTTCAAAGATGTCTAAGGAAGTGGGATTTTCTCCCACAAAAAGCTCATGCGAAAAATAGATCTGTTAAGGTGCCACACAACTCCTTAGTTTTTTTGGCTGGACTAGACTAACGTGGCCAGCCCTTTGGAAACTGACAAGATCCCAAGCAGCAGAGAACCGTCTCCTCATTCATCCTCTCCCTTGCAGAGTGGGCGATGTATAGAGCCCTGCATGGATACAAATAAGTGGATCCGTATCCAACCTGCATCCACAAGAAATGGCCCACAGATATCCATCTTGTATCCACGGATGCAGATATAATGCGGATATCCATGGATAGCCACATATTTGCAGGGCTCTAGCTCTGCAGATAAAAATATGTGGATCCGTTTCTGATCTGCATCCACAAAAAATGGTCCGTGGATATCCATGTATCCACGGATGTGGATATAAGGCAGATATCCACGGATTTGCAGGGCTCTCACAATGTAAGACAGAAAATACCTTATCTTTATGACTATAGTGGCCAAAAGCAAACAAAAATATACCATCATGTACCCAAACAGCTGATGCTCCTTGATGCATGTGTTTATTTTTAACCGAGGTAGCAGTTAGTTCCCTTTTTTATCTTGAAGATGTGGTTTTGCTCATGTGACAGGCAGCAGTGTAATAGAAGGAGCATGATGAACACAAACAAGAGAACTGTTCCCTTAGCAATCATTATTTAGAAATTCCTGTCCAGTCATGTGAATTTCTAATGCTTTGGAGAGCAGAAACTTCAGCCAATTATAATCTATATATAGTTCCTTTTGCAACAGCTTTCTCTGAGGGCTTCACACACCTCTAAAACAGTTCAGAATAAGAGTTAACTTCTAATTAGTAACATAGGCTTTAGGAAAATAAGGAAAGTTTTCAGGGAGGCCAGATGAAACTCTCTGGCAGAGAAGTCATACTAGACTCCCTCATGACCAAAGCCCTCAGGATGAAGGGCCATCCAGCTCACTGTTCCCTCTAAGCTGTGCACGTGTTTGTGCGCACAGGTCATGAAACACACACACACAGCAAAATAAAGTGCACACAGAAAATGCCCATAGTGTTAATACTGGTGCCCACAAAGAAATTTTTTGCACTCACAGCCTACAAATAATTAGAGGGAACATTGGAGCTGTACCTGATAAAGTACCCTTGGCCTTGTATCACCTTCCGAGTGAGGAGCAGTGTGGTCACACACCCTGACAACTGATGAAGAGGATGGCTCTTAGGACTACTCAAATGAATACCAAGGTCCTGAGCCTGCTCCTAGTGAATTCAGTTGGATTTGTGCCCCTTGTGAATAAGTTACATGTTGAGGCATAATGATTTAAAAACCACTAGCTCATCCACTTTGACCTTCTGCATATCAAAGGCCACCCCTTCCAATTCCTTGACCTAAACCCTGTGAGGTCCTGCTAGTTAAATACATATGACAAGCCAGCCATTGCTCCACAGGTCAGGGTGTGATCCAGGAATACTGGGCCGCTGTTACTGATAGGCAAGGATGTGGGATGAGATGTGGAGGTCAAAGGTTAGACTATCCTTAGTGCAGAGCTGAGGATCAAGGCAAAAGTTCTCTGGACAACCGCTCATGCTTCTGGCTTCCTAAGGAGCCAGCACAGCCTGAAGTTTAAGGTGAGACTGTCAGCACTTCCAAGGGCAGCGTAGGTCCATTACTCAACAAAGAGGGAAAAACAACAACAGAAAATGTGGAAATGGCAAAGGAACTAAATGATTTCTTCATTTTGGTCTTCACTGAGAGGATTGGTGGTGACTGGACATCTGACATAGGGAGGACAGTAAAAACAGGACAGAATCAGAAGCTAAAATAGGGGAAGAACCAGTTAAAAATTACCTACACAAGTTAGATGTCTTCAAGTCACCAGGACCTGATGATATGCACCCTAGAATACTCAAGGAGCTGACTGAGGAGATCTCTGAGCCACTGGCTGTTATCTTTGAAAAATCATGAGGACTAGAAAAGAGCAAATATAATGCCCATCTAAAAAGGGAAATAAGGACAAGCCAGGGAATTATTGACCAGTCAGCTCAACCTCTGCACCAGGAAAAACAATGGAGCAAATAATTAAGGAATCCATTAGCAAGCACCTGAAAGAAAATAAGGTGCTATGTGATTGTCAGCATGGACTTGTCAAAAACAAACCATGTCAAACAAACCCGATCACTTTCTATGATGTGGTGACAAGCCTTATGGATAGAGGGGAAACAGTAGGTGTGGTGTATCTAGATTTTAATAAGGCTTTTGATATGGTCTGACATCACCTCATTAACAAACTCAGGAAGTACAACCTGGATAGAGCTACTATAAGAGGGGTGAAAAATTAGTTGGACAGCCTGCTACCAGAGAGCAGTTATCAATAGTTCACAGTCATGCTGGAAGGCCTTAAAGAGTGGGGTACCACAGGGATCTGTTCTGGGTCCAATTCTGTTCAATATTTTCATCAATAATTTAGATGATGGCATAGAGAGTACACTTATAAAGTTTGCCGATGATACCAAGCTAGGAGGGGTTGCAAATGCTTTGGAGGATAGGATCACAATTCAAAATGATTTGGACAAATTGGTGAAATGGTCTGAGGTAAACAGAATGAAGTTCAATAAAGACAAGTGCATATTACTCCCCTTAGGAAAGAACAATCCATTGGACACATACAAAATGGGCAACAACTGTCTAGGAAGGAGTAGTGTGGAAAGGGAGCTAGGGGTCATAATGGACCACAAGCTAAATGTGAGTCAATAGTGTAACGCTGTTGCACCCAAAAAAAAACTACCATCAAAAACAAACACCATTCTGGGATGTGTTAACAGGAGCATTGTAAATAAGACACGAGAAGTAATTCTTCCACTCTACTTGGTCCTGATCAGGCCTCAAGTGGACTGTTGTGTCCAGCTCTGGGTGCCTCATTTCAGGAAAGAAAGATGTGGCAAAATTGGAGAAAGTCCAAAGAAGGGCAACACAAATGATTAGAGGTCTGGAACACTTGACTTATGAGAGAAGATTGAAGGAAGTGGGTTTGTTTGGTCTGGAAAAGGAGAGACAGAGGGGACTTGATAACAGTTTTCAAATATCTAAGAGGCTGTCATGAGGCAGGAGAGAAAAAAACTGTTTTCCTTAACTGCCAGTGATAGGACAAGGAGCAAAGAACTTAAATTACAGCAAGGGAGGTTTAGGTTGGGCATTAGGAAAAAATTCCTAATTGTCAGAGTGTTTAGCCACTGGAATAAGTTTTCTAGGCAGGTTGTGGAATCTCCATCACTGGAAGCGTTTAAGAGCAGGTTAGACAAGCACCTGTCAGGGCTGGTTTAAGAGGATACTTGGTCCTGCCATGAGGGCACGGGACTGGACTCGATGACCTCTCACAGTCCTTTCCAGTTTCTATGATTCTACGATCAGGCTGTAGCCTGAGTCCTCATCCCCTTATTGATGTACGCAGTCCCACTGACTCATATTGTAACACGTGCCCCTTAACAGAGGGCCAGCATGAATTCCAGGCATTCCTTGAAGTTTTTTTTTTTAGGACATCAGCAAAATTTAAATGGTGTGTAGGCTATGGACTGGCTCTTGGCCGCTGGCAGATTTCACCTAAGTAAGAATTATCAGTTTAAACTAAGCAGCTAGCTAGTTCTGGGAAGTGCGGTTCTGACCCCCTCAGTTAGGTGTTGAAAATGCTAAGTGGAGAACCTCGTACACGGTGGGTGTTGTAATAATACCTGTAATCACATGTAGGGAATGCTAATGGCACAACTAGCTCATTTTAAGCACATTTCTCGTCACCACCATTCCCTACCATTGTACTTTGTTTTTACTTTTTTTTATATATATAAAGAAAAGTCCAGTCAATATAGAAATACTGATTTTAATTAAACTGTGATAAAAGGTTAAAGTAAACTCTTGGTATTGATCCTTTTTCTTTTCCATACAAAAATGAGTAAACTGTTCAGCCAAGGCACAGTTTTGATTTTTCATACTTTGGTACTGGGCCCCTCAATAGAAAATATGTCAAATATTGAAACAAAACAAAAATACAAGCTTCTTGTTATTTTAAAAGATCATATAAAAACCCACAGAAGTTTAGACATTAAAATCCTTAGTCTAAAAAAATAGCACCAATGAGAGTAAAAGGCCTTTAAGAATCATTAAAATAGTATTCCTGAAATCCAGCCCTCTCCTGAAAACATTTTCATAAACATATAATAAAAGGCAGATTTTACAGGGAAAAGATAGTTTGTAGAACATTACATTTTACATACAACTCTTATTCTTCATTCCCTTATCTTTGTTTTGCTCTCCAAATCTTTTTCCACTGTATGTATGTATTTATTTTTTATGAGGAAGGGAAGAATACGAAAACCGAGGCACAGGATTCCAAGATGACGCTGAGCTGAGTTTGTGTGTTAGTCCACTCTGAATAAAGGTCAAAGGCTAAAATAAATGGAAGACTCGCATGGAGATTTTGTAACCTCCTGGTCTCATTTGAATCTAAAGTCTCAATGCTACCATGAGCTCCATACGGGCAGACTCCTGAGAACATGAAAACCCCTATTCTTCTCTGTGGGGTTCTGTGGTCCACCCACCTGGAGTTCACTGCAGGCTCAGGGACTACAAAATGCTTTCACATCACTTGAACGTAAACAAGAGCTGGGCTGAGGAATTAGTGTTCTAACCCAGATCCAGAATAGGTTTAGAGTTCAGAGGTTAGCTTTACAGCTTCAGATGAGCTGGACATGCAAAGGGACATGGAGTTGCTCCAATTTTTCACAGAGAGACACCCAATTGGCCAGCTGCAAGTGCATTAAAACATGATGTCTTGTCAGTTGCATGCTCATGTAAGAGGAGCATTTTGAGCACCTACATCACTTGAAAATCTGGCCTCATGATCTCTGAGTCACATCTTTGTAGTCTGTGGGTTTGAGATGACTAAGGGAGATGATAGCTGCTTCTTGTCCCTGAGTAGTTTAGAGAATGGAGGTAGCACACAAGACACCACTGCTTGGTTTTTCTTCAGCATTTTTGAAATCAGTGCATTCTCACATGGATGGCACCTTGGAACATGCTAAGAGTCTCCAAGTGCCACGCATGACTGAGATGAGAGCCCAATTCAGTCTCTCTTCTATGGGGAAACCCTGCCTCCCATGTCTGTGACCTGCTTCCTCTTGCTGTCAGTTCCCAACTGACTGTCAACCTAGACATCAAGAGGAGTCAAGCTGCAGTAGCAGTAGGAGGTGGGAAACAACCTGCATGTAGATCAAAAATGGCTCAATACAGGGTGAGAAGATTGGGGAAACAGAAGGGTCTTCATCCACTGGGGTGGATGCGCTCTTCCAGTACCTGAGGAGGAGATGCACAGGGGTCTCCTGGTATCAAGGAAAGGCAGATGGAGCAGAGATAGGGAAGCTCTCCTTTTCTCATGGATTCTCAATCAAGTGAAGGCTGCCCTTTATGAATGCAGAAAGACTTCTGTTTGCCTAGGTTTTCACACAGCCTGCAAGAATGGTTTGGGAGCCAGACAAGACTCGACTTTGCCACAGGAAACAGAGTCCTCTCAGTTTGGAAAATCAAGAGGTGCTTGAATGCTAGGGAAGAGATGCAAGCTTTTCCAAATACTACCCTTTCGTAGATTGGCTGTAGCTCAAACCTTTTCTTAAAGGCAGTGGCATTTGTTTTCAGTCAGATCAGACATAGCAACACTGAACAATTCAGCAAAGGATTTCTATAAGCATATGCTTAACATTAAGCACAAGCCTAAGTGCTTCACTGACCCAGGGCCCTTGGTGTGAAGAAAAGAGCTAGGAGAGGACAGAGGAGCTGAAGTCCCACTCTGTTTCAAAGCACTGCAATGTGCACACTCGGGTGCCACTTTTCAGGGAAGCTCTGCCAAGAGTGCAGTTACGTTGTGGGGAGACTCTGACTTCCCTATCAAAGGATTCTGCTGCACTGCATCTCCCTCAGAGAGACCAATTGTTAATGTACAGTATGCAAGTAAGCTCTACCAATTGGCTTGCCTGCCCCATGACTAACATATATTATAGCTGAAACCTTGAGGTCTAGGTCTTATTCAGTTCAGGACCTCGCAAGCGCTACTTAGTCTTGGGAGCTTCTGTCAACATTTAAAATGCTGGGGTTTAATAAAGGCAGGAAGCAGGGCGAGGACATCAGCAAGGCACTGAGGCAGCTGGTTTGTGATAGCCACCCATGCTGTGGCCAGACCTGGTTGGGAAGTCCCTTTCTCAGAGCATGGCAGTGGATTAGACAAGAAGGTCCTAGTGGTAGTAGATCCCTATTTGGTTGTTCAACCTGAAGCCAAATTTTCAACCTACATCAAACTCAATTCAGAGAAGAATGTCTGCTTCACAATGTGTAGGGGATGGTGCCTGCCAAGGTTACAGTCATTCACCCAGCCAGTGCAGGTGGAATCCCAGCTGTTCCACCTGTGTGCACAGGACAAGCGAGTGCCTCCTTTTTGTCAGTCCCATGGGCCTGTGGGCGGGCAAAGAGCAGAGTAAAAATGTGTGTCTCTGCTTCTTAACTGACATTAGCTGTGTGTGCAGGGAGGACAGATGAATTAAGAATGGTGGGAGTCTGACAGACCTTACAATAAAAGATTGGGGGGGGGGGGGTTCAGAGTTTACTCTATGGCAGGACAGTTCCCTTTTCCATTTAGATAGGCCTACTCTTGCCCCAATGTAGCCAGCAGCGAAAGCACCACTGATTAAACTTGGAAAAGAATCAGGCCAAAGCCAAGGGCAAAATTCTCAGGGTGCAATCTTGGCCGCACTGAAGTCAATGGGAGTTTTGCCGTGGGCCAGCCAAGGGGGCTGGGATTTCAGCCCAGTGACTTAGTGGGATGGTCAGTACTGGGCCTAGTTACGTTGGATGAAATTACTATGATCCGCCAGCTTGGCATATTTCTCATAGACTGAAGATTCATGGCACCGGTTTGGTTTCTCTGACTGCTTGTCTGCAGATGGATTGTGTGGCACATTTCATTGATGTTGGCAGTGCTGCTCAGGTTTAGAAAACTTAACAAAAAAATAAAGTTTGTAAGGTTTAAAAAATAAAAAAACAGCATTAAACCTGAGTGCTACCTTCGTGCCCATTACAGCATACTGCGAAACTTGGAGCCTCAATCCTCCATGATCTGACGAATATTTATCATTAAGCTGGTCAGCAGGAGTCTTAATGTAAAAATGAGAAGAATGTTTTAAAAAGGAAGGAGTGAATACCTGTAACCTACAGCCAAACACATACAACATTTCTTTAGCTCTAACTAGAAAAAAAAATTCTATCACCTCACAGTTTTCAGCTACATTCAGGTCTAGGAATTTCCACATTCTCATGTAATGCATTAAAGCAGCAACAGTTTAAAAACAAAATTAAACCTCAACAAAAAACAAATGTAAAACATGATTTGGTTTTTGTATCCCGCTTGTTTGTTCAGTGTATGGAACCTGACAGGGCTCTTTATGCCCTGTGGCTAGAGTTTTGACTTCTTAGCAGTTATTTTGAGAGGTTGTTTTCCTGTGTTCTTGAGAAAAGCATCGTTTCTACCTATTTCAAGTTTTTTTGCACCACACTAGACAGCTGCCTTCACCACTCTGCCTCTGAACTGCTACTTTTCAACTGTACAGTAAAAGAGAAGGTTTAATGCTCTGGGTGAGACAACGGTCTACGGTCCTGGGTGGGGTAAGCTAGGTTCTGTATTCAGTATTTTCTAAAGATCGTCGTCTTCTGTCCTTTGAAAAAGTCGCCCTAACAGTTCTTTGGTTAAAGAAAGTTTCCTAAACTTTTCCTGCAGGGCCACACTTTCTTTCCAAAGTGTGTGGCTTGGGGGACCATTCCTACAAAGTAGTGGAGCTTGTGGGCTTTTCTCTTCCTTCCCTCTCCCACACAGGCAGTTGAGCTAGTGCATCTTTACCAGAAGAGATGAGAGAATCCCTGCTATTCACAGGCAAAATAATCCTTGAGTGGAGCAAACAGGTGTCGGATGACTGGGACGCTCCATGATCGCCCAAGTAGTTTCTGACGAGCACCACGCCCCATGTTCGACACATCCGTGTAGTGGAGAGGAAAGCCAAAAATCCTGCAGGGAGAGAGAAGAGAAGTGGAACCTTTAGAACAGAAGTTACACTTTGAGGGTGTCTTGTCCTTTTAGTCACTGGGTTATTCCTGAGGCCAGGGCTCTGACAATCGGCATCGCTCGAGTCCCTGGGCTTTGTGCACAGGTTCTCTGGATGTCTCAGGAGAAGAATTTCCTCACCCAGCCAGCCGAGCAAGTGCACAGCTCCTGTGCGGAGGGGGATTTTGCCTGTAGCTCTTTGCAGCTGCAGAGCCAATGTCTATCACGTTCTCACCTATGCCCATTTCTGTGTTGTCATCAAGACGACCCCCATGGTGTGATACACAATCTGTATGGGCTTCCCTTGTAAAGCCTCAAGGCATTAGTTCTACAATGCTGTTTTGTTGCACTAGTCACCATATTGTCTCACTAAGGACCATGTTCCCAAAGGGCTGAGGACTAGATCACCATTTGTGGGCCCCGTTTCTGCCCCAGCAGCATAGGTGAGAAAACTCAAACCTCTGTCCAATTTGTGCCAACAGCTCCAGTGCAGGTGGATGTTACACCTGCATTAAAGAAGCCCCCGCACCCGCACACAAATCCAGTCCCAAGACACTGACCCTGCTCTCACTGAAGCCAATGGGAGAATTAGGCTATTTCTTCACATTTAGGACAAGTGCTCCATATTTTTCTTTCCTCTAGAGATCTGTATCCTGAAAAATCACTCCTGCGCCATCTGTAAGAGCTTGTCTAGTCACATTATTCTGGCATGGCTTCTGTGTTTGCATGTGGATACCATGCTCTTTCCTACTCATGGTTTTCACAAATCTAACTGAGATGTAAGGGCTTTTCAGCTTCCAGCAATGCATTCAGGTTCTGAAATCTAGCAATCCCCAATAAGAGTAGAGTATTTTTCTTTCCATGCAACTATGATCTTGGTTTTCTTGTATTACTGAAATGCAGAGATAATCTTCCTCCCCCAAAGCACAGCAAAGGGCTCTAGTCATAATGAAAAGCCCCAATGAGCAGTCAGGGAAAGGCAGCAGCTGTGTCACACCTGACTGAAATGCAGTCATGAATTCATCTTAATGGCAGGTTCTTGTAGTATCACTATTATTGCTGTCCACTCAGAAACAAGTGACCACATGCCTGAAGAGCTCCAACAGATGTGTCCAGCCCTGGAGAATGACTGCTTACCTTGAAAACCAGTTTCCACAAGAACTGAACTCTTGGAATCCCCCTACACTAAAGACAAACCGTATTTCAACACCATGTGTGTGGACTAATTCCCTTGGGAGCACACCAGTAATGAAGCCCAGCTTTCTTTGCTGACAAGAGACCTTGGACTTTCAGTCTGATTAACAACAGTTCCCCGTGTCTTAGGGTGCCAGCTTTATTTAAAACTTGACCAGGGAAGAGGAAAGCAAAAGAACCAGAAGACACACCAAAGACCCCTCTGCCCTGTGGCTCTTCCAGTCATTAAACTGCACAGGTAAAAGCAAAAAGAAAGCTTAGAGTCCCCAATCCATCAAGTCCCCCTTGTTGGCTCCCTGGACCATCACCTTTCCTGCAGGCTCTCTGGCTTGTCTCCGAGAACTCATAGGTCCCTTCCAAGAAGGGTCAACAGATTCTGCTTCTTGCTGCAGAACTGCCAATTAATAAAGACTACCCACCATACCCACTTAACACCTCCCTCCACTTTGTGCTGGAGACGTGAGTTTAAGGCAGGGTACAGCTCCAGGGCCTTGCACTTTTGGATGTGAACTCCATCACCGACTCCCACAGAAGAGCTAGCAGATACATGCAGCGCCTCCCACAGGTCTTTAAGGGCTCGTCTGAAGGGAGCTGTAGTGCACACTAGCTGGTGTGTACATCTGCAGTGCTCTAGCTCACGTGTTGACTGGCTTTGTGGACTATGCATTGGAAGGTCCACAGTGTGCTTTAACCTGAACAGTGATAGATCGAAGCACACCACGGTTCTCTCAGCACACACGAGCAGGACCGACGTAACCAGTTGGTGCAGGCAGGCCAAACCCCAGTGGATTTACACCCTCACCTGCCACACACTAACTTTCCGTGCGGACCTGCCCCACACACCTGGCTCTACCTAATCCCACTTTTTCTCTCCCATCCCTCCATCTCTCTGAGCTGTCCCTCACTAGCAACGCTCACCTTTCTAACTCAGTGCACCATAAACTGTCTTCTTTCCCATTCATGAGAACTGGGAGCCATAGGCTTTTCCCCTGCCTGAGGGAGTTGGACTTAGTTGTTATGGTTTGCACCTTCCTCAGCTAAAGAATAAAACAACAAGAGATTGTGTGAACTTCTAGGCTTTAGTCTTGGGAATCAAATGAATAGGCTGAGGACTATCCCACAAAACCCTGGTATTGAGAACAGGGCTGCTCTTCCCAGGGGAGATGGGGATTCTCCATCCCAGCATTTTTAATATTTACACCAATATGTATTAGCTACAGCCAGCATTACATCAGCTCTTAAAAGAAGCAGTTGAGCTCCCAGAAGAGGGTACTTTTTAAACTATGGAAATGGATACAGCTCCTGTACCTGAAATCTATAGCTCCCCAAGAATTAAAAACATCTTCACAGAGATCCAGAGGGAGAGTAGCAATTTGTGGCTCTTACAGAAACAATGCTGGCATGTTGGGAAGAAGGAAAAGTAACAGGCCAGGGTATGTGTCCATCAACCAGACCTGTGCCACAGGGCATTACATCCCCAAAGATACAGCTGAACACTCAAGCTTTGGGCATCATTTATGCAGTCTCATTTGTGGCTCAGTGAGAACAATATGTCAACAGAAAAGCCCAGCATCCTGTCTCAGTAGATCCACAAAGCAGAGGAGAAGGTAAGAGAGGTGTGGGGGAAGGAGCGAAAGAGGTTGGAACCACAGAAATGTGACTTTATTAGAGTCAGAGAGAGAGAGAAAGAGAGTCCCAGAATAGCCTCAAGTCCAGGAGAAGACAGCGAATCTTACAGAGTAAATCAAACAGTGTCCACTAGACAGAACGTCCCTTATCATGTCCTGCAGTGTTACGTGACGTAGCCCTTTGAGGTGCCCACCCCACTGCTAAGTGCTCTTCAGGGCAAGATGAGAGATGCCAGACTACCACGAGGAAGGAAAGGAAAAGGCTTCAATAGTAAGTCTTACCTTTGCTATCCTACTGTACTCCAGGCAGTCCTGAAGCTCAACTCTATCAGTCCTTGCAGCTACCAGAGGCCTGAGAACAGGCAAAACTCATTACATTCTAAAAGCCACGGTTAATGCTGTCCTCTAGTCCTCCACCAAGTTCACCTCCTGTGTATAATTCATTGCTTCCACTGCTGTAGCAGGGAGTCCAGCATAATTTAAAGAAAAAGTAAAAAATCAAATGTAACCCCAGACTGGAATCCAAGTGGGTGAAAATAAAGCCTCACCATTTTAATTTCATTTGTGTAAACAGCTGTTAGCCTCACACAGCCCTGCTCACTATAAGCGAGCTTTACACTGAAGAAGTAATGGAGTCCAAAAACCTCCCAGAAGAGAGAAGAACTAAGAGAGGCCATGGGAGAAACAAGACATTAATGGCTGGTGGGGGACGTCTGGCTTTGTTTTTTTTAATTCTAGTTGTCAGAAGTGGAAAAATATTTCTGGCTTTAAGAAAACCAAACAAAGCCAGCAAAACCCAGAGACCAGTGGGATTCTTTTCAAGTAAGACAGGGTGTGACTGCGAGGGATATCTTTGTGAATGGGAACAACCTGCACAGAAAAAATGCAGCAACTGATTACTAAGATTTGTGAATATCCTTTCTGTATCATACCTAGAAACCACATCCCTGGCCCCTCGTATCATTTCACTGACCACATGAAAATAGCAGACAATGGTGAGGAGAGAGACTGTCAGGTTACTTTTTCCTGCAATGTCAGTGACAGATGGAAACCAGACCTTGGCAGCTTGAGAAACAAATGGAAATTGAGTGTTCCCATGTTAAAATAAAACCCACTGGTGCTCAAACATAGACTAACTTTCCCTGATTGCTTGAGGCCTGTTCATCAATGGGTACAAGCACACTCCAGAAGCAACGAGCTACATACCAATTCCTTTCCCCCCGCCACGCCCCCAGCATGGACCTGGGCCACAGGGTCATTTAAAGTAAGTGTAACGACCCAGTGCTTTTCCCAAGAGAACGAATAAGCTGCTTCCTTCACACCCGGAACTCAACTCATGGGCTGCTCTAACTGCTTCTGTGCTTTGTACTTTAGAATATCCCTTTCCATACAAAGAATCATTGGGTTTGATGACAACAGAGATGTCACTTGTGATGCCCATTGCCCCATCCCACTGCCTGCCTCTGTTCCCTTCTGCAGTTCTGTAGCACCTTCTCCCACGCCGCAGAAGAGAGCTACAGCTGATCCCTTCCTGTACAGTGCTGCCAGCCCTCTGAATATGTAGAGCCTAGATTGCCTGTGGAGCTTCTTCATACCAAGTTTTCCAGAGAGGAGCAGTGCCTCGCTCCTTCTCCAGACCTCCTCCGCAACCACATCATGACACAGCACATGCCCCTATTCAACTTCATTGGCTGTGGGTCAGCCGTATTACAAAACCTACCTAAAGGCCTTTGCAGGCTGCCAGTGCTCTCTGTGTTCACACGTTTCAGCCACTGTACAACATTATGCAACTTACAGTGGCTGCCCATCCACCAGCCACATCATGATGTGATCAGAAATAAGTAAGGGTTCAGGGAAAGGCTCACAGCAATAAAAGAGAGTGAGTCACAGACAGGCTCTTTGAATAGCCAGAGAGAAATATTTAAAAAAAAAAAAAAAAAGTAATAGCAAAAATGATAGACATAAAGACTTTTAATTAAACCTACTTCTGTTGATGAGAGAAACCACCTTTTGAGAAACCACTCCAACAAAAGATATTACTGGGTCTCTCCAATATCCTGGGACCGACGCAGCTACAACTACATCACAATGACTGTAGGTTTTACCCTCTTATGATGGCCCTAGATACCAGATCTGTAAGTGACTGGACACTGGTCAAGTAGCAATAACAGCTAGGAGAGTCCACCTCATTTACTTAGCCACTGTCCACAGGCCCATGCTTTGTACTGCAACCCACAGCTGGCAGCCCATTTCCTGCAGCACTCCGTCCGAACAGGTTTCATGTGTAACATTTTCCAGAGTGCCAACAGCCCCTTTTCAAAAGGCATTTAGGATCCCCTTTCTCAGAAGTCAGTAGGATTTAGGAGTCTAATAAGCAAGGAGTCCTGTGGCACTCAAAGACTAACAAATTCATTTATTGCATTAGCTTTCATGGGAGAAAATCCCACTTCCTCAGATGCTTTGAAGATGGGGGAAACTTACACAATGGGAGGAAAATAAATGCAGGGATGTGTAACTTATGGGATCAGGTCATACTGCAACAGCAAATCAAAGCAGTTGTTAAGATCCATACACTAGGAAACAGCCCATAGAGGAAGGTGATGTCAAATCACCTGTTGTAATGGAAAAAGAATCCATTGCCACAATTTAATCCTGCTTTCACATAATCAAATCTGAATATCAGTTCCAATTCTGCAGTTTCTTTCTGAAGTCTTGATGTGTTCTTTGCCCACATATCTGCACAAAAGACACCATCATAGGACCTAATCAAGTCAGCTACTCTATCAAGAGCTCATTTCACCAACGTGATTTATGCCATCATGTTCCAGAGATGCCCCCACAACTTACACGTTGGACAAACAGGACAGTTTGGGCACAAAAGAATAAATGGGCATAAACTGACATCTGAAATCACAACATTCAAAAACCAGTGGCTGAGCACTTCCACCTTCCTGATCACCCTGTTGATCATTTGTTAAGAACCGTGCTCAAACAAATGGATAACACATCAAGACTTCAAAGAAAAAATGCAGAATTGGAACTGATACACAGATTCGATTGTGGGAAAGCAGGATTAAATCCTGACTATGGATTCTTTTCCCTTTACAACAGGTGATTTGACCTCACTTTTCTCTATGTGCTGTTTCCCAGTGTCTGAGTCCTAACAATGGCTTTGATTTGCTGTTACAGTGTGAGCTGATCCCATGACTTGCACGTCCCTGCATTTATTTTCCTCCCATACTGTAAGTTGCACCCATCTTCAAAGCACCTGGTGAAGTAGGATTTTCTCCCACGAAAGATCATGAAATAAATAAATTAAGTGCCACAGGACACCTTGCTTATTTTGCTGAACTAGACTAACACAGCTACCCCATAGGAACTGAAGAGTCCAACTGTCTATCAATTTTGAAAAAGGGACTTAGACACTTCAGAAAATGTGACTCCAAACCCACCTTCATGGAACACATCTCTCAGACCTTGTGCGATGCTCAGTTACAGCCAAATTAAAGTGCAACAACAGGCAAAGTGCCTGATATAACAGAGGCTGTGCAACTGCTCTTTCACTTCTCAAACATCTACTTCCATCAGGTTCAGCTTTAATTATTGTAACTCTTACAATTATCTGCAACTGAAGTGCAAACAAGCATAGAAAATTCAGAAATCCATATGGAATTCCACTAATTTCTTGTCATCTGTATTTCCACAGTGAGGCTTTTGGTATATGAAAACGCCATCTGCCATTGCTAGGGATCTCTGCTAAGGGTCACCACTACCAGCACTTCAATGAAATAAAATGATGTTTTATCATCATTTTATCCTGTGAATTTTGTGAGTGGTGAAATGGGCTGGACAGAAGGCTCTGGGAGAACGAAGCCTCTATTCAGCCTCAGAAAGCTATAGGATAAACTGCAGCAATGCCAGTTTTTGCCCACATTGCTCTGAAAACAGGCCTCACTGCTGCCCCGGACAAACCATTTCCAGGGTGGAGAAGTTACGCTGATCTCTCCAAACCCTTGTTCCCTGTGCTGAGACAATCAACAGGAGGAAAGCCAGTCATCACTGCCACTCACTGTGGTGGGTTTTGGTCCACACAGATGTGGACTGTCAGCATCTTTCTAAAAAGGCAAATGTGTAAGTAAGACATTGGACTGCTATCGGTAGAGGGGAGAGAGTCTCTGACTGATGGAAACAGGAGAGAGTTTTGCTGAAGGAAACTGGCTGCCTTTATCACAAGGCCATGTTACATGCATCAAACCAGGGTGCTGACAGTGCCTGTATGCCAGCCTCACAGCACTGTGCAAGAGAAGTCACGCACCATTTGCTACGGCCAAGGTGAATTCACATTACTTACTACCCCTTCAGCTCAACGGGAGTTTGCTGGAACAACCTATTAGATGGAAGATAAATCTGAAATACCTATCACTGCTCCAGCAAACTGCACAAAGGATCTGAGCCAGCATGCCCTGCTATCAAAGGAGGTCCTTTTGACTTCAATATAGTTTAGACCAGGCCCCGACTACAAGTTTTCCAGATTCAGATTAACTGCTAATGGTAATTGCAATTCAGAAACCAAATATTGTTATTAAGACCACTGCGCTGCGCAGGGGCTCTGGGATTGCACTCTAATTAGTCTCCTTGGCTCACAGGTGCGACAGCTGGTGCAGAGGAGGAAAGAACTGGCACAGCTTCACAAATAAAATAGTTACCTGTTCATCCCAGGCAGATTGCCCCAGAAATAGCGCGCTCTGTGTGCCGCTGACACCTTGACGGCATCGATCATAACTGGGTTGCACTGCATTCCGAGGGAGAAAAGGGAAAAGATGAGAGACACACACCACTGCCCAGCACAAACCAAACAGCTCAGCATGAACTGCAGCCACCTCCAGCACCATTCTGCATAGCGATGGCTGGCCAGCATTCCTGCTCATCAGGTAACTGAGGAACCATCCTTAGAAGGTATTGTGTCCGGGACCTTCAACTTCCAAGTAAGGCCACCGCATCCTCTAACAAACGATGCCCTGACTGCCACAGCCAGCATGGAAAATGCATTCTCTAAGACTGTGCAGTTTCTAAAAACTCAGTAGATCCAGCATAAATGGTCTTTTGTTGTGTGTCTAGTTCAGTGGGATCCTGAGCCATCCAAGGCACCAATGCAAAACAAGTAATAATACACATCAATAACATACCAGTGTCTGGCTGTTTCTTACTATGAGCCAAGGACAAAATTACACTCCTAGCCAGAGATGTTCACATCACACAATAGACAGGTTGCAAAGGATGCAAGAGAAGTCACAGCCTTATCTGCAGCACTGTTTTGTTAGTGTGAAACTTTGCACTTCCCAAAACCTTCCAGCTGGAAACATCAAAGCACTTCACGCTGATAAATGGAAGCTCACAGTCCTCTTGCCATTCCATTTTACAAAAGGCAAAATGAAAGCATGGTGCAGGGATGCCACTTGCCCATGGTCAGAGAGGAAATCTGCAGCAGAGCCAGGAACAGAACATATTTAGCTGCTAATTCCCTGCTCTGGTCACCATCCTCAAGAACATCCTTCCTCCCCACTTCTTTTGCTGATTTAGGGGTGTGGCTGAGCATGAAAAAGCACATCAAGAATGCAAGAGCCTGCCAGTTCTTGGCCCTCGTCTGGAAAGAAGAAATGCAGGGGATGGCCCCAAGCGAGTCCTACCTCCAAAAATCGAGAAATGTCCCTTTTATCATTGACTCTCATGGCCACGACGTTCTCAAACATCCAGAAGAAGGGGCGCTCCTCCTCTGCTTTGGGACGTGCGTAATTGAGAAGATGGTAAAACTCGAAGAACAGCCTCCCAGTTCCCTCTGCAATAGAGAATGGATAAGATGATGAGAACTCTCCAGAGCCCAAGAGAAGAGAAAGACTTCCATCTCCCAAACAGCGAGAGCAGAAGCAGGAAAAACAAGAGCTTCCTGCACACACTGCTGCAAATGGACCTCCAGCCTGCCCTAGCAGTGGGGCCACATCTGGAGTGTGACATGCTCCGTCTGTGGTTCATTCAGTTCCAGACCGCCCCCTCGCAGGTGCCAATTGGTAAACATATCAATGCCATTTACAGTGGTACTTTTGGATTCTTGTCCACCAGGAACTGAAATGAGACACCAGATCATTTCACAGAAGCCACTGAATGGCCACTGACCAGATGGCAGAATCTTCTGGCCTGCACCAAGCCCAGCTAGATTGGAACCAGAGAGCGAGAGGTGAAATGTTCCACGCCCATTAGTCACCCAACCTCCAGAAACAAAGTCTTACCATAGAGACCCTTCCTGGCAGGGTTCACAATACAGAGATCATTACAGGGGCTTCCACCGATCACCAGGTCAAAGGGACCCCATTCTTCAATCTAGGACAGACAATCAGACTCAATGTAAGTGAACGCCCGGTAACAAAGTTCTCTCCCATTACAGTGTGTGCCACATGGGGTACAACAACAACTGTATCTCCCACTCTCCTTTTTCAGTAGTAAAGAGAAGAAATAAAATCTCCCAGGGCATGGCGAGTGTGTTCACCCGCCCTTCCGTGGAACTCCTCCTGCTCACATTTCTCTTGGTTATGTTCCTGACATCATGCACATATGTGATGTTCCCTTCGTGCCGGACAGTTCCCACAGCAATGGAATCTTCGCAAATCTCAGAAGCGATGTATTTCTCCACTTTAATGCCAAGGTCCTTCAGAACCAGGTAACCTGTTGCGAAAAAGAGTTCTGGTCATGTGGTTCTGATCAGTCCCTCATCCTCCTTTGCCAGCCACGAACACACACACAGCATGATAAGCAAGTGCAGGCTAAGGATCTTCTCTGCCAGAAAGGGCAGCAGAATCTGGGCCTCTAACTCTTCCCTCCTCCCCCAGCCCTTTAAACCCCTCTCCATGGAGAGGGCCCTTCAAACAACACATTGGACTTCTCCCAGGAGCAGCCATTCATTCTCTCCAGGGTGAGGAGGCAGAGCCAGGGAGGTGTATGTGGAACTAGACCTTCAATAGTCAAACTGCCAGCACTGAAATATTTCCCCAGCTGGGATCCAGCTTCCAGGAAGCACCCAGAGCTTCCTCAACTCCTCCTGATATCAGTGGGCAAGGAAGGTGCTCAGCATCTCAAAAAATCAAGCCCTTGCTTTCTAAAACCAAATGTGGACACAGCACCCATAGCTCCCCTTTCAGTACTGCCAGGGCAATGCATCTTATCCAGGAGGGTCTCAAGTAATGCTCTACACAGCCCCTGTTAGCATTAATTTAGCCTTTCCTGAAGACACATCACCAGCTAAGATTAGCACCCACAGTATTTATCACTCGCCAAGTTGATTATATAGAATCCGTTCCCCATCCTGACCCAGACCAGGACTTCAATAGAACCTATGGAGTGTGTCCCTGACAAATTTGTCCCAGGTTTGGCACAGGACACAGTGTAGGGCAACACTGCACCCTAGGAGCACACAGTGAGCATGATGTAGCCTTCTAGCTACACAGGGCAAATTTCAACAAGCCGATGGTTCTTTATCTGGAGGCCAAATTAAAGAGTATAATGGAGACCATTTGGATTCCTGTTACACCCCAGACAGCCGAACCAAACTGGAAATTTTTTGATGGAAGATGTCAATTCATCAAAACAGAAGGCTTTCAGAGGAAAGAGTTTCTGTGAAACTTCCCTGGGAAAGGTTTCTCAGGCAGAAAGAGAGAGTGACAGACACAAGACTGGTCTCCCTAAAACAGCCCAGTAGTTAGGGCACTCACCTGGGATGCGAGACCTCAAATTCAAGTCCCAGTTCTGCCTGATTTAAAGAAGAGATCCGAACCTCAGTCTCCTCGATCCAAGGGGCATGTCCTAACTACCAGGCTATTGGCTATTCCGCAGGGGTCGGTCTCTCTGCCAGTGGTACGATGACAACGGGATGCCATGGGGCTGAGTTCACGTCAGTTTGCCAGGGGCTTGGGGTGCTCTGGGTGGCAGGCACTACAGTAGCACCAATCATAAAAATTTAATACCAACAATCATTCATAAATGAGTTCTCTTGGCATCTCACCTGTCGCGATGCCATCGAACAAGGACAGCACTCTGATTGGTTTCCTTTCCGCTGCAGGGACTGCTGGGTAGATTTTAGGTGCATCCTACAATTAAATGGAGAAAGAATGAAGCAGGCAGCACCTTCGGCTTTTGCTCATGCTCTAAAGCAGCTCTGGGTAACATCTCGATGCTTCATGTTCTTTGCTTAGAACAGGAGGAAGCTGCCTTCCCTAACTCCTCTTGTCCGTGTTCTCCAGCTTCTCTTACCACGTGGGGGCCGCACAAAGGACTCATGTACTCACAGACCACCATGATGGGCGATATACAAGAACACAGAGAAAGAAAACCTTCCCAGTTTCCTCAGTATCTCCTCCCTCTTCTGCCGTCCTTCAACTCATTCTGCTACTCTCCCCAGGCACATCCTCAGCTGATCTCCACTGACTGCACTGGGTAGCTTCCAGCTGCTGAACATCTGCTCCTTCACCCTCACATTCACAAGCTTTGCTAACATTTCCTCTGCTGCGTGGCCTGAGGCTCCCCCACACCAGAGAGCTATGGCTCTCTGCAATTTCCCACTCCAGAGTCCTCTACAGCGCCCTTGTCATCCCCACGCATGTCCAGCTGCAGTCATGCCCCAGGCCCCTTCCCTTACGTATTCCTGCCCTTTGTCACTGGTGAAGAAGTCCTGCAGCTGGGTACTCCAGTCCTGGCGCCGCTGTAGCACCCCATAGCACTTCTGGGGCTGGCACATGTAGCAGCTCCAGGGCTCTTGCTCTTTGGCCTTTGCTGAAGTACCTCGCCCTACCAGGATCTCCAAGCATTCAACGCAGAAGCACCTGCAGAAAGAAGAACCACCCAGTGACTTTGCATTCCAGAGGCTCCCTCGCTCAAGCCCTTCACTGCGGGAGCACCGTCCACCTCCAAGACCAGACTGGTAGGTCTCCCAACGACAGGTTATTACCCTGGAGCCAGTTCTCTCATCTCTTCCATCCGGCAGGGAGACAAACAAGACAGCTCTGGGTCTCCTCCAGCAGCACTGTGAAATTCACAATTCTCTGGGACCCCAGCTGCATGTTCAGCCACAGGAGGAGGGCCTTGCATCCCAGGCAAGGCATGTGCTCGTCTCATTAAGGGCTGCGAGCACAGACTTGCCCAGGTGCAAGGCACCACAGACAGGCCCAGAGAACAAAGCTTTCACCCGGGAATTCCTGTCCACAAGCCAGGTCTGATTGCAGGACACAGAGAAAACACTACACGTACAAAAGGCTATTCACGGGTTTTGGTTTGGATTACGATCTGAGGAAGGAGGGTCAGGACTTACTGGGAAAATACTACAGAGGCTTAAAATAGCATCTTCTGTCTAAGTAACTTCTCCCTTTCTCTGGCCAGGGTTTTCAAAGGAGCCAGCAAGCTCCTCTGAATTTCAGTGGAATCAAGTCATCCAGCTCCCTCAGCCTCCGTCAACAGTCTCAGCCTCCAAGAGCTGCTCTGAGCACCTATCTCCACTTATCAGCTAGCCTTGTCCTAAGGGTTCCCTTATGGCTGGAGGCCAACACTGTCAGTCCGAGTGGGAGGTGCTCATCCCAAGACCCCTAAACCTTCATTTAGGCACCAAAAACCCAACTGGCTGGATTTTGCAGCAGTGCTAAGCCCCTCCACCCAGGATCTGCTAAAAAACGAGAAACACCAGCAAAGGGTACCAGGGCAAGCGGACCCACCTGCAGCAGCTGGCATTGCTGCACAGCAGCAGCTCCTTGCCTTCGCAGCACACAGTGCAGTAGGACTGGTAGCCATCCTCATCGTACATATAGAAGAGCTCCAGGAATCTATCCTAGCAAGAAGCACATCCAACAGCAAGAGTCAGACTCCTGGAGCCAGCCGCAAATGGCACCAGGCCTGCTGGAGAGAACACGGGGACACAGCATATGCCAAAACCCTTGAGGTGCCATCATGCCAGGAAGGCTCTGGATCGTACTGAGAGGCAGCATGGAGCTGCTCCACCCCAGTGTCTTGTAGCAGCCCATCAAAGCTCCTGGGTGCACAGAGGAACAGAGGCTGCAACCTCCCATCCATGTATGGGCCTGAGCCAAAGCCCATGGGAGCCAATGGAAAGAGTCTCAGTGGGCTCTGGATCCAATGGCCAGCACGAGTCTTGCACCACAGCTCTGCCTCCAACCATCCCATCCCATCCCAGATGACCAGCAGCCTCTCTGACCTCAAAGCGTGGCCTCTCCCACATTCTTTTGGCAGAGCTAAGGGTAACCCAGCATGAAGAGGTCTGCAGCATCCCCACAAGCCCTAGGGCTTCCCACAGCAGCTGGTTCCACTCCACAATCCCAAGGGAAGCAGCTTCCACGGCTGCCACTTGCAAAGTCCTAGAGGCCACAATCGCCAGTTACTGCCCACTGACAGTGACCTGACCCAGACACCTCACCAGGCGCCCCGTGCCCACACTCATGAGTGACTTACCCTGCACGTCTGGCAAAGGCCCCCCTCAAACAGTGGGTGGAATGTGGCTGTGTTTTTTCTCCCACACGATAAACAACTGTCTGTTTAATACAACAAAATCCCTTTTTAGAGGTAGAACCATTGATCCCAGCAGCACCTAAAGGCCCTGGCTGACAGCTGGGCACCAAGCTGCCAGTTGCGGCACAAGTGCCGTGAGACAGCCCTAGCCCAAAAAGCTAAGTCTGGGACAGACAAAGGAGAATTAACCCCTCGTCACAGGCAGGAGCTGCAGCTCAGAGATCAAGGCACCCACCAGGGCAGTCAGATTTCCCAAACAGCTCAACTCCCATTTCTTTTTCTCCTTCGCTGGTGTAATGGGTGAAAACATTTCTCTAAGAAGTGAAAGGCAGTGCGACCTCTTTGCCCCAGGGAGCACCATGGCCCTCTCCGTTGTTACAGTGTCATGCCTACAGTTAGCGACAGGACAGTGTCACTGCAACAACCCGGGTGCCCTCTCCCTCTCCACGGCCCCACTCTGTCATCCAATACTGCTATTTGCTACTCTGTCATCACCACTTCTCATCTCCCTTCATGCCAGTGGGTCTCAAAACCATGCCGCCACCAGAGGTCCACAGGGCCCCACCTGCTAGTCTGCAGAAGGGAGCACCTCTGTGAGGTAGGCATCATTGTCAGAACTCGCTCTCTGTGCCTCTTTGCCGAGTCAGTGGAAGGGCCAAAACAGAATCCAGCCCTCCTCAAATCCCCATTCCCTACTGCCACTCCTGACGGGACCTGGCAACTCTCTCAACTCTCTCCTGTCCTTTCCTGATTTTCAGTTTTGCCTGCTATGTACTGTCCATAAAGACAGGCTACTTCTCATCTTTGCTATATCCCAATTAATATTCGACTGACTATATTCTTCCCACCTGTTTTGTCTGTTTTCCATACACTGTTATACGGCCCCTTTACCCATTGATTGTTTACAGTATTTTTAGGGAAAGTATAATTTCAAGACCCAATTTCTGACAATCTGAGATGACCCGTAACTGTTCAGCACTATATTGATCTCAGAGTGAAAATTTACTGCTGTGCACAATATAAACACAAGTAAGAGGAATCAGGATCCAATCCTGCAAGGGTGAACACACATGCTTCACTCTACACAAGAGCAGCCTCACCGAATTCCAGTGTTTCAAGTTAAACACACAGGTAACTGGGTCTGGGTTATACGTGACATTTGGTTTTCACCCTGAGGGAAAGATGATCACCTCTCCAGCAGTCTGGAGACCTTCCAACAATTTCTCATGGGGCAGTTAAAACCAGGGGGACCACTTATTTCTCATCTGAGGCTGTATCCAAGCACCCAACTTAGCCACTGCCTTTTGACTGAGAGAAGAAAGGCAACTAATTACCTTCAAGGCTCCGGTTGTTGTTTGTGACTTCGGAAACCATTTGCTCTTTCAAATAAAAAAACAACAGAAAAAAAAAAGTTCCATCCTTAAACTGTTTTATGTAGCAAAATTTGCATGTAGGCTATTCACCACTCTAGGTCCTTAATTTAGACTCTTATAGCATTACTGTACAGTTTCATGAAGGAGATAAACTGCACTGATTCACACATTATGTACTTACAGAGGCAATGTGTCCTCTGAACTTTATTCTAGTGGTTCACTACTCTGAAACAGGCCAGAGAGTTCTAAATGAACCAGGGGAATGACACAGTTAAATATCTTTAGGCAGAAAACAGTTTGTATACGTGTGCATGGGCATGTTAGCAGGCAGCCAACCATGTGCATGCAAGGCTGTGTCCCAGTAAACACGTTTGTGTGAAGATGAAGACATATACATGCATGCCCATGAGGACATGTATGTGGATATTCTATGTCTGCATGTGGAGATGTGGATACTATATGGACAATACTTCAGCACCCACGTTTCTGATGCTACAACAAAAAATGCAGTCTGTTCAGTGTGGTCTGGAAGTAAATCACAGCCTGTCACATGCCTCCTGCCCAGAGGGGTTTCCTCTTTGGTGCTTTCTACGTGTAAGTTTTGCTGAATTGGGACACGTCTTGTCTCCCAAGTTACCTCTGCTCTGGTCCTCCTCCGCCCGCTCCTTGCTGTTGTTGCAGAAGTTGGTCTTTAGCCGCTTGGGTGGGGGGCAGTACTCAGGGGCACAGATTTCCTCAATGCCATCCTTGAACATAGCCACTCCATTCTCTGAAAGGAGAGAGCTGCACAGTCTTCCAGACTCTGTCTGGTCCAGACCCACCACCAGCGTGGAGAGCTTTAAAGAAAGGTGCAGAATTCCTCTTTCCTTCTCACCAGGAGTAAGTGGGCTACTCCCCTGATGAGAATGAGCCTGGCCTAAGAAGACACCCAAGGCAAACAGACACAGGCCAGAGCACCACTGAACAAGAATCACGTAATATGCTCTCCCAGTGGGAAGGCTCTTCCACTAAACACGCCGGACACATGGCCACGTTCCCAGAGCGCTGGGCAGTGTGGTGCCCTCACCCCTCCTCCCCTGCCTTCCAGCAAGAACGTAGCCTGAGCACCTGGCAAAACCCTTCACACACCTGCTGTGCCCTTTAAGCCAGAAGAGGACACACCAGCAGAGCAAATTCTGATGACAGACCTGGACGAGGGCCACAGGTGCTGGAGATGAATGGGAAATCAGGGAGAGGGCTGGGAGATTTACTTTCAGCGAGCACAGTTCACTCTCCTAAGTCCACCCAGCTAGGCCTTTGCTGGGCATCCCAACTGAAATACTCAATAAAGGGGAAGCTGGGCCCCCCGTGAGGGCTGCGTCCCCCTGGCCCAGCCAAACAACAGGTCAGTTCCTGGAGCAATAATTTTATGGCAACTGAAGGGTGCTTCGTGTCTTTCCTCTGCCTGCTCCTGAGCATCCACCTGATGGCACCCACGGGCCAAATGCATCCCAGGGACAATTCCACTGAAACTGTGAGAAATGGCTCTGGCCCCCTGTGTGCAATGAGACCTAATCCAGCAGATGTAGACAGGGTTTGGCCAAGGCAAATGGATTCCCCCGCAGGTTACAATGTGGGGTCAACAGCAGCTAACCAAATGCAAATCCAGAGCCAGCAAATGGGGGCAAGTGGCCAGGTGCCTTAGCAAGTCCTGGCAAAGCCAGCTCCACTGTCCAACTCACAAAAGCAGCAAACCTGGAGTTTTTGGTGGTTTCAGTCCCTTGCATCCCATGGGCTTGAAGCCACTGAATGCCCAGTCAATCATGGGCTTTAGCTGGTCCTCCAGAGACTCCCCTGAGGTGCCTGGAAACGTCTTCCCTGCCCGGTTCCTTGCGACCTTACAGAGAGAACAGAGATGCTACCGCATGGCCAAAGACAAAGTAAAGCGCCTCCTAACAGCATCCCAATGACTGTCTCCCTTTGAAACAGTCACTCAGGGAGGAAGTTCAAATCACAGGGATCCTGCAAAGCTCTTTGTGTTCTGGTCTCTGGCTGCCATGCTGACCCAGGCAACTCTGCTGATCTGAATTTTCTTGCTTGGATGCAGTTCTTGGGCCAGCTCCTCACCTCCCCCAACACATGTGCACATTGGGCTCATTCATACCAGCACCTGCAGCAACAGCTGCTCCTAAGGGTGGGGACAGAGGCCTTCCCTTGGGGGCAGCAATGCCAAGAATTCCAGGGGTGGGCGTGCCAACTTCAAGGGCCTCTACTGCGTCCTCTGGGGCTTTCCCTCCCAGTCAGCTGGCCAGAACCCGCCTTCACCCAGTCACGTCTGCAAGCCCCAAGTCACCCACAGCCACTGCCCACTGGCCCGAACCCCCCAGGCGGAGGAGTCACAAAAGGTTTGCAGTGAGTAACCTAGAGTGGAAGGCGTCCCGCTGTGCGTTCCAGATATTAGCTGCACAATGCATCAGGGCCAAGCACAGGGCTTGCTGCTCATCAATCATCAGCACAGAGCAACTGCTCCCTGGACAACATTCCCAAACAATCAGGAGAAGCAGAAATCCTGACACAGAGCCAGACTCAGCAAGACCAGCGTGAATCTGGAGGAGCCAGCAAGTTGCTCTGACCCCCCCAGCACAGCATCTGCCCTTGACATGGCTGGGTGTCCCTAAGCCTGTGCCAATAAACGCCTCCTGGCCAGGAGTGGCAGGCCAAGGGATGGAGCCTAACGGTCCTGATCCGCAGCTACCACCTCTGCCCAGAGATGTGTGGCAGGGCCGATTTGGGGGGGGGGGGGGGGTGTATAGTTTCCTGGCCCAGGCACTTCTTCTGTCCTAGTTTCTTTAGGATTTGATTAATATTGAGAAGCCCACCTCCGTTAGCTGCACCAGTGGGTCTGGGCAGTGTGAAGTGCAGACCTCGCATGGCAGAACCCTGACTACAGCTTTAGCCTGGGTGGACCTTGGCAGGTTCTGACTTCCCTTCTGAAATCCCCAGCGCTCCCCAGGCAGGCCCGAGCTCTGAGAGATGCTAAGAGTCATGGGCCAAATTTCTTGCAACAAAACCCAGCCCTGCTCTCCACTTACCTCCAGGGCATGGTGGATGGCTCGCCGATAGGAAACCAGTTTATTAAAAGTGCCGTGGTTGAAATACTGCCTAAAAGCCATCAGGCCCACCAGTTTGTCTGCTGAAACCTAGCAAGAGAGTGAACAATATTTATTACTAGTGATAAAATCATAAACAACAACAAGTACCAGCCACTTATCTGGCTCCTTCCACTGAAGGACCTCTCAGCACTCTACAAACATTAATTAAGTCTTGCAACATCTGCATGAAAGTGAGCTGCATTATCCCAGCCCCAAAGGAAAATGAGGCGAAGAGGCTAAGAGACCTGCCCAAGGCTAACCAGTGACTTCACAGCAGAGCCCAGAGTAGGGCACAGGTGCTTGGCTCCAGACCCTCACTCTAGAGGTCACTCCCAGTACAGCACATCTATGTCCGCAGGAGAGAAGGAACCAGGAATGAAGAAAGGAGATCAGCAGCATCCACAAAGGCTGCTGGAACAGCCAGGCTGGAAATCAGATTGCTGTCAACCATCTGGTCGCAAAAGGTGCCTGTGTTACCTGGCAGATGTCCCCCAAAAAGAGCTCTGCTCAGCCTCTAGCTCCCAGTGACATGCCACACCGTCCCTTCCCTGACTCTCCACTGACACCCTCCCCCAGCTAACAGGAGCAGAACTGTCAATGGGCATCTGGAGGGAGACTCACTCAGCCAGAGGGTGGGGGCATGTAGTGGGCAGCCTTCGAGAGAGACAGTGTAAAGCACACAAGAATAAATCATTGATGCTTCAGGCCCTAACATGCTCTCAGTGGTTCTAACCACGCCGATCAACAAAAGGACACAAAAGTTCACATTTTCAACCAGCCTCTATAGCATCATCCATGACCGGCATCCATTCAACGTGAGGAGAACTAGCAACTTCCTATGCTAACAGGAGTCTGTACTCCCAGTTCAGCACCTGGCCACCTCCTGCCCATTCTGTGTGGGTCTGAGGGGAGAGCTAAGGAGTGGCTGAGGACTGGCCTCTTCATTGCATGGTCAGTCATTTTTATCTGCATAACTTGAGACGTTTGACGTTAAAATATAATCTTTCATCATAAGCTGTCCCTCGTTGTTGTTACAGGGTTGCGCCAGCTATTGCTGGCCCTTCTGCTGCAGATGGGATTATTTTCTCTTTCTGTCTGTTACTAGTCTTGGTTTGGAAAATAAAACCATGCAAAGAAAGCCAAGCCAATCTTGGCAAACACGGGAAGGCAACAAAATCTGGGAGGGGAATCATAAAAATAGGGCTGCTACACCCTCTACTGGTCATCTGGCTGCCTCTGCAGGAGGACAGCCAAAACCCCACACAGAGCACCTGAGGTTCAAAGATGCTGAGATCAGAGAAGTCTGCCAGAGACCACTCCCCACCCAACCTGACCACTCACAAAGGCTGAGCAAAACTGCCAGAGGGTACAGCGGCCAACAGTAGCCACTGTGCTTTCTGACTCACCTCGGAGAACTTCCCATCACCAAACCACTGCACCCAGCGCATTCCAGAGATCGCCTGACGTTTGGCCGTGACTCTGTAGGAGACGATGATGGCAGGCCACCAAGAGAAGCCCTTGATCTTCCCCCACACAAGCTCACCAATTCCAAAGTCCTTTCCATCCTGAAAACGACCAGGGCCATGTAAATCGGCAGAAGAAACCACCAGCTCCCTCTGTACAAGGCTCCCATAGCAAAGACCGTGATGAGACCAGTCGAGGGACACAGTAGAATTGTCCAGCTGCAATGTCTGCATCCCTCCCCTTTGCACAACTCACATAAGTAATACTATTCATGGGTGTAAGCATTTATAGCAGTGACTTGCAACCTTTCCAAACCACCAGCCCCTCTTTCAGGAAGCTGATCTGTCTTGCATGCTTCCAAGTTTACGCCCTGTTAAAGAACTACTTGCTTACAAAACAAAAGACAGCACAAAAAGCATAACAGTTGACTTTCTCCTTTTCACATTGCTGAGAAATTGCTGACTTCTTCCTTTTTACCATGTAATCAGAAAATTAATTGACTGAATTATAAATATTGTATTTGCATTTCAGCATAGAGTCTATAGAAAAGTCATTGTCTGTATGAAATTTTCTTCCACACTATACTGACTGCACTCATGCTGTTTGTGCAGCTGTTGTAGAACCAGGTAAATATCTAGATGAGTTGATGAACCTTCTAGGAAGCCTGCATCCCTCCAGGGCACACATCACCCCAACAGAGAACCACTGGTTTACAGCTCTGACCCCCTAAAAGCTAGCCACTATGTGCTTGCTCCCAAATGAATGGCAAAACTGCCCTTAATATCAGTGAGAGCAGGTTCAGACCTTACAGCACCAGTGAATGGGGAATTTTGGTTCCAAGCAACCTTCTGTAGAAAGCAGTGTAAGATTTTCAGAACAATGAGGAAAAACAAAAAAGAGTCTGGTGCCACCTAAAAGACTAAAATGTATTTATCACGAGCTTTCAAGCATCTGACAAAGTAGGATTTTCTCCCACAAAAGTTCATGCAACAAATAAATGTGTTAGTCTTTAAGTCACATCAGATTCCTTGTTCGCCTTGCTGAACTAGACTAACACAGCTACCTCCGAGGGAAACTTTTTCTGTTGGCACCTTCCCATCCAACCAGGCCTCCTCCTGCACTCACTCAGCCAGGCCCCAAGGGCATGAACGTATTAACATGCATGCAGGCTCCCTCCTGCTTGTGCCCTTGCTTGCACTATGCAAAAAACCCTTCAGAGCAGCCTCCCCTCTGCAGTCAACAAGCTGCTCTCAGGAGTTCCTGGTTTCACAGATACTGAGGCGTACAGCTGTATCATCAGTTATAACTGCTGGCCACATTAGGTGGTGGAAACTGGCAAAGGGAACGAGCTGCACCCATTTCTCCAGCAGAGCCTTTTTCCCCCTGCTTCTGTCACAGGGATGAATTATGCTGTATTATTTTGCATGCAGCAATTCTCCAAAAAGAGCTACATATTTCAAGTTCGCTGGACCCACTCTACTCACCACATCATGCATCATTTCAAAGTTTATTTTATGGATGCGTACACAAGATACAATACAGAGCCTTTAAGTGGTGCCTGAAGCTTGTAGGCAAAGTGCAGCAGTGGTAGCCAAAAGCAGACAGTGCATTTTCTGCATAATTCTATGCACCTATGACTGCAGCTTTAAATTTCAACACCAGACAATGACACGTTGAAAGGTCAGGGGGAAGGAGAGGGTTCCATAAGCAAGTTATTTCCCCCCAGAAATGATTATGTTGTTTAACATGTGGCAAAAACCGCAAATATCATTCTGTTGCACTAAAAACATGAACTGTTTTCACATCACATATTCTTAGTTTTTTAAAGTATCTCACTGAGGATTAGGGCATTTTCTCTATTTTCAGTTAAACTTGCTGACCAGATCAGGCTCACACTGAAGGCTGGGTACCAGCAGATTGCATGCCCAAAGTCTGTACTCCACAGTGGATAAATATAATGTACTGAACTCCTCCCGTAATTCTCCATTGGCGAGCTCTTGTGCGTACATCACACATAGCATGCCTGGCAGAAGGTTTTAATGTGTAATTCCCTATGCATGCCATACTAACCTTTCAAATATTAGAAATGAGCTTTTAAATTCAGTGACACACAGAAGCTGGGCTTCAGTCAAAGTGCTCACTTAACAAAAAGGGTACTGTTGATCCTAACACACACAGAGATCTAATTTAGCCCAAGTCTGTGACCTTGTACAGAAATGAAAAGTGGTGGTAGTGCTGAGAGCTGCAATACATGAAGCAGTGGAGGACACAAGCCCCTTAGAGGTTATGTCAAAAGGAAAGATTCCCCACCCCTTTGAAAAATACATTAATTTGTCAAGAAAATCAAAAAGATGCAGAACAGTCACAGGCCACCAGTGCTGGACAGAATTCTGTGGTGCTGGCAGCAGAAGGCAGGAGGGGTGAGATGTATCAGCAGCCACTGGGTGAGTTTTCTAGCTTAGGTGATATGCCATGAATGCTCAGTCACGGGGTTGTTTTCAGAAACACACAAGAAAGTCAGGCTTGGCACATGTCAGAGTTGTGTTGAACCCAGGGAAGAAAAGAGACTCAAACTGATCAGAGAGCATCATGTTCACCTGTTTCTGTATCCATCAAAGTAAGTGTGTCCTCCAGCAACTGGTCCTGCTGCAGTGTTTGCCTGGGAAACAACACACAAGACACTCCATAGACAGAAACATTTCAAAGAGTGCCCAAAGTAAGGGAGGCAGCAATTCAAAGCAGAGATGATAACACGTTCCACAGAATATTTGTGCAAGACTTAATCACTAAGAATGCAGTTCACCACTCCCCACACCTTTCTTCCCAAATGATAAAATGAATCAAGGCAAAACCATCTAGGCTGCAACAGTAGCGTCACCTTACAACATGGCATTTTAATCACTCAGCTGAAGAGATACACAATGGTCTTCTGCTTAGCAAAAGAGGCTCATCCCCTGTCCAAGATGCTACAAAGATGTAAAGCTCTACTGCCCTCAGATGCAGAAACAGAAAGCTAGTCCAAAAGCAAATGACAGGCAAGCTCAGAAAACCATGACGAGGTTCTGCCCTTTCGTTCCATGTGCAGCATGGACAAAGCAAGGGCAATAACGTTAGCTGATGCTGTCCAAACCTGCTAGTAACCTCAAGCAAGAACCTAAGTCACCCAAATGTTTTGTGGAAGTTCTTCTGATAACGAAGCCTAATGAACTTTCAAATGACCAAGTGGTTCCATAGTAAACCACTCCAACCCTTCAGTCCCAAAGGGCAGAATGAAATAGTATTGTCTCATGCCAGGGGACTGTAGTTTACACAGGCCAACTATGTTTGTGCCCCAAGTGGTGCAGGAGTCTGCTCCTTCTTTGACAGACAAGCAGACATATAGTTCAGCCAGCCACGAGTGCTATCCTTCTGAAGACACTCCAAGCAGGGTCTCTCAACCGCAAAGCGCACAATAGTTGAGTTCCAGAAGGGTCGCACCATTGCACATAAGCCTTGCTGCAGAGATACACCATGAGTTTGGGTCTCGCAGACAGCTGGACTCTCTATCAATTATGATGAGCTCAAGCAGTTCATCACTAGACTGGCACTAAATGAAGCAGAAAGACTTGGGTGGGAAGTTTGAGGACGAGGACAACAGTTCTTTCCAAATGAATTGTACCCCTTCACACCAGTGGGAATCTCAGCCACAAAGGAGATAACACAGACCACCGATCGTTCCCATCACCCTGCCACACCAATGGCTGAACCAACATTTGATCACTAAAACACTAATTAGATGCCCCAAGGTGGACCTAAATGTGCCTAATAAGAAGATTAGAATGCATTTGAGGGGACTACAGAGCTAATTAGCTCAAGAGAGCAGATGGTAAAAGAAGGCACAGAAGGGAAGAACTGGGAAGAAAGGCAGGCAAGTGCATTGAGTCAGAACAATCCATCTCAGGAAAGAGAGATCACTCCTCTCCTCAGCATAGGGCTAAGAAGAAATGAGTGCTCAACATGCTGTGATTTATGAATTAGTAAAGAGTCACAAAAAGGAACTACGCAGTGGTTTTATGACTGAACGT
Source organism: Podocnemis expansa (assembly GCA_007922195.1). Lineage (NCBI taxonomy): Eukaryota > Metazoa > Chordata > Testudines > Podocnemididae > Podocnemis > Podocnemis expansa. Next base: position 1,814,356 of record ML682086.1, read on the forward strand.
GACCAAACAGCCAGCGTACGCAGAGAAGACAGGAGTGAGGCCTCACTATCACAGCTGGAAAGATCACTTTCCATTCAGTGCCTACAGTGATATGTCAAGAACCTTCTGAAGATGGCCATGAATTGCGATGCTTCAACCAAACCAAACAAGTCAGTGGCCAAACTCTCACCATGTGAGAAAAGTTCTGAAGAGCAGACCAAAAGCTTCTCGGCAAACAAAGATCTGGATGTTTCACACAAGTAAACCAGATAATGGATCACCATTGCAATATGGATGAAGAATGAACTTCCTGTATTCTTCAAGAGCCCAATGGCCCCTGAGTTTCCGCAAGACTTTATTTGTGTCTTACCAATAAGGGTCACTGTATGGTCAACCACGTCTGCCATCAGACCAACTTCCCAGCACAGAACTGTGGACATGCCCAGACAGTGAAGACTGTGGTAATTCCCCACGCTCAAGAGTCCAGGATGATGAATAATGTAATGATGTTAACTAGAAATGTCACCATGCTCCCTCATTTCAATGATACCTGTACACATTTATTATTACACTCCATTTTCCCCATTAAATCATTGTTGTGATGCTCTGAAGTCACAAAGAAATCCAATTTTTGTCTCAAAATAACAGGGTCATAACTAAAACAAATGCAAATCTCGCCAAATGGCCATTTTCATGTGTCGATGGGGACGTTTATGGTTTCTATTGTGGCGGCACCACCGACAGCACCACATCAGATCTCTCATTAAAGAAGACATCATGAGCTTTCCCATGATGTACAACGCATGTGTGCAGAGAGCGTACACAGAAGCGACCTGATCGTGGTGTCTGCCACTTGCCGATATTCTTGCCTGGAAGATCTTGGCCACAGTTCTCTGGCTGCAAAACCCAGGAAGCACAGCCTGTTGGGGAAGGGAGACTTTATGCCACTTCTTCACATTCAGGGGCTGCTCCAACTTATGGTGGCTTTGAGCAGCCACAGCTAGGGAATTCCACGGTGCTCTGGCCACAGCTTCCCCCCCCCCACACCCCCTCTGGCCCCAGTATATCCCCAGGAGGGCAGGACAGTAAAGGACTGTGGAGCAGTCACAGGCCCCTGCAGGGAAGCCCTGGCTCTGGGGCTCTTCCATTGGTTCCTGTTAAGCTGGAAGGGTCACCACAGGGCTTGAATCTCAGCCACTGACGACAACGCAGAAAGTCAGATGTATACTCCTAAATGACATCTGCCTCTGCTGGGCTAAAGCTGGCTCCCTGCCTAGCTACCCCATTATTCTAACTCATTCTATTTTTCACTGCACACAAGGAAAACATAGGAGGTGGGTTTATATAGCACTGGTTGGCAGCTATTCCACAGTCGATAGCTGTGGGCAGGCATAGAGCAAAGGTGAAAGCCAGCCTCTCCCTGAGCAGTAGGGGGGCTCCCAGCACATCAGACCTGATTGAGATGCACTCACTGAGCTTGTTGGGGCATTCATTACCCAATTCTCACTTCAGTTCTGTTGTTATTCATGGGTACACACTTTTCTTCACATGCCAGTCTCCCCAGCCACCACTGGATGAGCCATTGCAAATTGTGGTGCCTCTTCAGGGGTTTGCAATGTGTACACCCAATTCCCAGTTCTGGGGCAGTGAGCACTGGGGTGTGCAGGTACCTGAGAGCCTGATCCTGCAAGGCGCATCCTCAACCCTTACTGCAGACAGTGGGAGCTGAGGGCAGGCAGAGGGCCTTGCACATTGCATCCTGAGTGGATGGACTGGTCTGAGAAAAGACCCCGCTGGCAGGACGCCTCCCTCCCGCCCAGCTCAGTGTCAGGCAGCCCCACAATTACTGGCTAGTTAGTAGGCAGCATAGTCTGCAGTCCACTGCATTGCTCCCTAGGCCAGGACACGGGACTGCCATGGGGAACACCACAGAGGTCAGAGGCTGTCAGCACACCAGAGGTAACCACCCCATCCAGCATCCTACTAAAGACTCCCTCCCGCCCCCCGTTCCTTTGCAGCGACTCCTGTCTCTTCTCTAGCTCAAGACGCATCACAAGGAAGGAGTCGAAGGCCCTCCACCCCAGTGGGAAGAATCTGAGGACCCAAATCCCGGTCCTGCAGAGAACACCAAGCAAACTGGCCAAATCCAGAATAGGGCCTATTCCTTCAATACTTGTTAGATGAAGGGGAGGCAAATCCACAGGCCAAGCTTTGTTGTGCATTTAGGTGCCTAATTAGGTAGCAAAATGCAACTGGCACAAGTCAGTGACCATCTGCCCACATTCTGGCACCAGGACCCCCCCTTCATGGGAAAAACCCTTTCGTCCTCTTCACAGTCTTCTACTGGAAACATCAGTGCATGGAACTGCAGCTCCACAAGAAGTCTCCCGCCCACTGCACACAGGAGCCCACTTTGGAACATCGAACCCTCTGCACCTCTGCCTGCATGCTGGGGAAAAGCAACAGCACCATGCAGCTAACCAGAGCATGCCATGGGCATCCTGGCCTGCATCCCTCCACAGCCAGCACCACACACTGCAGAGGTGCTGACTCAACCCCCTCCTGGCTGACCTCAGGCGCCTAAGCAGAGCCCCGTCTCCTGCCCTCCTGGCCAGAAGAGAAACCGTGAACAGTGACACGCACAAGGGCAGGAGTCAAATGAACACAAGAGGTAGACATGGTGGGTGTGGGACCAATAACCCCAGAGCCACCTGCCTATCCCAGCTCTGTGGGCCCTCTGGCCATACAGGCTCCGTGAGGACTATTCCTGGGCACAGAGACTGCTGGTTCCCCTACCTGGTATTCCACCACTTCCCCTCCAACTCTCCTCTCCAGCGCCCCACGAACAAGCTCGGTGGATCCATTTGGCTCCTCCAGGCTGCTGGTGGACGCGGCACCACTGCTCTGGGAGGACTCCTTGGAATCCTCCTCAGTGAGGTCAATCAAGGGAGCCTGGACAGACACCGCCGTCTTCCTCCTAGAGTACTGGGGGATGGAGGAGGGCACAAGCAGACAGACGAGGGAGGGTGGAGTGGGAAATAAAAAGGAAAAGCATGAAGGGCCTGGAAGACAGCACAGAAAACCGTTGCATCACATGGTCCCTGCACACCGTATCACCTGAAATCCCACGTTTCCCAGCTGTGAACAGAGAGACCCAAACGCATCCCAGCCCCGCTCCTGCAGAGCCCTGGAGAGGTGTGCAAAGATGAAGTTCTGCCCTCCTTAGATAAAGCACAGCCTGTCTGTGGTCCCCTGGCCCAGGCACAGCCCTACCCGGATGGGAGGCAGGGACTCCTTGTGACTCTCCACGTCATTCTCTTCTGTGACTTTCGGCTCCTGGAAATTCAGTCCTGCCTGGAATATCACGCGAGCTGGAGGCCTCTGTCTCAGGCTGCTCTCCCAGCCGGCAGTACCGCGTGGGCGCACCTGGAACCCAGAGAGAACAGGCCTCGCTTACACCCTTCATGCTTCTTTCCCAGCACAGAGCCAACACAAAAATATATTTAATGATGCTTTCCCACAACAGATGGCAAGGGCCTAGCTATGCGCATGGGCCAGATTCATTCCATTTGCCAGGCCAATAACAGAAGATTGAAATGTGAGTGATATCAGAGCCCAGGCTACATAATTTGTATGGCCCTTGCACTAATCCTATAGTCACAAAACCGAGGTTCTCGTCCCAGCTCCACCACTGACATGCTGGATGAGAAGGGCAAAGCCCTACACCTCTCCGGGGCTGCTCCTACTCGTACCTTGTTACCTCAGCTAAAAGTTCTGCTAGAGAGAGACTTTGTCTCACTGAGGGAGTATACAGTGACCTTGACGAGAGCCAGCAGGTGCCCCGCTAATAAATGTTGTGACTCAGCATCTCACTGCCTGGGCCTGGTTCCCCTAAGCCACTTGAAATCCCACCCAAGAGAGCTCCCTTGTTCTGACCCAAGAAACCCCTGTGACCTTGCTGCAAACAGCCCAGCCCAGATCTTAGAAGGGATCTGTATTCAGAGGGACATCTTTTTACATTAGCATTTGTTTTCAGCTCTCACATCTCACTGCCTGTTTCTCCTTCTTACCACCACCACCTTTTGACAGACAAGCAACTAAAAAGCAATGAAAAAGACCTGATGTGACAATCTGAGATTTGCTAGCCATTCTTAGCGTTGTGGACTTTGGAGCACAGCATCAGCAGCGGGGCTGTATTTGGGAGAAAAGGCTCTTCCTCTGCAGTCCCTTTGCAAACCTCCATCCCCACCCCCCCTTGGGTAACACACACCCCCACTGACTCTGCAGCAGCTTCCATGGCAACTTTTCCCCAGTAGTTTGTAGACATCTTGTCCAATGAAACAGTCTAAGCCACTTTACAACAAAATGAGTCTTCCCAGTGGCCTGCCGGTGGCTCAACAGGCCCTCCAAGCAGACAGACTTTTAATCCCTTTATTTTAGGGCTTATGCCACCGGCAGGTCCATATTCCCAGGCAGATCTCTAGTTTTGGCATTTCAAAGACAACACACTCCAGTTGTGTTGGAAGCCAGGAAGGCATCTGAATTCATCATTTTATACATGGATGTGAAAGACAAAAGTACCTAGCCCAGCAATGCATGCCGCAGCAAGGGCCAGAACCTGTCTGGGGCAGGCAGAGATCTGCAGGCTGGTTCCAGTTCTTTCTTTCCACTCAGCAACACTATGACCTTCTCCACAGCACCTCCCACACAAGGATCTCAAATGACCTGACCACCCCAGCAAAAGAGCCCTCAGTACGTGGGAGTGAGGTGCTTCCCCACGTTTTAAAGGGAATCTAAGGTGGAAACAGGGAGGTGACTTGCTTAAAGTGCCATAGTCCATGGCAGAGCTGGGATGAGAGAGCTCAGGTCTTGTGCTTGGATCGCAGGACCATGCACCCTTGTAAAGAAATGTAGGGGTTACGCCTCCTTTACCACACTCCAGTAGCCACAAGCGCTCTGCAGGCTGAGGGGGGACAATTACTGATGTGCTATCTCGTTGTCTACAAGCTCTTCATTCAGTAACCAGGAGATGACCCAGCTATGACTGAGCTCTGCTAGGCTTTGAGAGATAGGAACACTGGATTTTATTTATTTAGAGTTCAACTGCCTCTCAGAATCTCTCTGGTAGAAGAAAGGAGCCATGGCAGTCTGGCTACCAATCTGCCAACACAGGGTGCAACCTGGGCCAGAACGAATCAAATGCAAGGGCCGTACTGAATACATCTAGGAAACTGCCAGTCGTATCATAGGACCAACTCCTGCAATACATCCTCAGGAAATGGAAGTAAAGTGTGAAGGATAAACACAGGATTTGGCCCATATCGTTATAGGAAATACTCCACAGATGAGCCAGGCACCTGTTTCACTTACTTGGTTATTAAACCACCACACAACGCAGAGCAGAGACACTAGACCTGAGACCACAGCACAATGTTCTGTGGGAGGAAAACTGACCTGAGCGTCACTCAGCTTCACAGGCCAAGAGAGGTCTTCCTTGCTGATCTTCTTCGTCCTAGTGGGAACTACTCCTAGGTCCACAGCATCTGCAGGAAAAAAGCCCAAAGCAATCTCGCTCTCAGTCAGTCGCTCCAGAATGGGATCCCTTTATCTCAGCATGCAATTTGGTACAAATAGTGAATCCGGATTTGGAGGAAGAGAGAGATATCACCCACATCCTACTCCAGGGAAGAATTCTGGCCCCAATCTGAAGATCTTGCCATTCCCAAACCTTACTTTTGCAGAACTGCAAATCCCAAGCATTCAAAAATCCTAAGTCACTTGTCAACAAATCACAAGACTGCCTTAAAAATTGGAAGGGTTTTGTTTTTTTTAAATTACAAATTTTGGCCCCGTAGGGCCCAAATTATAACACCTCACTCAGAGCTTTTGAGCAGCAGATCTCAAAGTGCTTTAAAATGGATGTCACATGGGGAAACTGAGGCACGGGTGGGGGGGGCGGTCACCAGCAAAGCCAGGAATGGAACCACAGTCCAGTGCTCCACAGCCAAGGCCATGCAGCCTCTCCCTCTTTGTATGTTTAAGTTTTTCTCCACAGCCACAGGGAATAGAAACACACTCATTTCCTTTTTAACTAAAGCTGAGATTCTCACCTAACCGCTCCTTCAACAGCTGTGGCAATAGGAAAATCTATCAACTATTATAAGACTCACAAGTCTTGGCTCCACTCCTTTTGTGCAGATTTATTCTTCCTCCGGGTTGCTTGCCCAGCTCAGGGAGCCAAAGCTGCCTGGCTCTGGGCAGCACACAGTTAGCAACAGTAACATGTGCCACCACTGTAACTGAGGATCATCTGCAATGGACTCTGCTGCTCAGAAGATGCCTGGGTTAAGTTGTGTACCATCAGTGAAACACATCAAGAGTACCCCAAAACAGCATGCAAAACAGCCATCTTGCTGTTTGTTCATAGCCCACCTTGGACCCATGTTTTGTGCCCTCTAAAGTCAATGGCAAAACTGCCTTTGCCTTCAGTGGTGGCAGGATCAGACCTCACTACACAGATGAAGGCACATAATAGACCCCAACCTGCACAAGCCCCAGCACAATGATCTCCACAGCACCCAGCATCCAAGAGGCCAGCTGGAGAAATGCAAGGCCCAGCCCAGGCTGTGATACAGGAAGTCTAAGAGGAGACCGACCTCGTGTCTTGGGCCTCCCATTGGTTTCCACTTTGCCTTCCCCAGAGTCACTGCAGCTTCCGTTGACAAAGACCAGCGCTGCCCTGCAGTCCGTCTGCCCATCGCCACAGCACTTGTCTTTCATGCTAGCCTGTGGAAAGGACACACGAGAAGGAAACTTAGGTGCCATTAAAAAGAACCAAGCAAAGTCTGGAAAGACAGACCGGGCTGTGTAAGCTTCTAAACACAGCCACGACTAAGAGCCACTCAGCAGCTCTCCAGTGCCATGTAAATTACTTGACTGATAACTGTAGCAGCGTGGTTCTGAACACTGGCCTGCTCAGAGCCTTGAGGACCGATGGGATGTGTCACACACGGCCATCCCTCCTCCTGTCGTTCAGGACAGAGGTCGTCAAGTCACACCAGGTTTACACAGGTGTAGCGCCCCTGATTGCATTGGGTTTGCTCCCAGTTTCTACTGGCATACAGGAGAGGAGAATTCTGACTCGGACTGGGCCTCCTCCATCTAGGGAGAAGTTCCATGTTCCAGATTTCAAGCCGCCTCTCCAATCACTTGGAGGAACTATGAGATGTTTCCAAATAGCTTAGATTACCATGGCAAACCAAGTCCCCATGTTGCCCTTAGACTGCCATTTTCCTTGGAAAAAGGCACAGAAGGGATTTTTCCTGCAGCCCAGAGCTGGGGCCCAGCAAGCCAAGCAGCAGGCTGAGCACACATTCAGCTACAATTCCAGAGAATCCCGAGGCAGCTTGGCTGTAACAACGTTCAAGCAACAGCTGCAGAAGGCAGGCCAGGAGAAGCCGTTTATTCTAGCTCCTAAACAAAAAACCAGTCACGTTGCTTTCCAAGGGCAGAGTTTGCCAGGGGAGTCCAGAAAACACCTGCACCAAAAGGGCCCTTTGTGCACAAAACCCCACCCCTCTGGAAAGACAGATAAATGCACTAAGCTGGCAGGTCAGGGCTCCAAGCAGCTTTGGGAACCAACGGCTGCGACTGCAAAGCCCCAAGTCAGAGCACGATCAGATACCTCCATTCATATCTGTTGGTATTTATACTAACATCAGTTGCTTGAGCCATGCTCTGTGCGCTGACAGACAGCTGTTAGTGTCTGGTTAAACAGAGAGATCTCCCCTTAAAACACTGCAAAGCCCTTCTCCACAGGACCAGCTGTACCAAAGCCTCTGTGAGATATCTAAGCTACTCTTGGACAGGGCTACCAGATACCAAACCATGGAAAAGAGGACAGGGAAGTACAAAAAGGAGGACATTGGAGGACACAGAGAGAAAATGTAGTATTAATGTAATATTCTTCTGTTTTTAGGGGGCCCTGGAATGCCTTCCTGTAAAAACAAGGTATGCCGTGGCATTCCAGAATACTTTAACCCCTGTAAGTAAAAAGCCAGACAAAATCATGTATTTTAAAATGCCTGCCAGGGGGAGGATGTGAAGGTAAAAAGGAGGACATGTCCTCCTTTTGCCGGACATCCGGTAGCCCTACTCTTGGATGAGACAGACAGAGCCATGAAGTAGAGAACACAGAACAGCACCAGGTAGGGGCATTTTCAAACCCTCCCACATTTCATGTTTCTGAGTCTCACCAAACCTCCCACACCACCTCGCCCTGAGCTGAGATGCAGCAGGCAACCTATCAGAAAGAACAGGGTCTTTTTGGCAGAAGGCAGCGTGAAAGGGATTTAAGAAGCCATCTTGTTAGGAGATGCTTCAAGATGGCCGCACGGCACCCACTGCCACCTCTTGCAATGTGTCTGCTGAGAAACACAGGGCCAAATTCTGCTCTCAGGCATACTGGCGCAGAGCTGGATCAATGCTGATGTAGTCAGTAAATGAAGTTGGAAGCTGACCAAGGAAGTACTCTTCCAAGCCTGTCCTGACTCTGCCTCAGCCCTCTTCCAATCCATTCTCACCATCTTCCAACTCTGCCCCCAGCGTCTGGCTTAACCAAGCATCGATCTCATGCACCATGGCATGGTTCTCTACATGGGGCAGATGAAGATGTGACCAGAGAAGCTGGGCAAGGAGGCCGTGAAAGTGATCTCTCTCTCCCAGCCTGACACTCAAGGACTCTCCCATCTCCCTCAGCAGACTAGGCCTTTGCACAGGAGACTCCTGAGGCAGGACAACTCGGCTCTTTGTAACATGAGTGGGAGCACGCTGAAGTCACAGGAGGCACGCAAGGGTGAAACTGAGAGCAGGGCTCCCAAGTCGCTGTCATTCTTCACCTCAGTGGTGTGCTGAACGACTGCTCAGCCAAAAGCGGAGTGAACCCCATTTCCACATACTTGCCACAACACAAAAGCAAGTGGGTCTCTTTTCTGCTTCCCTTCCACCCATCCCGAGAAGCAAAGGGCCGGGAGCCACTAGGGAGCAGGGGCTGTGCAGCTTAACCATGCAAAACGGCTTTGGCTAAACTAGGGGCCCATTGGTACAGTCAGTCATTTTCAAGGTTCTCTCTTCACTCAAACAACATGAACCAGCTGTCAGCCAAGTCGAGAGCCATTTGCCTCCGAAGGATCTGTTCACAGGGGAATAAGCCATTTCAGAACTGCCAGGAAGACAGATTCAGCTATGCAAAGAGGAAGTCTATGCGTCCGCTCAGTTGTGATTACTAGCTAAGGCTGGGCCCAATCCTTCAGTAGCCCATTCTGGACGAACAAGCACATCAGGTCCACAGGTGGGAAATGTGTCCTTCACGTCTTAGGCGAATTGCCTGCTCCTTGGTCTAACATCCCCTCACCCACCTAGAAGCAGCATTAGCTCATCGTGTCCTAACCAGCACAGAGTCATAGAGAATGACACAACTGCTGTGGAGCTACAGGACATGAGGGCCTGACCCTGATCCCTCCCTGAAACAACAATTAACTTGTTGGGCCCAACTACTCCCATTAAATCCAAGGGAAGCTTTGCCCTTTCAAAGTGGTTTTGCAGATGTCACTAACTAACAAATAGCAGCAAAAGAATTTGGGGGGGGGGGGGGTTGAGGGCTGAAAACATCAATCTTACAGATGTAGCCTGTGACTTCACTGGAATTTGCAGGGGCATCACAGATGGCCCAGTCTGATCCATCGCCCATTTAGAGATCATCAAATGCTTATAAGCTGGTGGTTTAAGTGCACAAGAGTCTCCACGGCCCATCAGACATGGAAAGGAGAATGGGATCTCACAACTTTATACCAGGTGGAGGCAGCCACAGTTCTTAAAGTCACAACTGGTTCTAGAAATCTCCACTTCTGCCTAAAGCTCCCTTTCCAGTCAACTCCCCACTAGGTGCATGCTCTTTCCCCTTTGCAGACACAGGTCTGGCAAAAAAGAGGGGCCTGTGGTAAGCTCTGGGGAGAGCCACAATCTGCTAGTTGGACCCTGATCCCCTCCCACCAGTGCAGAGACTCTCCCCGGCCCAGCAGCAGGAGAGCAGGTTGGATGTTCTGGTACGTAGAATGGGGTCTGCACTGCTGACCTCTCAGCACACCATGCATGCTGTCAACCGGCATTTCTCACCATATCCTTAATATCACCCTGGGGCCTTCTTCTTTGTGCACTGTCTTGAGTCAAAGAACAAAGGCGGGGCGGGTTGGCTTTTTTCCTCTCTCTCTCTCTGATGCAATTCCTTAAAGAGATAACAGTTTGCTTCCTAAACCCGCCCAGCAATTCCCAGCCAGAAGGGGAATCTCACCTGAGTCCACATGCCTCCTGCTGTCCCGGACATATTCTTTGGTCTTGTTTCAGGAGCTGGACATACTCACCCAAACTCAGACGCACCCTGGACCAAAAAGGTCCGGTCTGGCTGCTTCCCCTGTACCATTGCTATGCTGGAGGAGCCATGCCAAGGAACAAAAGTTGCCATGACTTACCCCATTGTAAACCCGTGTTTTCCAAGGACACTCAAAACTCAGCTTGAAGGGCCTGATCCTAAGAAGCATAAAGCACCTACAGTCCCCGCTGGCTGAGACTCAGAGGGCCCTATTCACGCACACTCCCACTGATATCAATGGTTTCTGACCTGACTCAGGACCTAATGAAACCTCCCATACGAGTAGGTCGGTGCTGACACCCACTGGCCCAGTTCACTGCTGTCCTCTCCAGGATCCTCGGTCAGAGCCTGGCTGCAAGAATACCAGTACTCTCTTTTCTTTCTCCCTCTCTCTAAGCCACTGGTCTCAAATGCACGGCCCCAAAAGCTATGTCCTGCAGCCTACAACAGCACTATTGTTACCAATATTTGCAACATTGTTGTATGAAAAGGTTTCAGTGGTGTGGCCCTTGGGCTAATGTACTAGTCCTCATGCGGCCCTGTGCTAGGGCATGCAGCCCTCACAGTGATTTGAGTTTGAGACCCCTGCTCTTAGCATCAACACAAACGCCTCTGGGATCTGTGTGGTACAAGCAGTACAGAAACTGCAGAGGTTTCTGCTTCCAAATCTCCTTTCACCTCACTCGACAAACAAAAAGAAGCCATCTAGCCTGAACTTTTAGAGCAGCTTTGGCCTGAGGTCCTGTTAGGCTCCAAATGCAGGTAGTCAGCCAGATGTCCATCCCACACTTTCCAAAAGCAACCAGTCCCCACCAAGTGCACGTTCAGATCCTTTCCCCAGAGCACAACAGTTTCTTAACACAGGGAGAGAAGAAAGAGTCTCCAGCTGAGTAAACCCCTACAGCTGCTTGCAGAAATCCCACTGATCCAGCACATCTGCTCCCAGACCAAATGAACAATTACAGGGAGCTGCCCAGACTCGCTGGACTCCCCTCAGCGACTGAGACCTGAAAGACCGACTGACTGCTGCAGCACGCCGCTCCGGCGGAGCCTCCTTTCCTCCCCAGAGATGGCTCACATGAAAGCTGGGGGTCATGGCAGAACACAGCTCACACACAAAGGCACCAAAAGTCACAGTTTCTCTCTCTAGGGTGCCAGATTTCATAAGATTTCAGCCAATTACTGATTATTAGGAGTTTATTACTAGGCACAGGCTGGACCCTGAAGCCTGGCTCCAAACATCTTGAAACTCACCCCTACATCCAGGTCCAATTTTTGCAAATGACTTATCCACAGAACAGTGGCTATGCCAAAATCCCAGCTCTGAACACTCCTGAACTAAGCAGTGTCCAAAATAGCATCTGGCTTTTGCTGCCTGAGCCAACCATAGCTGATTAGCACACCAAGGTTAGTAGCCTGCAGTGGGCAGCAAGGGCTTCCTTCCACTCCAGGCACCACTGCTTCTCTTCATGCTGACAGTCATGTTTTTACCTTCCTAACCCACCCAAGCTACCTCTGAGGGAAAACACCCAGGCATGTGTGTTTAACCGGGGTCAGGACACCCAGGTCAACCCCAGGCAGGTACGCAGCGCTGGCCTCAGGAGTGGTAAAAGGAAATAAAGTGACCATACGCAATAGCTACCCCAAGATGAAAAGCATCCAAGGCAGGCCCTCAGTCACACAATGCATCAATCTGGCCCAAATCATTAAAGAGATGAATCCTTTGCCTTTATTCAGGACTGGACTGTTGCTGTAAAACACCTCAGCATTTTTAAGAAGGTTGTGGTTTTTTGTGAGTACCTCAGTCAGTCTCCATCACAACATAGCTCTCCAAGGCTATCTAGCTACTCTGGCCGCAAGGCTCCCACAAAGGGCTCTCCTTTCATTAGGACTCTTGCAGAGTTTCACTGCAAAGAATTCACCATGCTCTGTTTGAAAGTAAACACTGTCCACCGGAGCTGGAATCCCCCACCCCACAACCGCACCAGACAGCGAGACAGGGCAGAACCCACCACGTGTGTTTCAGGGCCCAATTGTCAGATGACAGCCATATACACACATGGGTGCCTGCACGGACATTTTATTGGGACAGCCTCAACATTGACTTTTGGAAAATATTGCTTCGCAGTTCAGGATGAGTGGAAGGGGGTGGTAATCAACCAGCCCAAACAGTGCAAAGTGAATTAAACTGCAAGGACCTATGAGCAAAGACCTGGCCAGGGTGGCCCAAGTTTTTGTGACCGCCAGGCCCGGTTTATTGCAGCACATCACATTTAGGAATGAAGATATGCTCCCTGAAAAAGCTTTGAACGATACAGAAGAGATCTCCAACAGCCCATCTGGTTATCATCACAGATGGCCATTACCACAGCACATCAGTACCCTGCTCAAGTTCCCCAAGGAGTATAGGAGACAGCACTTCTGTCAGGGACCAGCTCTAGAGTGAATCAACTACCTCAGGAGCTAAGTGCTGCCCCCATCTTCCCCACCTTCCGCTTCAGATGAAATGCACGTTTCTCAGGCTTGCCTTCTCCAGCACACACAGAGCAAGGTAAAAATAAATAACTTTTTTAAAAATCAAAAAGTGAACACCCCACAACATTTCTTCCCCTGAGGAGACAGAAGCCTCATGTGACAGCCGTGTAGGCACGCTGCTTAACACACCACTGGAAGACACTCAGATCCCATGGGGATGAACACAACGCAGGAACCCTACTGTACCGACCTTGGTCCCAACATTCAAGGCCCCCCAAAAGATTGGGCCCAGCTACTCCTGGAACGCTTCTGCACCTGGAATCACAACCTCCCTGAAAATGTCCAGACCCAGACCCCCGCTCTGCAGCTCAGGCCAAATTAAGGTTAGCCATGCTGGGTACAGCTCACACTGTGCTATTCGGTGCTTACAGAGCTTCCAGTCTGCACTCATGACAAGGAAGGCAAAGCCAGCCTTGCCTTCGAACCCTAAGGAGCTAGGGCTTCCCATGGGAACACAATTTAATTCCCTGTCTTTCCTCCCTGCAGAACCCACTTGCCCCTCTAGGCCCTCTGGTGGCCACAGCTCTACTGCAGCTCCAGCAGCCTGCCTCACTCCCTCCCAATCCACCCTGAAAATGCAGTTTTGCTGGTTTCAGTTTTAATTCCAGAGGAAGCAGGTGACCCTTTTCAGGTACATTTCCTCTGCAGGTGCAGAGACTGTGACAGAAGTGGCTCTGCCCTTAGAGACAACTGTGTGCACATGAAAAGACCACAGGAGAGTATTTTACATGATGGCTGGGATATCAGCCATGACCCAACATCTATTTGAATAACAAACAAAGTAGCAAGGCGCGGGTCTCGCACTGCTCTGGGCCATCACCCTCCCAAACGACCTTTAATTCTCTGTAAAATACAACAACATTTCCTTCTAACCTGGGCACTTCCAAAGCATCTGACAAAGTGGGATTTTCTCCCACAGAAGCTCATGTGAAAGAAGGGATGAATTGTGACTATGGATTCTTTTCACATTATAAAACAGGTAATTTGACTTTGCTCTGATTTGCTGTTACAGTGTGACCTGATCCCATGTCTTACACTCCCCTGCATTTATTTTCATCCAATTCTGTAAATTTTCCCTCTTCAAAGTGTCTGATGAAGTGGGATATTCTCTCACGATAGCTCATGGGATAAATAAATCTGTTAGTCTTTAAGTGCCACAAGACTCCTTGCTTTTTTAGCTGTTCATGCAAAAAATAAATCTCTTAGTCTAAGTCCCACAGGACTCCTTGGGGGTTTTTTTGCTGGCCTAGACTAACACAGCTGCACCTTTGGGACTGGGACTTGCAGCTTAATAAGAACCAATTATTGCAAGATGTGTGTTTCAGAAGCCAGCTCCTTTCCTTTCCCTCCCAACCCACCTCCTGTTTCTGTCCCCTGCAGCCAGCTGGTTTCCCCCTTTCCTTCACAATCACAAGCTTGGAGACCTCCCCCAATTTTACCACTCCTCTCCTTGTCTTTGGTTATTTCCCCACCCCACCCCCACCCCAGTGTTCATTTCAACCTGCTAACCAGTTTGAAATTACAGGTTCACTAATGCATTAGCTAAGAAGTGGCATGGAGGGAACTTTTTTACCTCCTAATAGTGAAAACAAGACCTGAATCTTCATTCTGAAGCAACCACATCCATGGCCAGTCACTCTTCTACTGTATTCTAGTCTACATAGCTTCTACCACCACCCTCCTTCCACAGTGGCCATCTTCCTGAGCATCCTCCACTGATGCGTTAAGCAACTGGGAGCAGCACCCAGGGCACCTTACTTGTTCTCTCCAACCTCCCTAGCCAAGGATAATCCTGAATGCTGGGAGGAGGCTGGGAGAGACCAGGCAGGCAACGTGGCAGGGAGTCACACCTGCTGTGTAAAAAAAAGTCTGTTCATTTCTGGAGCGATTGGATGGGTGCACAAACAGCAGCACAAAGGGGAGTAATGGCACGAAACCTCACTCTTTCCCCCTTCTCCTCCACACCTGTCCTGCAACAGGGCACAAAATCCCCCCTCCTCCATTCAGATTTCAATGCCATACCGGCCAGAGCAATAAACAAGCCAGTCATTTAAGAAGAAATCAAGCACGTAGGTATACCTGCAGGGAAGTCAGTGCATCCCCTACAGATGGGCCTAGGGCAGGGGTCTCAAACTCAAATCATTACAAGGGCCACATGAGGACTAGTACAAGGCTGCATGAGGACTAGTATGTCCACTCAAGGGCTGCACCACAGAAATCTTTTCAAACAATATTGCAAATATCGGTAACTATAGTGTCGTTGGGGGGGCACAGCTTTAGGGGCCGCATGCGGCCCGTGGGACGCATGTTTGAGACCCCTGGCCTAGGGGAACCTCCAGTCTCCTAGTGCTTATGTTTTCATGGATCACTTTCTTTAATACGCATTTATCAACCACAGAGATCCCGCCTTTCAGTTCTTAACCACAGATACCCACCCACCCGGTTGCCTTTCCATCCCTCTGGGACTTGCAGTTTTCACACTGGCAGGGCTTGCGAGTGCTGCTTCAGCAACATCCACCCAGCCCCTTCCACACTATATCAAAGGAGTTTCTTCTCTTTGGCACAGAGATTCTCTGCAGGCGCAACTATCTGAAGGCTCTGCCTATGCCTGGAACCCATAGCGCAATGTCTCAGCACTGCAGAAATGCCTCTCCTCTCCCCTTCCCTCCCCAGGCCAAGGGTAATCTGATGCCTAGTAACCAGCAGAGATCTGCTTTAAAAAAGCCAGACAAGGGTCAAAAAACTAAGAATGTATCCCAAGGTACTCGAGTCTGCAAGTGCCATAACAGGCCCCAGTGGGAAGAGCTGTAGCTGTTATCCTGGTATGTGTTTGTATTTCAGTAGCACCTATGGGTCCCAGCTGAGGTCAGGCCCTATTGTGCTGGTGCTGAGCTTGAGACAGCTCCTGCCCTGCAGAGATTGCACTCTAAACAGACAAGACAAAGAAAGGAGGACTCCACGTCGCCAATTGCTATCTATTTTACAGGCAGGAAATGGAGTCCCAGAGAGATTAAAGGATTTACCCAAGGTGGCCACCTCTCCCCTGCTCTGGCCAAACAAGTACCAGCAGTGGTTTTCAACCACTGTGTCTCCACAGAGTGGTAAGTGTTGCAGAGAGCCAGGGAGATGGCTAGATTTGACCAGGGGAGGGGGGAGAGAGGGCAGGTGTGTCCTGTAAGGTCATGATACGCCACCAAGTGTGCTGCAGCTCACAAAAGGTTGAGAACCACTGAGCCAGGGAATTGCATTGCACCAAGGCAAATCTACACTGCCGCCACTGCAAACTCCAGCAGAGTTAGGCAGGAAGTCTGTGGCAGAGAACGGAACAGAGCTCTTTGAGTCTCAGCCTGCTGCTGTACCCCCAGGACCAGCCTTCATCTCCGTGTAAACACTCCTTCCAGAGAGAAGCATGAACTTTTGGGAGAGACAGAGAATCACAGAACATTAGAGCTGGAAGGGACCTCATGAGGTCATCTAGTCCAACCCCCCTCCTAAAAGCAGGGCTACTCACACTAAATCATTCCAGTCAGGGTTTAATCCAACTGAGTCTTAAAAGTTTCCAAAGATGGAGATTCCACCAGCTCCCTAGGCAACCCACTCCAGTACTTCGCCACCCTCCCAGCGAGGAAGCGTTTTTAACATCCAACCTAGACCTCCCCAGCTGCAACTTGAAACCATCATTCCTTGCTGTGTCCTCTGTCACGACTGAGAATAGCCTAGCTCCCTCTTCTTTGGAGCACCCCTTCGAGTAGTTGAATGTTGCTATCAAATCCCCCCTCAGCCTTCTCTTCTGCAGACTAAATAGGCCTAGTTCCTTCAGTCTCTCCTCATAAGTCATGTGCTCCAGCATCCTATTCATTTTTGCTGTCCTCCACTGCACTCCTTCTGCTTTGTCAACATTTTTTTTTGTAGTATGGAGCCCAAAACTGGACACAATATTCCACATGTGGCCTCACCAATGCCACACAGAGGGGAATAATCACATCCCTGGATCTACAGGCAACACTCCTAGTGATGCAGCCCAATGTGCTGTTGGCCTTTTCGGCCACAAGGGCACACTGTTGACTCACCTCCAGCTTCCGGTCCACCGTAACCCCCAGGTCCTTTTCTACGGAGCTGCTGCTTAGCTGATCAGTCCCCAGCCTGGATTTTTCCATTCTAAGTGCAAGACTTTGCACTTGTCTTTGTTGAACCTCAACACATGGACTGGAAAGTAGTCAGGATGATAGACCCAGACCTTAAGGCTACAGAACTCTCCATGGGGAGGCACAATTCTGCACATATAACCATTTGCACATACAACAATCTGAAAAGGAGGCCAAATTGAGGTCTCTGTAAAATACAGACCTGAATTGCTCTGATTTGCTCTTACTGTATGACCTGATCCTATGTTTTACACCCCCTTGCATTTAGTTTCATTCCATTCTGAAAGTCCACTCATTTCTGAAGCATCTGGTGAAGTGGGATTTTCTCCCACGAAAGCTCATGCAAAAAATAAATCTGTTAGTCTTAAAGCGCCACGCGACTCCTTGGGTTTTTTGCTGAATTCTGAGAACCCCTATTTTAAGTGTTCTCGAACTGGCGTCATGACTCCTCAAAGGCCTGCAAGTTTATTGGGGGGGGGGGGGTCCACAAGCTGTGCGCTCCCAAACATGGGGAGGCATCACTTTTTGGGTGGTCATCACAGCCTGAAAATATTTTCAAAGGTGATGCCAGCATAAAAATGTTGAGTACCCCACTTAATCAAATGTTGCCTAACGGTTAGACTAGCCAGGGAGGGAGAGGTTTCCCCAGGACTTCATCTCCACCAGTGCCACTGATTCCTTGGGTTTCCTTAGGCAAGTCACTTCATCTCCCGAGCTGCACTCCCTGGGGACTGTAGGGCAGCTCTTCCCACCCAGCACATGCAAGAGCTCCGCTGAAAGTACTAAGGGATGGCCCCGGTGTTAACCCAGGAACTACACGAGGATGGAAGGGGTAGCTACCATGCAGAAACAGAGGAGGGACCCTGGACCACCCAGCCAGCCCAGCCAAGGCCGCTCCTACCGGGCACAGGGCGGCTCGGAACCGGCGCGGCCGCGGGACCCCCGGCTCGATCCCCTGGAGCCCGCCCCCCAGCCCGGCCCCAGCGGCCGCAGCTCCCCCCGGCCCGCCGCCGGCTGGCTCACATGGATACACAAAGTTCCGCTCCTGGATACAAAGTTGCAGCGATTGTTGCCGCTGCCGCCGCCGCCGCCGCAGCCCGCCGGCTCCGCCCCCCGCGGCCCCGCCCCCCGGCGCCGGCCGGCCGGAGCCAGGCGAGACTTTCCCGGGCCTCGAATCGGAAAGCCGCGACCTCAAGGCTGCGTTTACTTGGCGCCTTAACCCCTCCGCTGCCGGCCCCGCCGCCACGTGCCGGGCCCCCTGCTCCCTCCGGCGGCGTTTCCCAAAGGCAGGAGTTTGGCCGGCTGTTCACTTGCAGGGGTCCCCAACCGACATCAGCACCAGGGCCGCACCACTGAAACCTCTCCGCACAATAATATTGCCGATATCGGTGATGATCGCGTCATTGCGCCCCGCAGGAAATGGCTGTAGGGGCCGCATGCGGCCCGCGGGTTTGAGACCCCTCGGTTAAAGCATGCTCCAGTGCCCCAAAACACCCTTTTCTTAAAAGGAGGCATTCCAGGGGCGCCTGACAGGACATTCGTCCTACATTTTCTCCAAAGTCCAGCTTTTCGTATGTCCCTATCCTCCCATGCTGTGGTATCTGGTAACCCTATGTGAAGGGTGGTTTTAAAAAGACAAGACTATCCCACAAAAGCGACCACTGAGGGAGGATAGGACAGAAGTCTGCAAAACCATGAATGGCATGGAGAAAGTGCACATAGTCACAAGAGCCAAGGGCTCACCCAGTGAACCTAACAGGCAGCAGGTTTAAAATGATCGGAAGGAAGTATTTCTGCTCACCGCACACGGTCAATCTGTGGAACTCTCGCCCAGGGCCCTGATCCTATTTTTGTCAACGCCAAAAGTATGACTGGGTTCACAAAATAATTAGATAGCTCATGGAGGATAAGTCCATCAATGACTTAACAGAGCTGGTCAGGGATGCATCCCCTTATTCTGGGTGTGCCTAAAATCCTCTAACAGGGCCCCAGTGGATGGATCACACGATACTTACCCTGTTCTGTTCACACCCCCTGAAGCATCTGGCATTTTGATCGCTGTCAGAAGCCAGGACACTGGGTTAGATGGACATTGGGACTGACCCAGTATGTTCCTGATTCACCAGCAAGCTGCAACAGACCTGTAAGAAACAGGAACGTTATTGCCCATTTTTTACAGAGGCAAAGTGATTCAGGCAAGGTAACACAGAAATCTGTGGTAGAACATGGACCCTAGCCGCAAGACCTTTCCTCCACTTAATACAAAAGACCGAGACGAATATGGAGTTGTGCATGCAAAATTTGCAAGTGAATAAGGCTTAAGGTCCAAAAACCTGGTCCTGGATAAGTCTTTCGAAATAGTGAAGATTACAGCATCAATAAACAAAAATCCATCGAAACCTATAGCTTACTTGCCCTTTGTTAGGAAGAAAAAAACCAAGCAAACAGGATTTTATTTTTGTTTTTTCCAGACCTAGAAAATAAAATGTTTTCATGAGCCAAACTTCACAGATATTCTAGGCCATGGTTCAAAACAGAATTAGTGATTATGGCCAAACCACATTCTTCTGCCTCATGAAGCCACAAACTCTGCTCCTCTGCTAAAATCTTTTCTGTTTCTTTCTTCCTCATTGACTCTCCATCTATCTCAAATCTCATTGTAAAACTCCCCTTTTCACATCCTCTCCCCATCTGTTGTTATTTAACTCAGGGAAAGCATTTGGGTTTGGGGGAGACTTTGTATGAAAGGCACAGTACGAAACAAAGCTGCGCTGTACTGAATTATTATGTAAACCCTCACACACACACACACACACCCCCTCCTTTTTCCCCACCCCCATCCACAGCAACACTGCTTGGTAAGAGGCAAGGATGTTGTGACTTTTTCAACAGTACAGGGAGTTTGTCTGTAGATCAAAGGGGAAAGGACAGGGCCTTTGGAGAGAGAGGATTAGGTACTTAAATTAACCCTTTATAAACCTTCCAATATGCTTGGCTCGTTAATTCGCCCACTCCTGCCAGATAAAGGTTCTGATCCTGCAACTCGCTCCAAGCAGACAGACCCCACCCCGAGGCTGTGTGTGCCCCCAGCATTGCTTCACATGGAGCCCAGGCTGGAGTCCAGCTGCCTGGATCACATTGCAGGACAGGGGCCTTGGAGCTGAATTTCCCTGCACGTCTGTATCGGGGTGATTCAGAAAAGTCTGGGAAGTGGCATGATGTCTGTGCAGACAGTATCACTCCAGCAATGAGAAGCGTTTTCTCACTCTGATCGTCTTCCTCAACCCTCACTTCAAATACCCCAAGCCACCCATAAACCACCCAGCAGAAAGACAAACAAGGAATCTGGTGAAGCAACAAAAGCAAGGAGTCTTGGGGCCCTTAAAGACTAACAGATTTATTTATTGCACGAGCTGTCATGGGAGAAAATCCCACTTCCTCAGATGCTTTGAAGAGGTGGGATTTTCTCCTGCAAAAGCTCATGCAATAAATAAGTCTGTTATTCTTTAAGGGCTGCAGGACTCCTTGCTTTCTGTGCTTTACTAGATGGACACAGCTGCCCCCTTTGGAACTCGGCAAGGAATCCGGTGGCATCTCCCAGACTCCTTGTTTGTTTTGCTGAACTAGACTAACACGGCTGCCCCGCTGGAATGCACCCGCAGAAAGAGGCAATGTCTATGATGCAAATCATAACAAAATTACACTGAATTGATCACATTGATTCATAACGAAAGGAGCAGGTCATCTTCAGCTTTCACTGCAGCTGCATTCTAGTAATCATGCATCGTATCCTGCAAAACAGCAGATGCAAAAGCTGCCCCATATCTCCACCGGTGCAGCAATCAATGCTCCTAACAACATTTTTCACGGTGCATGGATCCGACACACACCTATCACAACACACGGTCATGGTATACCTCGTCCAGTGCACTAGATTCCCCCATAACAACTAGGTGTGTTTGAAACCAAACAATGACTATGCACCACAAAAAAAACTCACAGGAAAACAATAAAAGACAAAAACGCCCCATCACCTCGAGCCATCACTCTGTGTCTGACCTCTCAGTCCCCCTCATCAAAAGACACCTGCACAGCATTTTTAAAAAATGAGCCTGGGCATATAAATTAATAACTCTGTGGGATACCAGAAGTCATGAACTGCAGAAACCCTGGTGGTATGGCTTATTGCACCAATCTGAAACCCACTAACTGCCTCTTTTTGCCCTGTGACTGCAGAGGAATTAATGGGCCACCACTAGGTCCCTCAGAATATGAGATAACTACTTCTTTTGCTAAACTCTCTGTCCCCTTGTATTGAGCTGTGACACTCCAAATACCTTCCCCAGGCTGGGAGAAGAGCTCTGTAGACACTTAAAGCTTGTTTCTTTCACAATCAGAAGTTGGTCCAATAACAAGTACTACCCTCCCTACCCTGTCTCTCTAGTCATCATCATCCCTGCCCCCGAACTCCTTTATTCCAACATCTGCATGCACTTAGGATGGAAGAATCCCAGGCACCGCCACAGACTGGGAACTGACTGACTAGCCAGTTCTGAAGAAAAGGACCTGGGGTTACAGTGGACAAGAAGCTGTAGATGAGTCACCAGTGTCCCCTTTTTGCCAAAAAGACTAACAACATATAGGGCTGCATTAGCAGCAGCCTTGCCAGCAGATGAAGGGAAATGATTATTTCCCTCTATTCAGCACTGGTAAGACCACATTTGGAGTACTGCGTCCAGTTTTGGGCCCCCCACTACAGAAAAGATGCGGACAAGGTGGAGAGAGTCCAGAAGAGGGCAACAAAAATGATCAGGGGGTTGGTGCACATGACTCACAAAGAGAGGCAGAGGGAACTAGGCTTGCTTAGTTTGCAGAAGAAAAGATTGAAAGAGGGATTTGGTAACAGCTGTCAATTTACCTGCAAGGGGGTTCCGGGAAGGATGGAGCTAGGCTGTTCTCAGTGGTGGCAGATGACAAAACAAAGGGCAATTGCTTCAAGTTGTAGTGGAGGAGGCCTAGGTTGGATATTAAGAAAATCTTGCTCACTAGGAAGGTGATGAAGCACTGGAACGGGTTCTTTAAGGAGGTGGTGGAATCTCCCTCCTTAGAAGTCTTTAAGATGTGGCTTGACAAAGCCCTGGCTGGGATGATTTAGTTGGGGTTGGTCCCACTTTCAGCAGGGGGTTGGACTAGAATAGACCAGCGGTTCTCAACCATTGTGTTGGGACACATGACTGTGTCTCCACAGAGTAGTAAGTGTGTCATGAAGAGCCAAACTGGGGGCTGCTTTCAGCCTGTTGCGGGTGGGAGAGTGGGCTTGTGTGTCCCGTAGGGTTGCATATACTGCCAAGCGTGTTGGGACTTGGAAAAAGGTTGAGAACCACTGCGACCAGCATGACCTCCTGAGGTGCCTTCTAACTCTCATCTTCTACTGTTCTGTGGTCTCCTCTGTCCAAGGACCGGCCTGATGCCTTCTCTACAACATCACCTGTGTACATCACGGCACTGACAGCAGGTCTTTGTGTGCCCCACATCCTTTCAAAACCCTTCCTCAGACCTTCCACACAAAACTTAGCACAGCACTCAGGCTACTGCTCTGATGAGGGCACAGCCCACCCTGCTGACCAATACGATGGATCAGTAGACATCTAGGACTGGAAAGGACTCACAGGGTCATCAAGCCCAGCCCTCTATGCTGACCAAGTAAACCTGGAGAGCCTCTGACAGGTATTTGGCCAACCTGTTCTCAATGGGGATACTACAACCTCCACTGGAAGCCCGTTTCAGCGCTCGGTTGCCCTCAGAGATAGAAAGCTTTTCCCAGGGTTTGAATTCAGCCGAAGCTGCCCAAAATGGAGCTCTGGTAAATCTTTTCAAACCTGCAGGAGCCCCAGCACATCCTGTGGATCAGAAACCCTGAGCCTGATGCCTTGCTCAAGCTGAAGCCCTGAGCCCCAGAGAGCCCCCCTGACATGCCCCACAGAGCCGAAAACCTGAGTGTCAGCGCCTCTCACAGGGCTGACGCGCCGAGCCTGGGTTGGGGCACCCCAGCTTCAGTGGACCAGTGCCCTGAGATCACCCATCCTGCTGCTGGAGCCCAGAACCCCGAATGGGGGAGGCAGGCAAGGGGGGGGGGGGTTTTGAAGAAAATAACCTCTGAGAATTTAAATCTGTTTTGTCCTATCCTAAATCTTCCTTACTGCAAATAAAGATCATTACTTCTTAGCCTACCTTCAGTGGACGTGGAGACCAGTTGTTCCCAGTCCTCTTTATATCAGCCAGTAACGTACTGGGAAAGTGTCAGATCCCCCTGTAGTCTGTGGTATAGTCTGGGTTAAAAATATAAATTGAAATTAGGTTTGGGGCCTAAATTAGCCAAGCTATAGAGAAGTACAGGAAATGAAAGGTGCTAGTGTGAAAAAGTCAGAAACAATTTGAAGACAGTGTTAGAGGAAAGTATGTGTCAACAAGGCCATGAGCCAGGGTTTTGTTACCATTATCTCTTGGTTGTGACTGGTTTAAGCAAGGCTATGAGTGGTTTTGAGAACTGTGAATGTTTTATTTAAATGTTATCTGTATTGATAGCAGGGGAAGGACATTGGTGCAGATGTTAATTTACATAAAGAACCAATCAGAAGGTGGTGGAAATATAATTGTGGGAAGGGGCAAGTTGACTGTTAAGTAGTATAAAAATGGAGTGTAAAAAGAATAGTTTTGACAAATTGCCAAGAGAGCTCCAACTAGCATCCAAAGGGATGCTGTCAGCACCTAGGATTTTACTTCACTGTTTTCAGCAGACAAATGGGAGTTGTGTGGCACTTTAAGACTAACCGATTTATTTTTCGCATGAGCTTTCGTGGGAGAAGATCCCACTTTGTCAGATGCTTCAAAGATGGGTGAACTTACAGAAAGGAACGAAACTAAATGCAAGGGGGTGTAAAACATAGGATCAGGTCATACAGTAACAGCAAATCAGAGCAGTTTTCAGGTTCAAACCATGGGAAGCCTGAAGTCAAATTACCTTTTGTAATGGGAAAAGAGCCCATAGTCTCCATTAAGTCCTGCTTTCACAGAATTTAGCTTGCATATCCCAGGTACAGTTCTAACGACAGTCGTTAACAAATCCGGCATCGAGTGATTAGGAAGATGGAAGTGCTCAGCAACTGGTTTCTTTGTTCTTTGATTTCTGATATCAGCTCTGTGCTCATTCAGCCTCTTACGGAGCGATCGTCCTGTTTGTCCAATATATAAGGTGTTGGGGCATTTCTTGCACATGATGGCGTAGACCACATTAGTAGAAGAGCAGGTAAATGAGCCTTTGATGGAGTAGGAGGCTTGATTGGGACCTATGATGGTGTCTGTCGTGCAGATATGTGGGCAGACTTGGCAGTGTGGTTTTTTGCAGGGGTGTGTGCCTGCTTCAATGTTCCTGTTGTTAGATCTGTAGTTGCTGGTGAGTATCTGTTTAAGATTAGGGGGCTGCCTATAAGCAAGGAGTGGTCTGTCTCCTAATGCTTGAGAGAGAGAGGGATCATCTGACACAGTACATTATTTCATTTTTGAGTGCCAGTGTTACTATCATCTAAGTGGTAATTACATGCCTGTGTTTTTAACTAATTATTTTCCTTTTAAATAAAGTTTGCTTGTATCATTCCAAGTGTCACCTCATGTTTGTCTACCAAATAAATTTTCGGTAACAAACTAAAGGTTCAAATCTGAAAACTAAATTGGTTTTATTGCTCCCTTATCTTGAACAATTTAATATTAATTGGGAACATTTTAATGTAGAGTCATAGATTTTAAGGTCAGGAAAGAACAATATGATCAATACAAACATTTAGCCTGCACAACAGAGGCCATAGAACCTCCCACCCACTCCTGCAATAGACACCTCAAGTATGATTGAGTCACTGACGTCCCCAAATCACCGTTTAAAGAGAAGCCACCAGCGAGCGACCTATTACACACACTACAGGGGAAGCAAAAAGCCTCCAGGGCTCCTGCCAATCTGCCCTGGGAGAGAATTCCCTCCTGAACCCAAATGTGGCACAACTCACTTGGCAAACACCCAAAAAGAATTCTTGCCCCTACTCAGAAACCACACACACACACACACACACACACACACACATTCTCTCTCTCTCACTTCTTTTCTTGAGATTAAACATGTCTCACTTGTTAACCTTCCCTCATCAGTCAGGTTTTCTAAACCTTTTATCAGTTTTGGTGCTCCCCGCTGCTGGGCTCTCCACTTTATCCACGTTTTTCCCGAAGTGTGGCACCCAGAACTGGACACAGTACTAACGATGAGGCCTCACCGGTGCCAGGCAGAACCAAACTATTACCTTCCTTCCGTGTTTTACCTGTAACATACCTGTTAATACACTCTACAATTATATTAGACTTTTTCACAACCACAGCACATTGCTGACTCACATTCAGTTTGTGATCCACTATAACCCAGATCCTTTTCAGCTCTCACCTAGCCAATTATTCCCCATTTTGTAGCTGTGCATTCAAGTTCTTCCTTCCTAAATGTCCAGCTTTGCACTTGTCTTTATTGAATTTCATCTTGTTGATTTCAGGACAAGTCGCTAATTTGTCAAGGTCATTTTGAATTTTGATCCTGTCTTCCAAAGTGCTAGCAATCCCTCCCAGCTTAGGGTCATATGTAAATTTTAAAAACATTCCCTCACTCCAATAGCCAAGTCATTCAAGAACATAATAAATAGTATCAGATGCAGGACTGACCTCTAGAGGACCCCGGTTTGATAGCAAACCATTGATAATTACACAGTGAATACAGTCTTTCAACCAGTTCCACGCTCCCTTTATAGTAGTTTCATCTAGACCACATTTCCCTATTTGCTTATGAGGCAGTCATGTGGGACTGTGTCAAAACCTTACTAAAATCAAGCTATCTCACGTCTGCTGTTCCTCCCCAGTTTCATTCTTTCCTTATACTCCCTTCTCTTTCTGTATCCATCTGTTGTCTCTTGTTTTATACCTAGATTGGTAGCTCCTTAGGACAGGGACTTTCTTTTTATTCTGTTTCTTCAGCACAGTGGGGTCCTAGTCCATGGCTGAGATTCTGACTCACTCCATAATGCAAAATAAGACCAAATAAATAACAAAATATCTCCCATCATTTTGAGGGGGTTTTTTCTGCCTTCTCACACATGTAAAAAAAGCATCAGTGTATTCCATCACATCCTTTTCCTCTCCTCAACCAGCATTGCTCTGTGAATGTAAATTCATTGGGACAGAGACTTGGGGAGAAATCCTATCTCCTCTCTAGTCAACAGCAAAATTCTAACGGATTTTTTAGACACCAGGATTTCATCCAAATTCTTTGCAGCATTTGTACAGAAACAATGCCCCCCCCCAATTTCTAATAATAATATTTTACTATTTATTTAACATTATTCCCCACTCATTTCAAGACTCAGCTTAGACCTACCCTTCTAGAATTTAAAATATTTTGTGAATTATTTCCATCCTACTTTAATACACGGCCCCAGCCACAGCATTTGCCTCACCCTTCACTCACTCGCTCTGTACAATTTTGTTGCTGACCATGCAGTGGTAGTCCCCCTGTATCCCACTGACCATTCATCCCACTTCAATTCTTCCCTGAAAAATGTCTTTTCTTTCTCTCCCCAGGTTGTATGAAGAACACATCACAAAAGAAAGTTGCAGTGGGTTGTTATGAACAGTAGTGGAGCAATAATACCCAGTACCTGTGCTGTCACTGTGTAGTTAAATTGAGATCTAACTCTGTTCTGCTTGCTTGAAAGTCCTCTCATGCTCCCAGGTGTGAGAGTCAGCCCCGGCCTTTGCTCACAGCTGCGCAGGCTCTGCTTGGATAGGAAATGTTACTCTTCACAATGAGGCTTGTAGCCCTTCCTAAGGGCTGGACAAGGCTATGACTTACACTTTCCTACCTTTTTTTCCTCTCATTCTGTAAGATCCCCCATCTTCAAAGTATCTAACAATGTGGGATTTTCTCCCACGAAAGCTCATTCAGTAAATAAGTGTGTTTGTTTTGCAAGGAATCTGGTGGCACTTTTAAAGACTAACAAATGTATTAATTGCTTGAGCTTTCAGGGGAGAAAATCCCACTTCATCAGACTGACTAGGTGGTATTTCCTCCCACAAAAGCTCACGTGATAAATAAATCTGTTAGTCTTTAAGTGTCACAGGACTCTTTGCTTTTTTTTTTTTTTTTTTTTTACTAATAGATATGAGGGGAAAAAATCTGCAGGTGGTTCTTCTAGTCAACCCATGAATAAACATCCCCTTTAACACTGGTGTTCTGCTGCTTAACTCGTGGCTTTTAAAAAAGCATTTGGGATTTCTTCAGGAGGAAAGGCTCTCTAACATTTCCCATATTCTCATTTGCAATTGAAAATGACAATCATAAGGAAGCAGTGCCACAATCTGCAGCAGTTTCACTTTTCACAAAGGGAATAGAAACCTATCAGCCGCTCACACAGCCAGTCAGAAACTTGCTGAGAAAATTGATCTGATAGCATATTGACAGTGAAATGGATTTGGGAAGTCCCTTCTCCTCTGCTGGGGGAAGTTGTGAAGTGGCAGCCTGAGGCCCTATATCAGGCATTTATGCACATGATCGGTCCCATTGTCTTCAGTGGGAAACTCGCCATCATCCAGTGAAGCACATGTGGCACTTTGCTGAAGAAGGCCCTAAATCGTAGCTATGGTTGGAAAAGTGACTTTGATTGGAAAAGTGTCACCTTCTTGCCTTCATTACAGCTGCCCTCTGTGCACATCCTCCCAAAGCTGCTGAAGTCAAAGTGAGTTTTTCCTTGATTTTAAGGGAAGTTGGATTCATCTATGTGGGTGAAGTCTGCCCTTACTGAAGTCACTGAGAGTTTTGTTCACCCATCTTTGAACCATCTGATGAAGTGGGATTTTCTCCCACGAAAGCTCATGCAAAAAATAAATCTGTTAATCTTAAAGTGCCACACGACTCCTTGGTTTTTTTTGCTTTTTGGGTTTTTTTTTTTTTTTTGCTGGACTGGACTAACACGGCTATCCCTTTGGAAATTGACTGAGAGTTTTGCCATTGATTTTAAAACAGCCGGGACTGTGTCTCAGCTCTGGTCTACACTACAGAATTACTTCAGTATAACCATGTCCCTCAGGAATAATCCAGACCCCTTAGGCAATGTAGTTATACCAACCCACACGATGGGGTAGGCCAGGTTATGTCAGCAGGAGAACTTCTTCCACCAACATAGCTACCATCTCTCAGGGCAGTGGAGTTATTAAGCCAATGGAAGATTTCTCTCCTGTTTGTCTTTCAGAGCATTTTCACCAGAAGCACTACAGGGGACCAGCTGCATCGGTGGAACTCTGACAAGCCCTTTTGGCCTGGTCAAGATTTAGTTTCTATAACAAGGAAAAAAGGTGACACCAAAAAAAAAAAAAGCAAGGGAGTCCTGTGGCAATTAAAAACTAATGAATTTACTTATCGCATAAGCTTTCGTGAGAGAAAACCTCGCTCCATCAGACACTTTGAAGATGGGGGAACTTACAGAATGGGAGGAAATAAATGCAGGGGAGTGTAAGTCATGGGTCACACTGTAACAGCAAATCAAAGCAGTAGTAAACAACTAACACCCCACTGCTTTGATTTGCTGTTATAGTGGGACCTGAAACCATGACTTACAGAATCGAGGGAAATAAATGCAGGAAAGTGTAAGTTCCCCTCTTCGAAGAGTCTGACAAAGTGGGATTTTCTCCCACAAAAGCTCAAGCAGTAAAGTGCGCAGGACTCCTTGTTTGTTTTGCTGAACTAGACTAACATGGGTCCCCTTTGAAAAAAGAAAAAAAAAAGTGTTCCCAAAGAGCAGCATTAATAGCAATGGCTCCATGTTGTTACAAAAAATTGAGAACAGATTTCAATTGAGCTCTTTGAACTGAGCAAATTGTAACCACTGTTACTTTAAAGCAAGCAAGTTGGAGGTGGAAGACCCAAGAGGGAGTAACCATGAAAATTCACAATGTCTTTCTCACACAATCACTTATCAGAGCTTGGGAAATAAGAACAAACACCTAACAGGACAAAGCCACTGAAGGGCACACCGAGCGCACAGGACACTGGCGGCTCAGCCTAATGGCGCATAGGTAACATCAGAGATATCTTGAAATGCCGGGGTTTGAGCAAAGTGCCAAGAGTATACAGTGTGTGGTGTATTTATTATTGTTCCATTGAACCATACCACTAGAGACAAGAGGTGACTACAGCCTTGCACGGACCTGTTTTTTTTAATCCTTCTCTCATTGCATCCTGCAACACACACTCCCATTCCCACTCACACTGTTTCTCACATTTGTATCCCACTTCCACTCACAAAACCGTTCAATCCTGCAAGAGAGACAGATTGCTCCAGGCACCTAAAAAATAGTCATTTAATATATTCCACATAAAAATGGAATTCAGACACCATTTTTATGTGGTAAACTGGTGAGAGATTTAATGGTTTCCTGCAAATTACCACACTCTGGCTTTTTGGTCCACCCAAGCCTGTTTGCAACAACGTATTTTTTCCTCACTCCTGCTATTATGGCAGTAGGTGCTGTCTGATCCAAGGTTCCCAGTCCAGTTACATGGAGCTAGAAGAGACCATGGGAGCCTGGCTTGTTCAGCAGCAATAGGTATGTATACCAGGGAGACTTCACAGCATCTGAAGAGGTAGGATTTTCTCCCACGAAAGCTCATGCAACAAATACATTTGTTAGTCTTTAAGTGCCATGGGGCTCCTTGCTTGTTTTGCTAAACCAGACTAACACGACTGCCCCTTTTGGAAGCAGGGGGACTAGAGGCAGGGTTATCCCTAACGTCAGGGCTGTAACTACTGCCCGGCTGATGGGCCTCTGCCCCGGGCGTGCCGGAGTGGCTCAATGGAGCTGCTGTGTTAAAGGGTGCATTTTGCCGTGCTGGCCCCAAGCACCACTAATGGCAAGGGGTGTGTTCTGATTGGAATGTGGCTCCGGCACCAGATAGCCACATTACGGCTCTGCTTAAAGTGCTTACAAATTTGGAGATTTGCGGGTAACACAACAAATCTGCAGATAATACAAAAACTGAGAAAGTGGTAAATAATGAAGAGGACAGGTCACTAATTCAAAGCAATTTAGATCACTTGGTAAACTGGGCACAAGCAGACAATGTGTGTTTTACCAGAGCTAAATGCTTACACCTAGGAACAAAGAATGCCGACGTACTTATAGGATGGGAAACGATATCCTGGGAAGCTGGGACTCTGAAAAAGATTTGAGGTCATAACCCTATGATTTGATTCGATAACCAACTGAACATGAGCACCCACTGTGACGCTATGGCCACATGAGCTAATGTGGTTCTGTGAAGCACGAACAGGAATCTCTGTAGTAGTAAAAGAAGCAAGGAGTCTTGTGGCACTTAAAGACTAACAGATTTATTTATGGCACCAGCTTCTGTGGGAGAAAATCCCACTTCGTTGTAGGGGTTACTGTACCTCTGCATTCGGCACTAGTGGGGCCGTGGGCAGAATAGTGTCCAGTTCTGGTGCCTACAATTCAAGAAAGATGTTCATAAATGGGGGGGAGAGCACTTTTTGCATGCCCAGGTGGGGGGGGCAGATTACCCACCCACCAGTTGTGTTGGGGAGCAAAGCATGGCTGCTGGGTATTAAGCGTGATGGCGGGATCAGTGATTAGTTGATGGGAAGGAGCAGGGCGCTAGATAGCAGGTAAGCGGGATGGTCTTAGGGGCACGGTGAGTGGATGTGGCAGGAAACCCACTGAGTGGGGGAGCAGGGGGTAGGGCCCCAAGTGTGGGGGGGAGATAGTGGGTGACCAAGTGAGTGGGGAAGACGGCATGGGGTGCCTGGCTGAAGGGATGTGGAGGGGCAGGTGAGAGCGCTGAGGTGGGGGGCAGGGCACAGAGAGCCCAAGGGCTGGGGGTGGCGGGCTCTGTTCCCTCTAAACTGTGCAGGTGTGCGCACACACCGAGATTGGGAAACCCATGCACACAACAAACCAAAGCATGCACACAGAAATTCAACCCTGCTGATCTTTTCATGCTACTTTAAGGTGGTGATTTCAAGTCACACGCTTCAAATAAGGCTTTGGCATTTATAAAATCATTTCCACCACCAGATCAAAATCAAATTCAGACGTTAGTTGCATCCTACTCACTTGATTGCACTGACAAGTTTGACCACACTCCCTGGAGTGTGTGCGCACAGATTTGGACACTGGCTCCAACCATTTGCACAGAAGAAGTTTTGGGCGCACCCAGCCCGTGGGAAACGAAAGGGAACCGGGGGGGGGGTCACGTGGGGCAGGCCCCGCCCGGCGGGGGCGGGGCTGGGGGCGGGCCGGGAAGTGGGGCCGAGCCGAGCCGAGCCGGGCCGGGCCATGGGGCAGCCGGGGCCGGGGAGCGGCGGGGCCGCGCTGCAAAACCTCAACCAGCTGCGCGCCGAGGTGCGGGCCGGGGGCTTGGGGCTCGGGCTGGGGGCTCGGGCTGCCCCCGCCTGCGCCTCCGCCTCTGACTCCGACTCTTCCCTTCCTCCCTCCGCAGCAATTCTCCGCCCTGAGCGAGCTCCTCTTCCGCTTCCTACGCGAGCCCCGCCAGGTGAGTCCCCCGGGCGGGCCGGGGCGGGGCGGGCCGAGGGCAGAGTTAAGGGTGTTTCCAACCCACCCTGTCTGCAGGTGGATGGCTTCCTGGCCCAGCTCGCCGAGTTCGCCACCAGCAACGAAATCAGCCTGGGGCCTCTGAAAAACATCGTCAGGAGCGTCCTGCTGACCGCCAGCGGTGAGTGACCGGACCCGGCAGCGTGGTGGCCTCAAACCCGCTGCCACACAGCCCGCCAGCTTCATCCAGCTCCAGCCTGGCCACGCAGTAGGAATCAAGAATTAAACCAGGGCTCTCAAACTCAAATCACCCCAAGGGCCACATGAGGACTGGTACGTTAGCCCGAGGGCTGCACCACGGAAACCTTTTCATGCAACTATATTGCAAATATTGGTAACGACGGTGTCATTGAGGGCCGCAGGAAATACCCTTCGGGGCCACGTGTTTGAGACCCCGGAATTAAACCAACCAGTTTTCACACACACTTTCGAAATTCCTCTCTGTGAACAAACAAACAAGGAGTCTTGTGGGACTTAAAGACTAACAGATTTACTTAGCCATGAGCTTTCGTGGGAGAAAATCCCACTTCCTCAGATACTTACTTACAGAATGGGATGAAAATAAATGCAGGGGAGCATAAGACATGGGATCAGGTCATACTGCAGCAGCAAATGGGAGCCTTCGTAAGGATTCAAGACCTCAAAGAGAAACGGCCGAAATCCAACTAATATGCAGATTAGATTGTAAGAAAGCAGGGCTGAATGGTGACTATGGATTCTTTTCACATTATAACAGAAAATGTGACTTCACCCTCCTTCTGCGCGCTGTTTCCTAGAGTTTGAATCCTTACAAATGCTCTCATTTGCTGTTGCCATATGACCTGATCCCATGTGTTACACTCCCCTGCATTTAGTTTCATTCCATTCTGTAAGTTCCCCCTCTTCAAAGCATCTGAGGAAGTGGGATTTTTCTCCCACAAAAGCTCATGCAATAAATAAATCTGTTATAGTCTTTAAGTACCACAGGACTCCTTGCTATTTTTGCTTTACTGGACTAACACGGCTGCCCCTTTGGAACTTGATTTACAGTGAACTACTTTAGTTGAACCCCCACAAATCCATTATGTAGACACACCTCTAGCTTTAACATGGGCTTATATCAGTTTTACTTGCCCCTGTGACTACTAGAGCAGTTTTATCTTTCTACAGAAGCATTATTGCAACTCCCACCTACATGCTGCAGCACATGCGTCCCAGCTAGAGGCTGAGCTTCCTCTGACCAAGGCCTGAGCCCCATTAGAGGATACAGGAAGTCAGAGCGATTCAAAGTTACGTTAAAACTACTGTCCTTACAGCCTCCTGTTAGAGAAGCGCATATCCATCAAGCAGCTAACCAAAACAGGCAGGTGTTAATCACAGATAGTGGAGCCAGAAAATAAACCAGGTAATTCAGTCTGGCCACTTCAGTTTATGAGATTACACTCTACAGCAGGGGTCTCAAACTTATAGCCCCTAAAGTTATTTCCCGCAGCCTGCAATCATACCATCACTTTTGATATACACAATGTTGTATGGAAAAAGTTTCAGTGATGTGGCCCTTGGGTTAACGTACTAGTCCTCATGTGGCCTTTGTGGTGGTTTGAGTTTTAAACCCATTCTATGGCAAGCCTGTTACCACCATAGCCAATTTATTCTCAGCAATCTGCAGTGACTTTGCTTCAGTCACCTCCCTGGGGAGCCTATCCAGTTGCTCTACTGCCTTACTATTGTGGGTCTGGTTTAATTTTTTCCATAGTTCCCTTCACTGTGGTCCTTAAATGAAGGCTTCTTTTCGTATTTTCCTTGTCCTAAATTTTCTTTTCATAGCTTGTCCTGCTAGTAAAAGGCAGTGGAAGAAATTTCCTTCCATTCTGCCGTTATAGAGCTACCTTGAAAGTATTTACAATCAGAAGTCATAATTTGCCCCATCACGAGGTTTCTCTTTTCTGGACAACATTCATTTAGCTCCCTTGGTTGCTATTTATGTACATTAGCCTCAAATACTTGTATCGTTTTCATAAGGACTGACATTCCATCAACGATACCTGCCATCTGTTCCGAGAACTTCACCGAGTGCTTATGTACAATGTGGATAAAAAGCCATGTAGGGCAGGCAGTCTATCAAAATCTACCAGACTCCTCTTGGCTTCAGAGAACAGGGTCCTTGTAAACTTCAGTGTGCAGCCTGCTCCCCCAGAACAAAGCAGCAGGCACAGCAGGAGAAAGGTTATAGGCACATGTTCACACCCACAATGCAAAACACAGCAGGTAGGTCCAAATTAGTAGCTTGCCAGCATTTAACAAGCAAAGCTGGGGGGAGCAGCAACTTCAAAATGAAGCTGCTGCTGCCATTACCATGGAGACCAACAATGCAGCCTCATCTTGTTCTCATGCACATGCATCCGGCTGACTCTTTAAAGCATTGACATCTACAAAGGTACAGTGGGAGACAACAGCATTTCCTGCTTTGGTAAGTAGCAAGTTGCTAGACAGCGCAACTGGAGAACACATATCTCATATTAAAGCATCTGTGTTTAACACACTGTGGTGCTGTATTTCAGTAAAAATCATTTACTCCTTCTACAATGTTTATTCTAGGGGCCCTGAAGAGGAATCTGTCATCTGAACAAGTCAGAGCAGATTTCATCGCTCTGGGTAGGTCACTTGACTTTACTAGACATTAAATATTAATTAGTACTCATTTTGTTAATCTTATGCTGTTTCTCCTACAGGAGTCAGTGAAGAGAAAGCCAGTTATTTTGCAGAGCAGGTATTATTGAAATTCCTTTACTTTTTAACCTTAAGAAAAAC
The DNA here is from genome assembly GCA_007922195.1 of Podocnemis expansa. NCBI lineage: Eukaryota > Metazoa > Chordata > Testudines > Podocnemididae > Podocnemis > Podocnemis expansa. The sequence continues at coordinate 1,848,937 of ML682086.1, forward strand.
CCAGCTCCCTGGAAGGGGGTGGTTTCAATAAACTTGTGGCTAAATATTAAGAGATTCCAAGAAGTTAAGCTATTGCTTCATACCTAGTTGACAATTACACTGAAGACACCATGCTACCTGCTGTGAAACATTTTGTCTAAGCAATACTTTGATTTTTGCATGGCCTGTGTATGTTAACATACAAACAGCCAGGTCAGCTTCATTGACTGCAGGAATTAAGTGTGCCTTTGATTCTGTTTCTGCTTCTGCTTGTACTGAACCTCAGTGTTATCCAAATGCATGAACACAGGACGTTTTCCACTACTATGTTAAATCCAACCCATGGCAAGATTTTCAGAAGTGCCTAAGTTACAAGTGCTAAAAATTATGCCCCAGTCTATTTTCATTCTTCGGAATTTGCCCAGGCACTTGATACACGTTGCATGTAACTCTGCTTTATGCTTTGGGGGGAGCTGCCCAGTTCCTCACTGGTGCTGGAGCTACAGGGGATGTCGTAAGGAGAAGGATTTTTGCATCAGTTGGCTCAGATTCCATTGTTCATTCTTACAGTGGAAGCTGAACTCCCCTGCATTGACACGCCTGGCTGTTGGACAGACGCTGATGGTTAACCAGCTGATGGATATGGAGTGGAAGTTTGGAGGTAATGGAGGAATAGGCTGTAGGATGTAAAATCTGAAGCCCAGCATGAATTCTCAACTATAGACTTGAGTGAAATAATTTCACTCAACTAAAACAACTTGCCTGAGGTCTAAAGTTACCTGCCATCTCTTCTCTCCATCTCACAGTGACTGCAGGGAGCAGTGAATTGGAAAAAGTGGGAAGTATCTTCTTACAGGTAAGTGTCCCAAAGTGTGAGAGTTTAGGAAACGTATTGTAGTTCATCACTTGGTAAAGAACAGGCTTAAGGTTTGAACCTGTTGGTGCTAAGGGCACCCAAGCATATGGCATTTGGATTTGCCTCTGCTTCTGATTTCTTGAAGAAATCAGTTAAAACAAGTGTGTGGCTGCTTTTCTGAATTTGCAACTAACAGTGGGGAGCGATGCATCAGCCAGACGTTTGTATAAAAGAGGTCCTGATAGCATGAGAGAGTTTGGCTTGATTTACATACGTTTGAGATCCACTTTAGAATGATCTTGGAGAAGGATCTACTTCTGTTGTAGTTTCCTGGAAAACCAATTGGAGAAATGGTCTGTGCTATTTGAAACTGAAGATTGATGCTTTAATTTTTATGACACTAGGATGTTTCAATGCAATGTTTCTGGTTTCTTCTCAGTTGAAGTTGGTGGTTAAAAAAGGAAACCAAATGGAGCACATGTATGTAGGTGAGTTAACTGACTGTAGAGGAGAGTTCTAGAGCAGAAACACTTCTGAACTCCCTTTTGTGAAATATTTCATGAGGCATTTGAAAGGCATGTGAGATTCCAAGTATTTACAGAAAAGTTATATGTATTCATTGGGTCTCTATGAGCTTTGGAAGCAGACCCAGCTCCCATCAGGGAACTCGAGAAGCACTGACTGTGTAGATGCTTACACCGATTCCACCCTGGCTTCTCCCAGCTGGTGGCACAATAGGAAATCATTTAGTATTGCTGGCTGTGTGGAGGGTCTTTATCTGTGCATATCAAAATATAAACCACCCAGCTCTGACAATTGGAGCCTTTAGAAGTAGTCACTAGAGAGAGAGCAGCATACTAAAGAAAATGAGAGCAGCTCCAGCGTCTGTCATGTTATGAAAATCTCCATCTGGAATCCTGTTACTTTTCTATACAAATTCAGTTCAATGTATGTAAAGAGCTAGAATCTCTAATATAGTCTAGCCCAGGGGTGTGGATGAAAATTGCTCCTTGATATGGATATGACTAGCTCTGCTAGAAATGTATCTGGTTTTTTTCCTCCCCTTTCACAGAGTTAACATTGCCCCAGTTCTACAGTTTTCTGCATGAGATGGAAAGAGTCAAAACCAGTCTGGAATGTTTCAGCTGAAACCCCAAGCATAGCAGGGCAGTTTCTCCTCAGGGGCGACATGTCTGAGCTCAACTCTGCTGATCTGTAACGTGCTGGATGAAGACTGCACTATGTAATGAACAAAACTGTCTAATAATTCTGGACCCAGAATGGAACTGGTTTTTAAAATTATTTCTGTCCTTAACCATGGGAGCAGCTATTTTGTTTTTCTGTAGTAACCATTAAGAGCAAATATTGTCAGAGTTACAGAGGCATCATTTCCAGAGGGTATGCAAGCTACAAAACCATGTTACTGTCCTGTTCCTTTTTGTATTAGACTTCAATAAAAAGGAGAAAGAGAACTTGACTAAAGAGCATTTACCAAATGGTGTCTTAAGCTTGATGACTTACTTAGTGTGCCACATCAAAGCTCTCATTCTCATGTTGAGAACTGAAGTGGTAATATACTGCTTTTACATGCCTCACTAGGGAAAGAGTGTTTATTAAATGGTGCACATAGGGGAACACTAAGCTTTTGTTTGTTTATATTTTTAAAAAGGAAATGACTTACTCCAACCAATCCTCCTGTTTTTGGAGTAGCTACATGTATCTAGTAGAGAGCTCCTTAGGACTGGCCTGTACAAAATAAGAACCATCATGCAGGGTTATCACTTGAGTACCTCTTAACAGCCTAAATTCAGTCTAAGCACTGCTCAGAAGGCCTGGCCAGAGAGATGTGAGCCCTCTTTCCACCATGAAGCGTTCCTGAGGAAGTGGGATATTCCTGTGCAGTGCCCAGCTCCAGTGTGCATGGGGAGAAGAACCACTGCACAGTGATGTGTGGGGACATAAACCTGAGCCACATGCAGCCAACTGCTAAAGCAGTTCAGAGTCCTGCAGTAAGCAGACAGGCCTTCCTGACTAGAGTCAATGAATGAGCAAACATCAGACCTTTTCTCTGCTTATTCTCATTACAACATCCTCCTCCCATAAAGCCTCACACAAGTGAAGTTATAAATCGATATCACAGTTTCAACAGGCTGTCCTGAGTGCCACCACTGTGTGCTAATTTTAATTTGCAACAGGAAAAGACAAATTCTGCATTACCTACAGTACCCAGGACCAAAAGAGATGTGAAAACTGTTGGGTTTGGAAAGGGTTATATAGGGGAAACCTTGAAGTGTGCTGGGTTGACTTATGAACGCTATTTGCGTTTCTTTGCCTGCATCCATTCATAAGGTTTCTTGCTTTGTCACCTAGTCGTAAACTGAAATAAAATCCCTCCAGTAAAACAGTGTCTGTTACTCTTACCCCACTGATCTCCGAAAATCCAGAAGCTTATTTTGTCAAGATGGGCTTTGGGTCTTAGTGTGTCTCCCTGCTCGTTCCTGTTTCTTCCTGCCCTGCTGTTCCTAGGTTGTCACTACTGCATGATGGCTGTAAGGATACAATGGTAACAACTGTTATACCAAAAAGGGCACCCAGGAGAGCACCCCCCAATCAAAAGAAAAGATTAGCAGGATCTTATTCAGGGGGACAAGGCAATATGCCACATTTACTGTAAATAAGGACAGCAAAAAGCAGTAACACATACACACACAAACAAACACAAGAAGTTCTGCAAGCTGGTGTGATGTAATTACCAGTACTTTCATGTGTTGCTTGAGCCAGCCTAGCAGCCAGCTAGACTGGGCACAAGGAGGGAGCTGATGCTCCAAGATGACAGTTGCAGAATGAGACCCCAAAGTTCCCATGTTCTTACCCATCTTTGATACTTGCAGGCCTTCACGTAAGTCTAGGGGATTTGCTGTGTCATGTTGCCTCAGGGTTCCTGTGAGATCATTGGTCACCAGTCACTTGCAGCCTTGATTGTATCTTGGTCTTTTCTTTTTGGGGCCGCTCCTTCTTTATTTGCTTTAATCAGCAATGTCTGCATTGTTCAGCCAGTTAGATGCTACTTGTGCTTCATGAGGAGAGGCTGGTAGTTGAGACTGGTCCCTTCACACACACACACACACACACACACCCTTTATTCACACACCTTGTTCACACATTTAAATGAACATACACAGCATATGCCCAAACCAGGTTTCATCAAGTAGCCAAAATGGAGTTCGGTGTTTAAGCAGGAGCTCCAAACTGATAATATGGAGTCTTGTTGGAGATTGGTTATAATGTCTATTACACGTGGTTACAAAATTATTTTACTTACGATGCTAAAGGACATAAAAACAACATTAACTAACATGCACTTTAAAGGCAAATGCAATGCATCATCTGTCTGTCCCACTACACTATCAGCTGCAGATCCAAAACAATGTAACCTGCTCTTCCCCGGGGGGGGGCCCGCCCGGGGGGGCCCGGCCCTGGTGAGCTCCGGCAACAGCCCCCCCCCCCCCCATGCCCCTTGAAAATCCTGCAGGTCTCCAATAACAAGAGGCACTGCCACGGTGCCCGCAGTGCTCTAATGCGAGTGACATTCATGTGCCACCAAAGGACTCTGCTAGCCCAGTAATGGCCTTTTCATTCAGTGCACCGGCACCAGCGCCTCTTTGGAACGGAGCTCTGGTAGTCACAGCCGCCAGGGCTCCTCTACAAGCATAAAGGACTATCCAGTGCAGAGGATTAAAAAGTAATTGGATCTTTATGTTGGGTGGTCAGGTCTGGCAGGAGATGTGGCCTCCAGTGAGTGAGACAAGGCTGTCTTCACTGCACAGCAAATCTCATCCCCTCCACCTCCACAGCCACCCCTAGGTCTTGCTCCAAGAGTGAGGTGGGAAGTGGCAGTTTGGCTTCCCTCCCTCTGGTCCTAAGGCTCAAAGCAACAACAGCTGGGGGGGCGGGGGGGAGAGTTATTTTTGAGTGCTTCAGGAGCGTGCAGGCGGTGAAGGATGGCTGGAGTCCGACAGCCAGCAAGGAGAGACTGGAGAGCCAGACAGTACTTCCCTCTGCTCGCACTGCAGCAGCCTTGGTCGGGGTGGGGAGGGAGGGCAGTGCAGTTGTGACCAGGTCCATGTGTCAGTTTTATGAATGATTTCCTGACAGGTACAAAAGCTGACTCAGCTGCCTCCTGTTGTGTTCAATGTGGGACCGGCTTTTCCGGCTGCCAGTCAAGCCCAGTGAGCAGAGAGCTAATCTTGCCAGGACAGCGGGCTTAGGGGGAAATAAGGGCCTCTTACAGCCTGGGGAGAGAGCTAACTGTATTTCTTAGTGGTTTGGGTTCCCTGATGGTTTTCTCAGCCCATTTCCTTAGGGAGTAGCAGCAACCAGTCTTACCCCCTCCCACCACTTTGTTTTTCAAACCTCTTACGAACAGTTCTGAAGAGCTACAATTTCACAGCTCAGAACAGACACTGGACCCTTGGGTAGATCTCATCTCCTTTTCCGCAGCAAGCAGCCAAACCCGGAGGCTTTCCCCAACTCCTTATGCAGGAGTGGCATGGCAGGGTCAATCCTGGGTATTCACACTTCATGGCTGAGCAGCTCTCTCCGTTCGCCACGACAAGCATGTCTGAAAGCAGGGAAGGAAGCAGAGCTAACTCACCCTTCCAGTAGCCAACCTTTGAGCCATTCTGCTCCAATTCAGGCCAAGCTCCAGCAGTGAGCCTGGCCTGCTTCTCCAATTTACTCGGCCCAAAATACTCAAGAGAATGCGAGATGCTCCTGTGCCTGCACCTTGGCACTATGCTGCTTAGGGAGCACCTAGTCCTAGACTTTGTGCAAGCTCCCTGCACAGTGAGAACTTCATCTTACTCAGGCTGGCCAGGCTCCTCATGAACTATGCTTGGATAGCAAGACTATGCCTGAAACCCAGAGCACCACGGCCATCTCGGCAGAGTCGTCCTGCTGCAGGAGCACTCATGTAGCTGTGTTAACACTGGTGGGACAGCTCTCCCGCTGACCTAACAAAACCCCTTAAATAAGAAGCAACTGTGTAGGCGGGAGAGTCTCCCCTGCCATAGCACTGGCCACACAAGTATTTGTGCTACAAAACTTACAATGCTCCCCCTCCCCAACCCCATGCACACACCCTCCAGCAACAAGCGTTTTCCTGACAGCAAGTGCTCGTGTAGACAAGGCCGAAGGCTAGGGGTCTGCTGCACTGGTCAATTGTGGGGACACCCCTGCCCCGGGCTCTTGCCAACAGAAGCACCAACATGGACAGGGCTATGTTGGCAGGAGCCAGCCATCCCCCTGACATTGCCAGTGTAGCTCTTTGGGGGTTAGTTTTGCCAGCAGGATTGCTCTCTCCTGTCAGCAGAGAGCGGCTACATGGCAAACCTTACACCCACACAGTAGCAATGAGATATCTGTGATGCTAAGATGCCTATACAGAGTCACATCACCTGGGGTCCTCTAAATCAATACCATTCTTGGGAGCCTGGCCCTCACTGGTCCTGTGCTCTGCTACGTTTAGGATATTTTAATCCGTCTGTTTAATCCTCTAGAGGGACAGGAGGAGAGACATGGGGAGATGGGGCCATGCTGCCCTACGCTGCCCTCCTGGGGAGGCTTCTTTCTGGTGTAGACTCTGTTGTGTTGCGATCGTGAATGTTTCCCCCCTTAGCAATGTGGCATGCAGGGGAGCATGAGCAGGTGGTGCCTTTACCTTGTTCTGTAATGCTGGTGTCATTTAGTCCCCCAGGCCACTGGCCTGTTTGGAGTGTGCAGAAGTTGAACTGGCCCCATTTCAGCTCCTGCCTGGGAGTGCTGGGAGCAGGGACTGAGAGGAGGGAACGGGGAGCTCTGTTCCCAGCCGTCAGGGAGATGCTGGGTGACAGTCAGCAGGTTACGCTGGGCCGGATAGCAAAAAGCGCAGCTCCCACAGAGTTGTGGAGAATCCCACTCCCTTGTTCTTGGCAGGACTGGCTGGGTGCCAACCTTTTCAGGAAACCCAGCCCTTAGTGGGGCTCCCCTGCCCCATCTGTAAAACAGGGTTATCTACCTTTCCCCCAGGGCTAGTAAAGGCTGCGACCTGCATAGGCAGTCTGCAGTGAGTTGCTTATGGTACAGCCGAGGCCACCAACCAACTGGAGAGAACCAAGTTCCCTGCAGATGGGGGATGGGTTTTGACATTTTAAACAAGGTATTTGAAAGCACCCTTGCCTCAGGGGCTCTATTTCCTCTGCAATAACTTATTACAGTCACCCGGCCTACTGCATGGGGGGTAGGATGTCAGCAATTGTACAAGGGCTCACCTGGCATCCTGAACTTGGACCATGAGAAAGACTTGGAGCAGAAAGAGGTTTGTTTCATCTCCTTCCTCATTACACACAGCACCAGCCCCTCTAAGGGCTCCCTTAGTCCTCTCTTATGGCTGGAAAGCCTCCCAAGTGCAGCATGCAATCTCCTTCAGATTTCTCTCGGAAACTCACTTTCATGAAGCCTTCTTACCCCAAGGGTCTCCCCCAAATCTGAGCCCCCTTGTCTGTTAGACATACCCTGTGTGTATTCACGGCACAGAGTCATTTAATCCCGAGGGTCCCCTCTGCTTTGCAGAGCCTTAAAGCAGTTGGGTGCAATCTTTGCATTTCACACAAAGATTGTGACCTTGAGGAGGGGAGGGGGAGTCATCCAGAGCACATCCCACTGGAGCTGCGCAGGGCAAGTATTGCGTTTGACATTCCTGAGGATTGCAGCGGGCGTGTGGGGAACCGCACCCACCACCAGCAATGGACAGGGCAGCAGGAGACCTTGCAAATGGATGTGAATTACCTCTGCTAACATCTCTGACCTGCTTCCGAACCAAACCAAAAGATGTGAGCGTTTTCTGTAATTACACTGTAGAGCTCTGTGCTATAGCTAATCTCTCTGGGCTTTCCAAGTCCAGAGTGAGAGACGAGAGGGAGTCCACACGTCCACCAGAAAAGTATCACAGAGGTCATGAGTGAGAGAAGGAGCCCCAGTGCTCAGAAGGAGGGATTCAGCACCATACCTCTCCAGGCTTTAAACCAGGATACAGTTAGAACTTACAGGGCTGATTGGAGGAGAAGGAAACTCTTGCAGTTGCTGGCGCAACCATGCAATACACAATGATTTTGTTTCCAAGTCTACTTTACAAACTTCTCTTCAGTTTTTATTCATACCGGGGTCATGTGGCTTCCTTGGCTTGATTCTGATGTGAAGCCTTAACTCAGACAAACGTTGTTCATAAGGCTGGAGGAGGAGGGACGGAGACTAACGGGAAGAGCATGACTGGATGTAAAATCCCTGGGTTATGATTTCTGCCTGAGCCACCAGCGTGACCTACATAGTCAACTGACCTTCCAGAGGCCGAGTTTCCTCACTTAGGAAATGGAGGTGATAATGCACACCCCTTCTTGCACACACACGGCAGCACCTGAGGACTATAGAAACACCACTGGTTCTCTTTTTACCCCAGGCCTACTGACAGCCCTTTGACTGGACTCTCTCCAAAAGGTCATTCTGGTGCCATTCCAGCAGTCTGAACAACATGCTGACTTGCATCCATCTTTGCCATACACAATTACAAACAGGGCACCAAGCCTTTGACACTGTGTCCGTGGCCAGAGCCCCAGTTCCACAGGTTTAGCCCAGAATGTCAGAGAGACAAGGTAGGTGAGGTCATATTTTTAATTGGACCAGCTTCTGCTATTGAAAGAGACTTTTGACTTTGCACAGAGCTCGTCTTCAGATCTGCAAAATGTATTCAGAGCATCACAGCTAAATACAAGATGGAACTGATTGTTTAGCGTAAGTTGCACATATTTCAAATGGACACAGAGTACGTTTCTCTCACCTGAAGAAGAGCAGCTCAGTAACTGGAAAGCTTGCCTCTCTCCTCCAACAGAGGTTTAACAGACAGATTAGGCAGGCAGATAGTCAGCCAGTCAGTCAGTCTTGTCTAATCCTTGCATTGTCTCGTCTCTGTTCCAGGCTGCATATCCACCCCTTAAAATTGCTGCCATCTCCGTAGTCTCAAATCCACTTCCATCAGCAAAACTGAAATGGATTGTTAGTCCTGTGGTGGTCAGCCCCCCATGTCACACCATGGCGCTGGGCCTTTCGGTTGGGTTAGCAAAGCTCAGCTGTAGTTGTCAAAGTCAGCATAGCATAGCCTCCATGGCAGAACCGGACTCATTTACTGCAAGGACAGTTTTGTCCCTGTAGAAGGTGCAATGTGATGGACCTATGTCAGGCGGTGATACAGATTTTAAAAAGCCAGCCTGTTTTATCGATCTAGAGTGCTGGCTCCTGGAGACACCTCAGCTGGGTCCAATGTCTAAGTCAGCACACAGTCATTGAAATCAGTGGAGCCACGCCGTTTACACTAGCTGAAAATCTGGGTCAGTGCTCCACACCAAACCCTCTGTTCAGTGCACACAGACCCTAAACCAAAGCGGAGTAGACTCTCTTGCCAAGGGGATTTGTTCTCTGAGGAGGAACTAGCTAAGACAGTAAAACACCTGGCTGCTGCTAGAGTCTCTTCTATTAGTGAGAGCCCTCCAGGTGTCCAGATCACCCCACAAAGGTTCACATCACACAAAGCAGCATCCAAGTTCAAGAGCACCCCCGGGTTCAGATCAATGAACACAAACCTGGTGGCCAATCCCGCCCACAGTGGAGTCAGTCTGAGTGTTGTCATTCCTGGAGTGGAAACAGGATCGGGCCCCCAGTTCTCCTCCAATGGTGCATGCCGCATCAATAGCAAAAAAAGTGGGATTTCTCTCAGCTTTAGGAAAGCATCTTCTTGTTCTATCCCTACTCTTAGCAAGGCTCCCAGTTAGATATCAAGGGGTCTATGGCAGCCCTGCTGTAGCCTGCAAGTTGTGAAGCTAGACTGCAGTAGCGTGGACACTTCCTACGGTGATGGAAGGGTTCTTCTGCCGATGGAGACAATCCAGCCCCCTCATGGAGTTTCTCCATCTACTCACACATCTCTAATGGAATTAGGTTGGCTTAACAATGACATTCAGGGATGTAAACTTTTCAAACCCTTGTGTTCCATAGCTGTGTCAATCTAAATTTTAAGCATAGAGCAGGGCTGAATATGGAACTGGACTACACTGACTAGCTTGCACAAGGAAAGCCTTTTCTGCTGTCAAGAGCTCCAGTTTGCAGGGCAATGGCAATGTTTCTAGCATATCATCTTGCCTTCCCAGCCTTAGAATTTTATTTAACCAGATGTACTAGAAATACATGCAAGTCTCAGCCCAGATGCAGCATTGTCTATCAGGACACCAAATGAACACCCAGACATCATCTTTCACACCATGGGGTAGCAACCAACAAAGGAAAGAATCCTGTGGTTTGATCACACAGAACATCCTGCCTAGGGAGGTTCCAAGAAGTCAGGTTTTCAGCCCCAAAGGGATCACCATGATCCATCTGGCTTCCTGCTTTACCCATGCCAGGGAACCTCAGCATTTCACGCAGATCAGCAGCTGGTGGCTGAACTCTGTCCTCCACCATAAATCAGGCTATTTGGCGTAACTGCCATGAACAGAGGAGTAAGGTTCTGCGTGCCTCCATCCCATCCCTGCTTGATACCATCAGCCTCCTCAGGGTTCCCCCGAGCCTCCTTCCCCTAATGTGCACTTCAGAGCCTGTTCGCTCTCTCTGCAACTGCCGCAGAGGGAAAGGGGGCTGGGTGCCTCAAGCCAGAAGTCAAAGGCCAGGTATGGCCCCTGATAGCAATTGGGCCTATTTGAGAAATTCAGGTTCAGGCTTGGATTTCAGAAGTGCACCCAAGTTCAGGGATGTTCAGATTCAAAGTCAGCTCAGACATATGATTAGATCATTACTTCTCGCCATAGGACGTGACTGGGCTTTCTGTGATTTATCCAAACAGAAAAGATCCCCTTAATTTCTGGGACAGTGAGTGACTCAGTGGAGGCTGGGGGGATTTCACATCACAATACCCCCTTGTACAGTCACTTCTGGAGCATCACGCACTCCCTTCCTCAGACTCCACCATGCCGAAAACATCGGAGCAACTAAACCAAGTTGTGGCAGTGACCCGCCCAGTGCCCCCATCGCTCAGGTGCAGCTGCTCTGCTTTGACAAGTCATGAATCATCCTAAATGTAACTGCACAAACTTTCCAGCTCAAATAAACTAAACCTATCGGAGACCTTGTTATCACCGTGGGGAAGTGCGCATATTTAACTCTTCTCAGTGGGCTGGAAAGCTCCATCCACCAGACAGCAAAGGAAACCTACCCCATTTCCCAGGGCCCTCTACAGGTCAAACAGTCCCATGTTCTGGATCTGTGCTGTCCCAGACCACACCACCAGGCGTAGGAGCCAAAGAAAGAGAACAGGTGGTGACTCTTGTTGTCAGCCCACTGGATGCAGCACATGGGACTCAGCTTTGTTTTAACCCTTTCCCGGTGAGCGTCTGCGTGCTGTTCAGGAGAGAAACAAGCGGCCTGACTGCTCTGGAGGCTGAAACCTTCTCTTTGGCCACAGAACAAAATAAGGTACAGCACAGATGCCCCCCTGCAGTGATGGTGGGGGGGGAATGGGGAGCTCAGCAGTGCTCACTTTGTCCCAAGGTTTGCCAGGGCTGAGCCCCAGCACCCCTAGGCCTGGCCCTTGCCCCTCTGGAATCCTGCATCAGTTATGAATGTACAAAAGTTGTGTGAGCCCCTGGGACCTCTCTCAATACAAAGTTCAGTCTCCCTGGCCTCTGGGCTGAGATTCCCAACAAGGGGAGCCTGTTAACATCAGTGGGAGCCATCACCCTCATACTGGGAAATTGGACTCAGGACCCCTGAGTTAACAGCTTTCAGTCACTACCCACCCATGCTGGATTTCATCCAGTCACCTAGAGAGGAAACCTCATGTCTTCTTAACACTCCCCAGAGTCAGTTGCTCCCAGCTAACTTTTACTGCCATTTAGAAGCAGACATCTGGTTCTCAGTATCATATGACCAAGAGTGGGAGATGCTTTCTTCTGATGCTAAATAAGAGACTTCACTGGAAATGGAGAAAATATGGTCATCCATGAAGCTCCTCAGACTTCACGGTTGCCAGCCCTCCAGGACTGTTCTAGAGTCTCCAAGAATTAAAGGTTCATCTTGAATTAAAGATGATGTCATGTGAAGAAAGCTCCAGGAATACACCCAACCAAAACTGGCAACCTTACCTTCTCCTGTTTTGCTACAGAGCTTTTCCCAGGACTTTCCCTGCCTCCCTCCTGCTACAGGTTTAAAGAAGCTGTGACCATTGCTCCCTTCTTCCATCACCAGGAACTGCAGTCTGAGCAGGAACTGCATTTACTACTCCACAATTGCACCAGCACTGTCCAAAGATGTGAGGAATTGGGGCATATGCTTCAGTCCACAAAATGTTTCTATACACGATGTTCATACATAGAAGCTATAAAGCACGTGCTTACCATGTGTAGTTCTTTCAACAAGAGATTTCAAAGCATCTTACAAAGGGGAGGTCAGTACCACCATTTCCATTTTACAGATAGGGGAACTAAGGCAGAGAGAGGCTAAATCACTTGTCCAAGGCCACAGCATCCAGCTTTCCTAATTTGCAGTCCTGTGTCCCAGCCAGTAGGCTGCAGCACCTCCTAACAGCTGAGCAGTCTGCATTTAATTCATCCCAATAGGCTGGTTTCCAGCTTCTCTTTTCCTACTGAGTCACTGCAGTTCTCCCAGAGAGAAGTATGTGCCTTCCCACAGCCAAGAGGCAGGGCCTGAGCACCAAGCTTTCACACTCTGGGTGCTTCAAGTTCACACGTTATGACTGGAGTTCATCTCAGAACCAGGACACACAACCCGAGCATCCCCACCAGCTCAGCTCATGATCCATTTGATCAAGTCACACCCAGCTATCACTGTGTCCATCACATCTGTCTCCTGGCCAGCTATGCAATCCTACCTGGCGTTTCCCTCATGCATGTAACTACCCCCTAAGGACAAACCATAATTCATAGTCAGGAAAGACGCTGTCTTTGCAGTGCAGGAATCAGGCAGCAGAGGGTGGCAGAAGACCGCTGTCAGAGAATACTGCATGGCAGTTGCATGTCAAAGGCAAAGAAGGAAAGGGGCTGACCTGAAGGACTGCTTTCCTTGCTGCTTTTTCTCATGCAACGGCTCCCAAGATTGCAGGCCTGTCAGGACGGCAGGAGCCTCCAGTGCAGTAACCCTAAACCCACCTCTTCCCCACCCTCCACCCAATACCTACCGACCTGCCAGAATCACCTTGTCATTAGCCACATCCTAACAAAACCATAGCAGGCCGCTGCTTTCCACCGTAGGGAAACAGCCCCCTGAATAGCCAGCTTTGCCGTCAGAGCCAGCATTTACCCCTTTGCTAGTGCGAATCCCTCCAGCTGCTGTCAGACTCCTTTCGCTGGAGTCTTTCTGCCAGCTAGCTGGTTTAGGTGAGGAATCAGGAGCTCCGGGAACAAGCCGTCTACATGGCAGTCAGAGGGAAGTGTGACTGCACCTTGCACCCAGGGCCGGCTCTACTGTGAGGCAAGAGACAGACATGGCTTCAGGTGACAGTTCGTAGGGGCGCCTAGCCCCCAGGGAGATCAGCCTGGCTCCTGCCTCTTCAACTCTTTCCTAGCAGCTCAGGCACTGTTAGTCAACCAGCAGCTTAAAGTGCCCTTTAAATCCCTCTGCAGGCAGGCACTGGAGATTTATGCACTTTGGAAAACCATTTTCAACCTCCATGAATGAGATGGGGGGGGGGACCAAATCAAAATTTGGCTTGGGGCACCACAGCCCCTTGAGCCAGCCCTGCTTGCACCAGCTCTAATCTAGCTAGGGCAGCTAAAAATAGCAATGAAGATGCATCAGCAGGGGCCTTACAAACATGCCAGTGCCCTGGGTCCTTACTCATGTTCCTGGCCCCCACTGGGGCCTGTACCACTCTCTTTACTGCTGTTTTAACTAGATGAAAGCTAGTGCTGCACAGGGGTGCCTCCCTAAGCTGCAGTCACATTCCCTACCCCAGCAGAGACTCAGCACGTGCCACCCTCCTTTCAGAGCTCACTCTAGGAGGCATGACCTAATCCCCAGCAATTCCTGGCTGCAGTCCCAGCAGCTAGGGACTGTTACTAGAGGATGTAAGTTAGAGCAGCCCTCAGGTGGCTCTAAATTCTACCTACAGAATAGACCTGCAGAAAGCAGCTCCAGGATCAAGGAAGCACCTATTTTTGCACACACCTAGCCCTTTCTGAAGATCTATCTCACATACTTTCTGTCCTGCCGTTCCCTGTGTGACCCACTGAACATAGTGGGCCAAATTAATCCTGACATCAGTTGAGTTTCACCAGCAAAGAATTTGGCCTGATGCCTGTAAATGTTATAGACAACATGGTTGTTTGGCAATGAGTCCAGCAAGATGCATCCATATGGGATGCTCCTGCTTCCTTCTCCATCACAGCCAGATCCTGCAGGGCCACGTGGTCGATGTGGCATTCAGGATCCAGCCAATGATCCACATCCACTTATTCCAGCTATAAATCCAAGTGTTTGCACAAACAACCACCAATTAAACCCGAGCACCCTTTGTGGTGAGAACATCCATTTGACATCCCATCCAAGAGAGCACAAAGCTGCTGGACATTATTTCATCCAGTATTTTGAGCAGGATTCATAATGTTAAATGAACTCGAAGCATTAGAGTCCCCATTTCTCTTTAGTTCATGGGTGATGCCCAAAGCAAACGTTTCCATTCCTGGACGCTATTGTTACAGCCTAAAAGTGGGCTAAGCCCCTCTAAGCTACAATGACAGCAAATTGGCTGTGACGGGTGAAGCACTAACAACATAGAAAAAAATACTGGCCCATGGGGGGTCTCTCAAGGCATCCTCATGCACACTCCAGCAGGCTGGGAGGAGCAGAGGCATTTTTAGTGTTTTCCACTGCCAGGGGTCCAATTTTGATAGGTAAATTACCAGCCCATTGATTGTTCAGAGCCCAATCCCATAAAATGCCAAGTGCTCCAACTCCCCTTGACCTAAACGGGAGCTGGAGATGCTCAGAACTTTGTAGGTCCCAGGACCTCAGTCCCTTTTTGTACCTGTAAATGGAGTCTCCTGCAGATACAAGGGAGATTTCAAAGGGCAGATAGGCACCCCTCTCGCACCGACTTTCAGAGAGACTGGCACCACGCCCTCTTTGCAGCTTAAAGTCCTCCCCTGTAGGGGGGCTAATGAACAGCAACCCGATCAATCCAGGCGGAGTGGGATGGGACGCTCCTCCGACACAGCGAGAACAAAAGGCTCAGCTCTTGCAGCACCGTCTCCCTAGCCCGCCAGGATGTCACACTAATATTGATTATTACACCCCGCAACCTCCCCCCCATCAACTCATGTCATTACTCCTCACAACCCCCTCCCCATCAACTCAGTGTCATTACTCGTATCACAGGATCTTTGCCTGCAAATTCCCTTGCACAAGCCACAGAGAAAGACTGCTGCTGCGTCACACGCACAAAGCAAAGCCATAGGCACAGAAGTGCTCCTAAATGAACTTAAAACTAAGAACATGTCATTGTAACAGAGAGAGGGAGAAGTATTAAAAGGTGCATTTTCAAAGGCCTGTCACTTGGCTTGTGTGGGTTCACAAGTAAATACCACTCCGCACACAAGGTGCAATTACTGAATAGAATGTTTTTAGCTATGTGCATGTCTCATCTAAAGCCTGTCTGTGTTATGAAATCACGCTTAAGCTCAGTAGAGGGTTGGATCAACCCCAAACCTGAGCCTATCCCACTGTCCCGAACTTTAGGTGAGGGGGTGTGTTAAGATCTAAACCCATCTGTGGGAGCAGCTTTTACAAACGATCCCTGCCTATAACAGGCCATGCCAAAACGCCAGCTCCAGAGGCTGCTGGATTTGAGCCCGTTTCTACACAGCGCTGGTTATAACCCTGTCTGTCTTCCTCAGAGACCGTCCTCGAGCTGTCTCAACGCCATGCTGAAGTGCAGCTCCGTGCTGCAGAGCGGCACAGTAAAACAGGCCGGGGGAGGAAAGATGCCCATGTTCACTGGGCCTCGCTGACAGCACATCAGGCATGCTCAGCTTCAGAGCTAACTGATGCCTCTAGCTGCCAGCCCTGGACTCTCCTGGGACTGGAGCGAGTCATGCTGGGCAATTCCTTCTGGCTCTTCAACACCAATAAGGCAAATTCTGACCCGTCTCCTCCCCAGCATCCCCCCGTGCAGCCCCACAACACCCCGATGCAGCCCCAGGGAAGAAAAGCAAACGTCTGTAACAGGCTGGGGCACAAGGGGGGAAGAGATGCCTGGGGACGGAGGAGGAAGAGCCTTGGGGCTGAGGGGGAGAAGAGGCCAGCCCAGGCAGCTGTGCAGGTGTTCCCTGGAGGCAGCGAGAGGGGTTGGCTTACCTTTCTCTCCATGCAGCTGCTGCCTCGTCTCCTGGTGCTCGGCCCCTCAGCTCCTCCTGGGGCTGGATCAGAGTCCAAACAAAACAAGGCAAGTCCCATTGTCCCTCGCCTGCTGGGGTGTCTGCACCCCACCTCCAGGCAGCAGAGGTAATGCACAGGGCTGCCTAGTCCTCCAGATCACAGTCCACGCAGGGAGACTGCTGCGCATCCCTCCCTCTTCCTGAGCCTGCTCCTTAGCCCCACTTGTCTGGGCCACCTTTCTGGAGGCAGCGTAGCCACCAGCACCAAGCTCTCGCCGGTGGGAGCCAGGTCCAGATCAGCCACTGCCTTTCCTCACTGGAGGACACCTTAGCGGGCTGCTCTTTATAGCTCAGCGCCGCTCAACATGCGGCCCAATCAGCACAACGCTGTGGCCCGTGTGACATCCTCCAGGCCATATAGGTAGTGGTGATGCAGCCCACAATGGTAAATACGTTGAGAAGCAGTGGTCTTTCTCTTCCCTCAGACTGGACAGCAGCTTGGCTTTTAGCCCCCAGCAGGCCTGGCAGCAGCTTGGAAGATACCCAGGAGGATAACGCATGTCCAAAGCCAGCATGTGAAGGCTGGACTCGCCCTGCCACAGGCAGACAAATACGGCAAGCTGCGTTACGCAGACCCTCGTGTGCTGGTGATTCCAGACGCCCAATATATTGGTCTGCACTGATGGGACCGACACTCTGGCTTTGTGGATGTAGCTTCGGAAATAATTCTCTCCTTGCCTCAATCTAAGGATGGGACAGACCCCAGCTATCGCACGCTTGGCTGGGCTGTGCGGGGGCAATAGCAGAACCTTGGTTTTGTCAGGCCATCAGCAGCAGTGACTCCATACATGAGTGAGATGGCATCACACTTCCACAACCACACTGCACGTTAGGGGATGACACCTAAGTGGTGCTGCCTGCTACAGAAAGTGGTCCAGGCTGGGCTGTGTGTGCTTTTCCAGAACTGGTGCTTGGGCCCTGGCTCTGGTTCTGACACGTCTCTGTTCTGGGCGAACTGGCCAGACTTCTGAAGCAGGACTGTGTGAGCAGGAGGATCAAATGCAGGTGCTGCACTATAGATCCAGCCACAGAACTAGCTATGCAGGGCTTCAAATGGCATGAAAGGTTCAGACTTTGAAGATATGTTGCCCTGCCCTCACCAGTCCCCAGACGGTGCTAGAGACCAGCAGCCGTATTTACAGAGTTTGAACGCGGCTCCTGGATGTGTGGAGGGGGACTCAGAAATGAGCCTGTTATTACAAATGCACATATTTCTCTTGGCTAGAAATGGGACTTACTTTGGCAGTACCAATAAAGACTCTTTTCCTTGCGGAAGCATTTCCATCCCAGGGACTGGTAGAGGATGGCCACAATCCTCCCATGGCAGATGATCCAGCAAAATGGCAGAAATGACCTTGTTTGGGGCTCAACAGCTCATTAGGGACAAGCTCAAGAATTTTGCTTGGGTCAAAATCTCTGGAGGTTGCTAGCGAATGGCAGTTTGTCAGCGGGTGGCTCATAAGGGCCCCGTATGGAATGGATTTGCTCGTCCGGGAAAAACTCCTGCCAGAGGGGTGTCCCCAGCACAAGCGGCAGACTCAGCAGAGAGGCTGAGCAGGGACCGTCCCAGCATGCGTGCTGTGTGAAAAACACCCACAATCCTTTGGCCCTGGCATCAGCAGCTGAGGAAGAGTGGGACAGCTGCCCAGTTACTGTAGAAAGACAGCAGCAGGGCAGAAAGTGTGGACAGGCCAACACCGTCAACATGTGCACCAGGAAAACTACTGCTGTGTGAACTGTGTCAGACAAGTATGTCAGGGCCTGGTCGCTATTAGGGCACTCTCTGCAGGGGACTGGAGCCAGGTTACAGATGGTCCCTCCCCGAGAGAGCAGGGGCATCCTGGTGGAGCAGCGTGGCAAGGAATCTGTGCGGCAGGATTCAAGCTCCAGAGCTGTCAGTGCAACACACTCTGTAGCACCCACTTTCCATAAAAGCAGACATGCTGTTGCCCCAGGGCTCCCTCCCACTGGGCCCGAAAATGCGCCCTGCCAGAGGGCTGGTGCTTTCAGCTGTGACACGTAGGGTTACTAGATGTCAGGCAAAAGGAAGACATGTCCTCCTTTTTACCATCATGTCTTCCATCCAGCAGGCATTTTAAAGATACATGATTTTGTCTGGCTTTTTATTTACAGGGGTTAAAGTATGCTGGAACGCCCCAGGACAGCCTGTGTTTAGGGGGAAGCATTTCAGGGTCCCCTAAAAACAAGAAGAATATTACATTAATACGACATTTTCTCCCTGTGTCCTCCAATGGCCTCCTTTTTGTACTTCCCTGTCCTCCTTTCCATGCTTTGGTATCTGGTAATGCTAGTGACACTTGAGAAACACCCCAATCCAGCACCAGCCCTGGTACGCACGCATGCAGCCCTGGCTGGGTGCCTGTAGCCAAACTGAAAAGGTTTGCAGAGAGCCAGGCTGTGGCCTGGTGGTGCTGAGACATCCCTCGAGGCTGAGCAACTACCCAGGACCATGAAAGAAAAGCTATCAGATCCTGGAAGTAAAAGAATGGAAACCCACCTCCCATGCTAAAAACAGAGCTTGAGTACCAGGGCCAACATAGCTCTGCACTCGTGGCTGGCTGGTGCAGCGAGTGCTTCCCCTCCTATCGCAACCTGTTTTAACCCCTGTTCATACAGGAAGAGGGGCCAGGGCAAAGTGTGGCAGGGCCCAGATCCATTTTCCCAACCCACTCCTCCCCACTGTTCCAGCCCCAGGCGCTTGGCATTTGGCTCTTGGAGGCAGGAAAACTTCAGCCCTCATTTCTCGCGCCCTTTGGGGCCATGGAAAAAAGCTGGAGGACGTGGCCCCCAATGTGCTCAAAACCAGAAGGTGACAAAAAGGACCCCAGAGAAATGGGTTATAGAAATCTGGTTCTTGTTAATCCAGTCTGGTGATTTGGGAGGCCTGATTCATGATTTTGAAGCGGTGCAGGTGAGTAACCCTGACATTCTGGTCTCATCTACCCCACTGCTTCCCCACGTCTGCCTCAGAGCCTCAGCCCCATTTCCTGGGCCCCTGCCCTTCACCAGCCCCACGACCCCATTTCCTCCACCAGGTGCCCTGCCACGGACGTCAGCCATTTCCTGGACCAACAAACACCCTCTCCCTTCCTCCCCACCAACCTCCCCATCCTGCCTGAATGCACAGCCTCCCTCCACCTCTCCCAAACCAGCCTCTCTCTTCCTCCTGCAGGCCCCATTCCCCCATGCCAGTCCTCCCCACCTCAGTCCCCAGGCCCCTTCCCCTCCCACACTTGCCCACAGCCCCGGATACTTTCCGCCTTCTTCCATGGCCTGCTGTGGGGCCTCCCAAGAGGGGCCTGAGGTGAAAGGGGGCAGCAGACCTGGCCTGCAACGCAGCCATTGCCCTCCGCGCGACTGTGACACGAAACCTGGTCTCATGCCAGCTGGGTAATGCCGACTGGAAGCCCCGTCAGCCATGAGTGATGATGGAGGAACTGAGGAGGGATGCTGTAAACCTTGGCTGTCACTACATGCTGGTGGAGCGTGGGGCCAGGCTATGGGGAAGCTGGTTTGGACAGGGGCTCCTTCCTCCAGCCAGCACCCGGCTGCATGCTCTGGAGTGGGTGGGCGGCATCAGGATCAGCTGCGTGTTGGACCCTGGGATGAGCTGGGCTCAGAGCTTTCAGCTGGTCCCTCCTGCTCCCTGGTCCCAGCGGACAGTGGCAAGACCTACATCCCCGTGCAGTGAAAGCTCCAGAGGCAGGCACAGGCTGAGCTTTACTCACTACCGTCAGTGCCTCCGGACTCACCATTATGGGTCACCCCTCCCCACCCACCTTAGGGAATCGCCAGGTACGTCGGCCCGGAGTCTCAGATCTGCCCCCTGGGAGCACGAGACCCCCTCCCAGTTCAGACTGGCCGTTAATCTGCTCCTGTTTTCCTAGAAAAGAAAACCAGCCAAAGAGCTGATCTCTGGCAGCTCTGATGCACAGTCCTGTCTAGCCTAATGTGTGTAAAATCCTCACAGGAGCTTTACCATGGAGGAGACAGAGTGATTCTCAAATGCCATTTAGCGGCAAGATCTGGACAGAGGGGACTGGAGAACCACCAGGCAGGAAAGAGAGAGATGCTCGCATTTACTATCCGGCCAAACCCTTCCAGCATATTGCAGCCATAGCAACAGAGATGGGCTGTCCCAGCCGGAGTCTGCAGTGCAATAAAAGGAGAGAGGGACGCAGGGAAAGAAAGAGGCTTGCATCGCACTGGGCAATCTCCTAAGGGGTTGGCACAAATAAACAGCAACTGGAAGCAACTGGAGCCAATCCCTTGGCTCCCTTTGTAATGCTTTCTGACACAGATTCCTCTCCATGGCTGACTTTGCAAGTTTCCCCTTCCTCTCCCCTCCTTCTACAGCTTCTTTTCATGTGACTAAATTATACACGAGAGGAGGAACATGCTGGAAATTCTAATAAAAACCTGCACCTGCAGGTTTGTACTGCAGGCCAACCCTTCTCACCCCTAGGGCTACTCATGTGAGTAAAAAGGGGCAGGACCTGCCCCGAGTCAGTACCATGGAAAGCCTGGCTGTACCAGGGCAACAGAGAAAAATCTTGCTGTTAAATACGGGACAGCACAAGGGATTTCCAACCTCACAAGCCAAGGCAAATGCTCTGCGTGCTGTAGGCCTCCTGTGGAAATGACAATCCCTTCAGCTGGCAGTCTGTGCTGTTAGTCCCACCAGCAAACGCATCATCCTGAAAAGGAAGCAGAAGCATTAACTTCCCCTTCAAACGGGCTGGGCTGAAAATACTTAGCATCCCTTGCAGGGATGGGCCCTTGTTTTGCATCTGTCATGCAAACACCACCAAAGCCCTTGACTGAGTTCAATGGCAGAGAGCTATCCAATGAACAGCAGAAGGGAGAGGAAGTCAGCGCTGGAGACAGGCAGCGACTCTTCCATATGGCAGGTGTTGCAGACAAGCCTCTCATGCCCACGGGGGCAAGGCTGGCTGGAGCGTGTTGAAAAGTTGCATGTTTTCATCCTGGGCAGTTCTAACACCCTTGTAATAGAATTGTAGCCTGTATTCTGAGGCGTGCGTTCCCAAGCTGCTGCTTCTCCCTGGTACTTGGGGTTACCAGATATCAGGCAAAAGGAAGCCATGTCCTCCTTTTTACCTTCACGTCCCCTGTCCAGCAGACATTTTAAAAATACGTGATTTCGTCTGGCTTTTTACTTATGGGGTTGAAGTATGCTGGAATGCCACAGATTACCTTATTTTTAGGGGAAAGCGCTCCAGGGTCTCCTAAAAACAGAAGAATATTACATTAATTCTACATTTTCTCCCTGTCTCCTCCAATGTTCTCCTTTTCGTGCTTCCCTGTCCTCCCTTCCCTGCTTTGGTATCTGGTAACCCTACTTGTACCAGATTGTGTCCCATCACTGGAGACTGCTCCAGCGTCTGGCTGACATCTCCAGTGTCTGGGTAACCCTCATCTTCTGCTTCAAGTTACACCCAAACCCATTGTTGCTCTAGCTGCAGAATGACATGTGTGGTCCTCAGGGGATGCTAAAGGCATGGCTGCTCTGGAGTGGTGAGACAAGAGGGGGCAGTGGTGAGGGCATTAACCTCGGATCCGGGAGAGGGGCTAAATTTTTTAAGGTTGATTGTGATCTTGTGTAAGTCACAGAACTTCTCTGAGCCTCAATTCCTCATCTGTACAATGGGGATAAGAACCTGCCCTACCCACAGGGGTGTTATGAGGATAAATACACTGACAATTGCTAGGCTCTGAGATATTACAGAGTTGGGGGCGGTAGCAATGCCTTCGACAGGCAGGCCTGTTCTGGAAGCAGATGGGCAGGGCCTGCCCTGCTTTTTACTGATCTGCAGAAACTCCAGAGAGCAAGAAAAGAAGGAGAACATAAAGCAGCTCCCATTCCTTCGCCATCCCTGCTGGAAGCTCCTGGGTTTGGATGCCAGTATGAACTGTATCTGGGTAAATACCTGCTACTCGCTCTACAGATATTACACACCCTGGGCCTGATGCCTCACACCCACTGCCCAGTCGAGCCCCTACATTTCAGCCATGGTTTTGCTGTGACTCATTTGACCTTTTCCCTGTTTCTGGTGAAAAGCTCAGAGCCCCAAATTGACCTTTGAGAGCTTTTTATCCTACAAAGAGTTTTACGAGGAACACAGCAATCACCCAGCAGGACCTGAGCACAGGTCCAGCCAGTGTGGTAGCCTGTCTCCAGCAATGGTCAGCAGCACCAGCTGGTTCAGAAGCAAGGATAATGGATCCTGCAAGATAGCTGTGGGGTAACTTGTGCCCAAGGAAAAGATTCAGAAGAGGAGATGGCCCTTATTCCCCCCCCCCCCCATAACATAATAAGGTTTGAAATTTTTGTTTTTTACTGAAGATCTCAAAAGTGTTTAATTAACTGTTCAGCCTTTGTCACACACCTGTGAGTTGGATTATAGTCTGGAATCTGCAAAAATTAGTTTCCCAAAATACCTGCAGTCCCAGAATGTAAAGGGGAAGCAGCCCCATGGTTTCAGATTCAAGACCTGCCATCGGTGAGCTGCACTTTCTTTCCACCTGTCAAGGAGACCCTCTCCAGAGACACAGCAGGATCTGCTCCCACAGCCTGCCAAGCTTGCAGCCCCAGCAGAAGCGGTGACTGAGTCAGATCAAACCATGTGGTGCCAGAGTACAAAGGGCAGCCTATTGTAAACCATTTAAAGGAACCTGCGCCCTTTTCAGATGCAATCACTTGAATGCAGCATGGGCTGATTCTAATGGTTAAAGCAGCAGGCAGGCAGCCTGGCAATCTGGATTCTGTTCCTGGCTCCACTGCAGGCTGGCTCTGTGACCCTCAGGCAAGTCATTATTTCCAAACTGAAGTCAGGCATCTCACACCATATTTGGGCACCTACTTTACAGTGACCTGATTTTGAGAGGTGCGGAGCACCTGCAGCTGCCACTGGAATCAGCTCAGGAGGCACGGATCTTGAGGAAGCTCGGCTGAGCTCCTAATTCCAGAAGGCACTCAAGGGGAGTACCTCCTGGAGCTCCTCCGGGGCCGGCCAGGAATGCATCAGCCCTAGTGGAAGGTTGTGGCTGAACAGACACACCAAAGCGGATATTCTGCCTCCTTTACAAATGGAGACCTGTACTTTACACACAGCTTCCGTATCCTAACTGACTTGCATGCAGGTTTGTCACATTCTCTTTGTGTCTAGGCACTGGGAGGGCAGAACTCGGTTCTGCCTTCACCAATCCAAAGGGTTGTCCAGGCATGCAGCCCAACTCTGCAACCCCTGATGGCATGAGTAGCCCTCATGCGTCTGAGTCAGTCTGTTGAAGTCAGTAAAGGGAGTGAGTGAGGACTGCAGGACTTGGCTCTTATTGAGTCACATGTGAAATGCTGTGGATGGATGATAACACCCAGGAGGAACCCACTCAACAGCCTGCACTTGTCTGTTTACTGTCCGCTTATTTAAAGAGGCAGCATCTCCTGTGGGGTGAGCCAGAAATGTCTGTTCTAACCCCCACACCTCGTACAAGGTTTGGGCAAGTAACTCAGCCTCTCTGCTTCCCAACTTGGGAAATGGCGTGTAGCGAAGAGCCGTTACAGAGGGCTCTGCAGATGTTAAATGCTTCATGTTGTTCATTGCTGGGAGAGTATGGCACAGTCTTGTCCTCTGTTACCTACCTGCAGTTCTTGGGAGTTAAGGCTGATCTTTGACGGAGAGTCCTTCACCATGTAGCTCTGTTTATTGGCTAGTGGCGGTGCAAGGTCTGTGTTCACTGTGATTCCAGCTCCATTTTCTGACTCACCAACCTACAGCCTGTGGGCAACCAGGAAAAGCGTACAATGGATGCACTGAAGTCATGTAGATAAATAAACGGTGGAACAGTAGCTAGTGAAAAGGGGGCCTTTTGCACCATTTTTTGCACTAGTGCTTTGGAGATGACAGCAGAAGTTTTCTGATTGGAGCCAGGTTATACATTTGGGATCCAGATCTGGATTTCAAACATCCAAAAATTCCCAGAGAGTTGGATCAAGAGTCTTAGATTAAGGCCCATAGAAAAGAGGACAGCTGTAAATTCTAGCCTGGGGATGGTTTTGGTGCTGTGAACTAGCTCTTGCCATACAATCAGCTGGGCAGAATAATTCCCCAAAGCACAGGCAGGAGTGCTTAAAAAGCAATGTGTTGGAACTTGCCAAAATCCCATGGAGGCACAGTCTACTGAGAGAGGAGCAGTTTGTCCCAAACTGGCTAGCCGTAGCAGATCCACTGTTGATCTATGGTATTCCTACAGCACCTACCACCCTGGTGCCTAAGCCAGCACTAACTAGCTGGCAGGGGACTGGCCTGTATGTCACCCATGCCCAGGGGACCAGCAACATGCTTCTCACTACATCACAATAACCGGCCTGGTGCTGGCTGGATTCCTCATGCAGGAAACGAACCTGACCCCTCCTCACTGGCTTGCTGCTCTAAGGACAGGATTTCACCTTCTGGGCGAAGGAAGGGAGCAATGTGGATGGCCCAGCTGAGCAAAGCATATAAGCAAATGCTTAATTTTGAGCACGTGAATCATCTCACTGAAGACAATGCAACTACTCCCATGCTTCACATTAAGCACAGGCCTAAAAGTGTCACAGGCTCACTCCAGGCAGTTCATCAGCTGGTAGGATGGAGTCCAATGCTTGGTAGAAAGCGCTTGCAGCACTGGTCCCTACAGAATCAGTTTGGAAAGTTCATCTCATGGACTTATTTCCAGCAACAATGGAAGGATGTTCCCCCTTTCAGTGCCAAAATGGGACGCTCCACTGAGTGTTAGCACCATGCAGAGCGCTAACCAACCAAAAAGGCTGGAGTTCTCACTGCCATCTTTTGTTTCTAGCCTTCGTTATATCTCCCAGAAACCCGCAGCCTCAGCTTCGTTAATAATGCAAATGGAAGGTGTGCAGACACACCAGCTCCAGATAGGATCCCTGGGACAGAAGTTCCACTTGGACCCTTTGCCCATCAGCCTTTAATTTTGGCATGAGAGGGTCGAGGAACAGCATCAGGCAGGATGGATGTTTGCAATAATTATCCAGTCATCCCCTTCAAGTATACTGCAACCATAGCAACAGACAGATGTTCTGTCCCAGCCAGAGCCTGCAGTGAGCTGGGGAAAGAAGCACAAAAATTAACCTTTTCAGGCCCAAGCCTTCAAGGAATCCATTTTACTCTGGACTGGAGAGGACTTTGACGTCTCCTAGTGTATCGTGGAAAAACAGATGCAACAAAAGAAGCAATAAGTAAATAAATAAATAAGCGAAACATCCCACATTCACCTGGCCTCGTTACCTCATCAGACGTTGGCATGGAGGAAGCTAATATCCTATGGCAACCTGTGGTTACCAGGTGATTTGCGGCCTGAACCTGTGAGCCACTTGAGCACTCTGTGTGGCTGCTAAAGGTGGTGAGAACGACAGATGCTCAGTATCTCACAGGGGCGGCTGGTCCTTGCAGGATCCAGTGTTGAGTGTGTAATTCGAGAGGTTACGTAGGAAACAAGAGGTGTCCATTTGGGACATGTATTAATAACATGCAAAGGTTTCCATTCCCTGTGGACACTAACTGCAGAGTGGTCAGAAAGGATATTTTGCTGTGCACCCCCATGGGAGGTGGAAGAGCACTTGGAGCAGACAGGTTTGGTGTCTGAGCTGTTAACCAGAAATAAGGAAAAGGCCAAAATGAGGCACTTGAAAGCTGTGGTTGAAATGCAAGGTCTCTTTGAACCACGCAGAGCTTTTGCCAGGAGGCAACTTGAGGCCTGGTGCAAGGATGAGTGGCAGCAAGTTCCTGAAGGTGATGGCTGAGCCGAGAGGTGTCCATACAGAGATTCTTTTTAATAACATGTGAAGGTTTCCATTCACCGTGGTGATGTGGTCACTAACTGAACAGGGGTCACACAGGATATTTCATTATGCATCCAAACCAGGTGGCAGGGCGGGAAATCACTTGAAGGAGCAACAACTGTTAAATTAAAGGCCACTCAAATTGTTTTGAGATATGAAGGTGCAGGATTCACCCAAGAGAAAACAGCATTGTGTGTTTAAGCAGAAGCTCCTGGACTTCCCTGGCTGGATGGAAGGCCATCAAGGGCCTCTGTGCTCTCCACACAGCAATGAAAATGCCATCCTCTGTAAACTCTAAAAACAGCGAGAGTCCTGTGGCGCCTTAAAGACTAACAATTTTCTTTGGGCATAAGCTTTCGTGGGCTCCACCCCACTTCCTGGCAGGCATATATACCTCTCAACTGTAATTTCCATTTTGTGCATCTGATGAAGTGGGTTGGGGCCCACGAAAGCTTATGCCCAAAGACGTGTGTTTGTCTTTACGGTGCCTCAGGACTCTTGTTGTGTTTGCTGTACAAAGACTAACATGGCTACCCCTCTGGAATCTGTAAACTCTGCTTTCACTGAAGGTCCTTTGGGAATAGGCAAGCCCCTGGTGCCACAAGGTCCCCAGGCTGTTTGGGCCACCAGCCCCATCACCATTTTTGTCCACACTAAAAATGAAACTGATCAGCGGGGTTTAAAACTTTCAAAACTAAAGCCCAGATTCTCAGCTGGTGCAAATCAGCAAAACTCCACTGCTACGAACAGGGCACAACCCACCGACACAGGAGCTGACCCTGAAAAGGTCTGATCTCTCCCTCCTTGTCAGGAATAGTGGGGGGCCTTAGAGATGCAGCTCTGCCAAGCTGTGGGGAGACAGGTTCCTCATAGCACTCTATGGCAATCCCCCTGACCAGATAGGAGTCGCACTAAGGGGCTCCAAAGAAAGACCCACCCAGATGTCCGCAGCTACGAAGGCTGCTGTAATGCAGGCATAGAGGGGATTTCAAAAAAGGAAGATGAGAATGAGGGGCTCCCTAGAAAGGAGACAACCAAACCTCTTAAAATCCAGGAATGAGTGACACTGAGAGGACAGAGACAAACCTTGTGCCTGCGCTGTGCTAGGTTAGTGCAATAACCTGCCATCCTGCAAATTAGTGCAGATGCAAGAGGTCTCGGTGACAAGGTTTCACTTCCCAAACGGCAGAACTATTTTTGATCCATATTACTTCCTTTTTTGCTCTTTGCCATTCAGACTATGAAAAGAATCTAACTATAATGAGGGCATTCTATCTTTTCAGGGTTTCAGCTCTTACCACATCAACACAACCTATCCTTGGATGCCCTCAGAATTGTAAGATTCCTCTGTTTTAAAAAGAAGGGGGTAAATTTGCTGATCATGAAAATGCAGGCTGGGCAATGTAGCTCACAATCATGCATGATATAGGCAGGTGCTGTGAGGCTCCCCCATGCGCTCTGAAAATGTAATTCAATCCTGAGCTACAACTGCTTAGCTGTTCCAATTCCAGGCTGCTATACAACTCAGGCATTTCAGTCCCGACAAAAGGATCTCAGCTATTCCAGTCTGGAGCCCCCATATAGCTCTTCCAAAGCACCTCCGACTACTGTTCGAGCTCTTCAAAGCTTGGACCGCTCAGGCAAAGAGGATGATAAGCCAAGCTAGATCCAGGAAAAGTCTGAGCAGTTTTTAAGCTGGTTCTGTCATTCAGGCTTCATATTCTTCCTGCAACACCTCTGCCTATTGTAGTCCTAGGCCTCTCTTGTGGAAAGTCGGAATGAATTGGGGTTTGGCACTGTGATGTGAATAGAAACCCAACAGAGACAAGAATAAAACCACCAGCTTCTAGCCTCTCCACCCAAAACTGTTCTTACTTATTATCTGGCCCAGGTTTGCATTTGATTTGGGTAAATCATGGGCATGGTTTTGCTTCTTTGAAACCTCATTCCTTAGATTCACAGTTCGCTGAAACCACGGGTGATCAGAAACTAAACTCCCATTTTATCCAAACCCAGCTGAGTTGAGGAGCATCAGATGAATGGTTCCAATCTGGGGTCGACTCTGAGTCTCAGTCCAGACACTGACCAATAAAAAAATAACCTATTGAAACCCAGCAGGGGCCCTGGGACATCAGTTGTTCTCCAGCTGAAATCCATGAAGCACTTGCTGTCAGCCAGTGGAGGCTGGACTTTTAGATGATGCTGGCTGTCCCTACTTCCAGCTGCTAAACCGCATTTAAAAACAGCCATGACTATACTAGGTACCTTACTCATTTCACCTTTCTATGTACGCAACAGGTGTGGTTACCGCAGGGATGTTATGGGATCTTGCGTGGGGCAGGAAGTGTTTCACAGGACGATCTCTCCAGTCAGATTTGGTCCATGCTAGGGAAGTGTTTTAAAGCCCTGATTCAGTTTATCTGCATTAAGTTATTTAAAAAAAATACATTCTCACTCAAATGGGAAATTGTAGCTTTTCTTTCTCACAACGGATTTCATTGACCAGCACCTGCCAATCAATCTTTACACTCTTTAGCAAAAGAAATTTTACAGCCACCCAGAACAGAAATACTCCCAGGTGCTAATCTCACTGTTTGGAACACTTCCATTGCTAAGGGCCTGATCTAGTGGGGAGCTGAATGCTTTCTGCTTCCTCTGAAGTCAGTGTATAAAAGTTGACAGTGCTCAGTACTCACAAGACGGGGCCAGGCCCTTAGACTAGCATTGCCACCGCCTGGAGGATTAGCAGTTAGTCTAACATGGTTTAGCTGTTGTCTGATAGGGAAGCGGCTATAAATTCATAGAATAGCCAGATAGCTATCCTCAGGCAGTCCATCTAGTCTAGACTGAGGTCTCTGCCTTCAGCAAACAGCAAGGATTTCTAAGAAGGTCCATAAATCCCACAGTGTGTGATTGTGGAACGAAATATCATAGGATCATAGGGTTGGAAGGGACCTCATGAGGTCATCTAGTCCAACCCCTGCCAAAAAAAGCAGGACCACTCCCACTAAATTATCCCAGCTAGAGTTTTATCCAGCTGGGCCTTAAACATCTCCAAAGACGGAGATTCCACCACCTCCCTAGGCAGCCCATTTCAATGCTTTACCACCCGCCTAGTGAGAAAGTTTTTCCTAATATCCAGCTTCGACCTCCCCAGCTGCAACTTGAAACCATTGCTCCTTGTTCTGTCCTCTGTTACTACTGAGAACAGCTGAGCTCCATCCTCCTTGGAGCATCCCTTCAGGTAGTTGAAGGTTGCTATCAAATCCCCCCTCAGTCTTCCCTTCTGCAGGCTAAATAAGCCTAGTTCCTTCAGTCTTTCTTCATAGGGCTTGTGCTCCAGCCCCTTGATCATTTTTGTTGCCCTCCACTGGGCTCTTTCTAATTTGTCCACGTCCTTCTTGTAGTGGGGAGCCCAAAACTGGACACAGTATTCCAGATGAGGCCTCACCAGTGCAGAATAGAGGGAAATGATCACATCCCTTGATCTGCTGGCAACGCTTCTTCTGATGCAGCCCAGTATGCCATTGGCCTTTTTGGCAGCAAGAGGACACTGCTGACTCATATCCAGCTTCCCATCCACCAGGACCCCCAGGTCCTTTTCTACGGTGCTGCTACTTAGCTGATCGCTCCCCAGCCTGTAGCAGTGCGTGAGATTTTTCTTTGAAACCCTGAGTGATCAGTTTTTGGTTTAGGGAGAGAGCATAAGGCTAGAAGGGACCATCCAGTCCAGGGATCAGCAACCTTTTGGAAGGGCTGTGCCCAACTCTACTCCCTGACTCCTTCCCAGTACCAACAATGATTGAGCAAGACCAGGGAGGAGAGGGGTGCAGTGGCAGGGGACTGAGGCAGGGCGGCAGTGGCTGGTGTGGGGCAGGGGACTGTGGTAGGGCACAGGTGGCAAAGGGCATAGACATGGAGTGGCTAGGGAGCATGACAGGGGTGGCAGCAGAGTGTGGGAAGCAATGTGGCCAAGACCTCTACTAATTCCCCTTCCCATGAACCACTGCCCCATGCTTCTGAACTGCCCTCCCAATCCCCCCCGCAGCCCCTGCCAGCTCGGGCTCCACTTCCCCTCGCGGCTCACACTGGTTTGGGCTCTGCTGCTTCCCCTGCTCCCAATCCTCTGCCCTCATCCCTGGCTGCCCTAGGTCGCACCCCCAAAGCACCTCGACACATTCACCCAGGGGCCCCACAGCCACCATGGCAGAGCGGCATTTTAAATTCCCTGCAGCTGGTGAGAGCGGGAGACACAAAAAGGCCATACCCAGTCCCAGCTCCCAAGTGCTCCGAGGACCTGACAGGCAGGCTACAGGCCAGTGCCCACTGAGGTGCTGCCCCCACACTGCTGAAAAATATTTGGTGCCCAGGGCACCCTGGGCACACATGAGAGGGGATGGGGCTGGAATCGGTGGAGCGGCTGCCCTGCAGAACTTGCTTCAGCGAGAGCAACGCCAAGAGCCCTGCGTGCTGCTCAGAGTGAGCCTGCATGTTCCCTTTGGCACACATGCCGGGGGTTGCTGACCCCTGCCCTAGTCTGGCATCCTGTACATCGCAGGCTACCCTTGGCCAGCCACTGGCACTCGACACCCAACAACGAGAATAAGAACAAAGTGTTACAGCTCACAGCATGCTGAACTGTTGTATGCCACAGGAGGGATTGTGGTGCACCACTGCACATGGCCTCTACAAACAAACAAGGAGTCCTGTGGCACTTAAAGACTAACAAATTTATTTATTGCCTGAGCTTTCATGGGAGAAAAATCCCACTTCATCAGATGCTCTGAAGCTGGGGGGACTGACAGAATGGGACAAAAATAAATACGGGATAGTGTAAGTCATGGGATCAGGTCACGCTGTAACAGCAAATCAAAGCCGTTAGGATTCAAACACTGGGGAGCAGCATGGCTATCCCTTTGGAATGAGGCCTCTGCCGAATTTTTAAGGGAGAGATACCCAGGTGGTTCAAGTAAGTGATACGCCCTCCACTCTGCAGAGGAAGGGGACAAATCTCAGTCTCATCTAGGGAACAATTCCTTCCCTATTCATTATTCATGCTCTGAAGCGTGAAGGTTTATATCCCTCTGTTGTAGTTTTTTTTTTTAATCCACTGAACACTCAAACTTTTCTTATCCAAATTTTGAATCCTATGAAGCTCTTGGCTTCCACGTTATCTTGTAGCAATGAACTGAATTCTACAGGTTAACACTATAGATTTTGCAAAAAAAAAAAAAAAAAAATTGCTTTATTATCCCTGTTGCCTTTCAATTTCTCAGGTTGCCTCTAGTTCTTGCATTACGGGACGTGGTAAATAAATTGCCTGATTCACCTTTTTGTACCACTCATTATTCAGATAAACCTCTGTCTTCTCCATTTGCAATCGTCTCCACGCTAGACTAAACCGTCCATATTTTTCCACTCTAATATTTTGATCATCTATCTCCACTTTTTCTCTGGTTCTGCACTGTCCTTTCTAATAGAGGCTGACCACAACTGACGACGGTATCCCAGGTGAGGATGTACAATTAACCACAGAATTGTCATTATATAAAGAGCTGATACCCAGTTTATATTTGTTAAGATATTATTCAGAATGACTAGATATATATGTAAATAATAACGGATCTAATTTGATAGTATGCCTCATCTATGTAAATGCACACAGCAATATAGGAGGTAAAATGTGGTGAACAAAGATCAGCAACTCTGCCCTGTAAAGCTCCCAATTTACACCCCAGCACTGCAAACTCTTACACACCTTCTTAACTTCAAGCACATGAGTGGTCCAATGACATGCATTATTATGGAGCAGCATGTCATCCTAATGAGATTACTCACATGCTTAAAGTTAAACCCGTGTGTGAGTGTATTATTCTGATTGAGGGCTAAGATATCGATCTGTATGGTGATCCTGTATGGAAATGGCCTTCAAAAATCTTCATCCAGAAAATGGTATTCCTTCCTTTTGTTTAATGTGTTGCCTCTGTTTTATCAGAACAACTCAGGCCTGGACTCTCAGGGGAAAGATCCTTTGTATCGTTTACTAGGGAGAGCCCCAAGCCCACTCATTAGAAACAACAGGCAGATTCAGATCATCATATGGAAGAGCAGGCGAAAGCAGCTAGTTGGAACATTTAACAAATCGGACCAGATGGAAGAAGGGAGAAAAATCTGGTCAAATGAAAATGCAAACGGGACAAGATTGTCAAAATCTAGGCAATAAAAGAAACCCAGACCCAGACAGCTTTGCATATCAGATCCACAGACACCGATTTACAAATACTGCAATTTTCCATTCTTTCTCTGTCCACCTTTTTCAGGAGGAAGACCCGTAAGATATTTCTTTAGTATCAGCTGGTGCCGCGGTGTGCCTGGTGGAAGGACTGAGCCATCTTGATAACAGTCAAAGTATACATGCTACCCGAACAGGGTGCCGAATGCGAATGGGCAGTAAAGGAATCTGTGACTGATTGGCTAGCATGTGGAACACGTGGTTCCCCTTCCAGAAATCATTTCTTCCCTGGATTCCTGTATCTTCATCATCTCAAATTTAAGTTCTTCACCTCGAGGGCTCTAAATAATCTCAGCCACACCTTCAGCTCTGCTCTTGGTCCTTACTTCCAGTTTAGTTCAGCCACACATTTAGACCCCAATCCTGCACACGCTTATGCACAGGGACGCTTTTGTTCACATGATTAGTCTTATACATTTAGTGGGAATACTCAAGTGAGTAATGTTACTTACATGTGTCAGTGATTGCTGGACAGAATCCTGAGGACGCAGGCCTCCAAAAATTTATGGAAACAACTGTCTTCACCCAAACACTCTCACTGTGCTGAATGGGAATTCTCATGTGACTGAAGCTACTTTGCCCCACCTAAGCTAGGTCTTCAGGGCACAGCCTCTGTCTTCTTCCACAATCTGCAAAGTGCCATGCATGCCGGTGATGGAAGATGGGTGTCTATTAATAATAAATAATAATAACGCTTATTAGTCTACTTCCTGGTGACAGAGCCCATATGTTTGATGTTTGCCACGAACTGGCAGTGATAAATCACAGATTAGTTTGGTTGATTGGAATACGACCAGATTCTACGGCCACGCTAGCTCTTAAGCATGCTCTGGAGTGGGTGAACTGGGGTGGGAGCAGATTTCTGTTCTCTCCTTTTCCCCAAAGGTAGTTCAGAAAACAGCTTATAATTGATGGGAATAAAAGGTGGGAGGGGGGAGGGGACCTTTTTCCTTGGCAACAGTCCTGTTCCTAAGTGGTTAAAGTGCAAGGCAGAAAACTTAAGTAATTTATCTCAATCAAGAGGTTTGATCATTGCTAAGAACGGAAAACCCCCTTCTGTTACCATCAGAGTGCAAATGCATACACTTAATTTTATTAGTAAAAGTAAAGTTTCTCCCTTCTCCCCGTCCAGTTGAATCCTTCTGTCAAACAGCTGGATTACAATGCTCCGCTATTTCCTCTACATTCCTGCCAGCTAACTACCCTATGCTGCCATGGCCAATTTAGAAAAAGCATTTCTTTTCTTTCTTATTTTCCTTTTTTGTGCCAGCCACACCTTGACACTGAGTTCGTCGGCTCTGCTCCACTGCTTAGTGTCTCACAGGCTGAACTTGACTTGGGATGCAAGACGCACTTTGCAGGGTGGTTGGTTGTTAAATCAACTTTTTTTCTGTAATGTCTTCCTGCCACGTCCCATCACCCCAGCTGTTCCCTGCAGCCCTCTCATTTGGTCAAAGCTACATTTCTGTGGCCTGTTGATTCTCAAAAAGGTGTTAATTTGATTTGTAATAACCAATCCAAATATTGTGATGTACTGAGGACATCCCTTCCAGGCTTCCCATTTTTGGAACAGCCATAGATGAGGCTCTGCTCAAAATATTAATTCCAGGTTTTATGCAGAGCCTGGTGCATGGTGGGACAGGATTTTGCAATTTAGTCACTGCTGCATGGAGATCCACATAGTACCAATTGACCTTTGTGATTCTGTATCTTGCAACTTTAAGAAGCTCCTAGCATGCACGGAAACACACAGCACCTATCATTACTTTCTGCTTTGTATTCTGTCATACCACAGCAGGACTGGAATGGACCAAGTATTAAATACTTACTTGAATCGTGTCAAAATTCTTTTTTCCTCTCCTCATTTTCCAGACTCCAAACCAGCTCCTGTCTCCCTGGCCTACCCCTCCCTTTGGCAACAACACAATGACTAATTTGCGTGTATGGGGGACCTCTGGCTCCCCTGGGCTAGCATCAGAACTCAGAGCTGTCCACAGGTCCAACTAACAGCACTATCCGCTAGCCCCAGCGCTGGAGGCCTGAGCGTTTGGAGCAGATCTGAATTCTGTCCTCATCACTGAAAAGCTGCTAATGCCCATGTTGTGCTGTGCTGCCTAATGGCCACTATGGCTAAAGACTGTTGTGACAGAGGGACAAAAGGGCCTTTGAGGTCTGTGAAGGGCTGTAGGTGGCTATTTCTGGGTCAGACATGCGCGGCAATACACGGCACCCTCTTGCCCCTGAATGTATCAAGTTTGCAGACACCAGTTGGCCCAGCAGCAATAGCCAAGATCTGCCAAGATCAAGCTGGGTTTCACAAAAGCATCATCAGTGAGAGGCCGGTTGAAGAGCATGAGGAGAGGGAGAAGATGACAGATCCAAATTTATAATAATTTGCTTCTGTGCTACATGTGGGCCAGGTCTTATTTTATGTTGGCTCACCCCTCCTATGAATTACCCTGACTATGTCTCAAGGTATCAAAAAGATATGGACAATCTTTCATACTATTATACAGATAAACAGTAATCAAGTACATACTTAAAGCATTTTCCAGCCCAGTCAAAGCCTTTTATGAATCTTGAAATAGGTCCACTCATTGGTTTGCTAGTGGGGAAACTAAGGCACAGATTAAGTGACTTTCCCATGGTCACTGGGAGTCTGTGGCAGGGCCGTCAATAGATACCAAACCTGACTCTCTGCCCTGTGCTTTAACCACAAGGCCATCTTTCTTTCTAGCAATAGGGCCTGAAGTCACAGGACTAGGTTTTCCACAGACCTTTTTTCTTGGCCATCCAGTTGACACAGGAAACGTGAATCAGGCAGAAGAAGGTGGTGGTAACCTTCATCCTACGGGCAAATTCACTGATCACAATAATTAGGGGAGCTGAGCTCCTGTTCCAATAGACATGCGCTCGGTGTAACCCCCCACCCTCAAAAGGCTAATTCCAGGTAACGGGAAATGGACCATTTCAGTCCCGGTTTGGTTTTGCGGTCCAAGGAGACTATATAGTTTAAGCAGAGATCTTGATTTTCAAGGGGGTGGGGAGCGTGGACTGGACCGTTTCACGGGGTGGATGAAAAACCAGAATGTACAGAGTAATCTCAGGTCTCTTCAAGCAAGGGTCCAGGGTAGGACCAGGCAAGTATCAGGAACTGGATTCCCTCCCTGAGGCTCCTGGGAGTGGGGCAGTTTGGGGTCCTGGGCTATTCTAAGGGTGTCCCAGTGGTTGTGGGGGGTAGGGCCCCCAAAGGCTCCCAGAAAGTCAGCTGGCTTTCAGAGGATTATTTTGGATGGTTCAGAGACACTGATAGTATTTTCCCCAGGACTAGGAATGGGGGGGGGGTAGGAGGTGCTCACTAATGTGGTCTAACACTGTTACTAGCCGACAATGGGGGGACTGTTGGGAAATTCAGGGGTGCAGGGGAGGTGTGGGGGGTAGGGGCTCACTAATGTGGTCTAACACTGTTACTAGC